>JAOTQY010000029.1:6229401-6251922 GCA_026413445.1 Dolichallabes microphthalmus
CAAGGTCACTGGCGGTCATTTAAGCATTTCACTGCATTTCGTACTGTGTATGACTGTGTATGTGACAAATAAAATTTTAATTTGAATTTGAATTTGAATTCGATTTTGAGAAACAGAATCAACTAATTGTGTGAGCAACTGTCAGAATGAACTGAAATCTGGGACTACAGTATATCTCATGCTGTTAGTACCATCCATGTGCATTTTGGATTTAACAGTAACATCCCTTTACAGTCCTAGTCCTTGTGGGCACACTGTAGACTTGCCCTCAGGATGTCAGAAGGGTTTTATAACTCCTTAAGAGGTCTTTAGGTCATCTTCAATGTAAACTATATGAAATCGGATGAAGTAGAGAGGATTATATCTATTCATTCATTCATTCATTCACAGCATATGACAGACGCCCTTATCCAAAGCCACATTTTATTTCATTTTACATTTGAGCAGTTAAGGGTTAAGGGCCTTGCTCAGGGACCCAACAGTGGCAACTTGGTGGTATTGCAGTGCTAGTAACTTCCGGTCAATAGTCCAATGACTTAACCACTGAGCTCACCACTGGTGTTATATTACATTGGTGCAAGTGATATATGTATCTAAAGAATGACTAAGTAGTGAGTGAATATGCATGTGATTGTTTCAATCTCTCTCCCTCTCTCAGTCTTCTCCCATGCATTAATCTGACATTGTTAAAAGTGCCTGTGTCATTATGGTTAGTACAGTGTGTGAGAGATTGATAAAGACTTCGCCTTTCACCACCTTACTCTTTTTTCTTTCTTCCTCATTTTAAGAGATGTTATGTTATAGTGGTGAAAGTGATATGTTGAGTGTTATTGCAAAAATGGGAAGGAAGGAGCAAATGTAGTAAAGGTAAAATATGAATTACTCTACTGGGAAAGGTCATGGGTTCGGGAACTTTTATATCTTAACACCATCTCTGCTACTTCTTCTACTATACATTCATGTGTACTGGCACAGGCCACAGGTTCAACATCCTGGCAAATTTACAATTTACAGATTTACATTTCTTTAAAAAAAATCCATCATTCAATACAGGAAGGACAATTAATTTGTTTATTAAGTGAATTAGGTTTGTTGGTAGCAAGAACAATTTTAAGGATAAAGGGTACACCGGGACAAGGGTCTAAAGCCTTGGCAAAGCATGTGCATGTGTTTTGGGTTGTGGATTAGAAGGGAAAACTGAAGGGAGGGGTTGTTTTTATTTGAATTTTTAAATTCTCACCAGCATTGTGGTGATGCCGTCTCACAGCGCCAGGGTTCTCGGTTTGATCCTGTGCTCGGGTTACAGTCTGTGTGGCGTTCTGCATGTGCTTCCTGTGACCGTGTGAGGTTTCCCCCAAGTTCTTCAGCTACTACACTTTCAGAAACCATGCCAATAGCTAGACTGGCTATTCTAAATTTGTATGAATAAGTGTGTTAGCCCTTAGCATCCTATTCAGTAATACCTGGTATTCCTTAGATGTTCTGGATCTGCTGAAAAATGTATAAATTGTTTGTGTGTTAAAATCACTGTCTGCTAAGCTAAATGTTTAATGTGTTTTAATGGTTTTATTCTCAATTAAAGGTCACTTTGCATTAAACTGGCAACAGCCAAATAAATAAATGCAAATGTAAATGCAGTGGGACATGTGATTAAGCACAAGATTGTGTTTCCATCTTGTTATAAAAAAAAAAATTGTAATGCGTTAATTGACATACATCATGGTTTCATGTTATTATTTTTCGGATTGCCACTCCTCACTGAGGCTCCATGTTATCTACTGTTTATCTATCAAATCTAATGTTCCATTACATGCTGATTATGCTATTACTAGTTACTACCTTGTGAAAATCTTGCCCCAAGACAGTTAAATATATAATATTTATGTATAGTATCAATAAGTTCTGGCTAGCTCTATTTGGAATTTTATGCTGTGCCCATTATTTGGTAAAACTCACTTAGAAGCAGCATAAATATTTCCAGTATGCTACCTACATTTTCTGTAGGAACTTCACTGATTAGCCCTAACATTAAAAACATGACCATTAAAATTACCCAGGTTTTGGGTTCCCCTTGTGCCAACGGGGAGGCTCTGGCCCCTTGGCACGTGGCTCTGCAGGGTCTCTGGAGTGTGCTGTGATGTCTGGGACCAGGACATTGGCAGTGAGCAATGCTGTGCTCCCTTGTGTGCTGTGAGTTGTGCAGTGGGGCCTCTGTGGATCCGACTTGTTTGTCTGGCACATTTTATTGGAGGAAGATCAGATTGGGATTTGGGGACTTAGAAGGCTGGGACAGTAATCTTGGGTTCTTTGCTTGCTTGGCGGACTGTGGTGTTCTGGTGCCTTTCAGTTGTGGCCAGCATTGTTTTTTGTTGTTTTTTTTCCAGTTATTTTTGCTCCATTAGTTTTTCTGAGAGATCAGACCAGCTGGGCTGGCCTTTGGTACCTGAGGTAATGGATGGATGGATGGATGGATGGATAGATGGATACTTTATTCCCGAAGGAAATACCAGATATCCAGCAGCCATAGAGACAGTAACACAAAGACAGGTTGTAGATTGCACACTGTATATCTTACATATAGTCTGTACACAAAGGGGAATGTGATATAATATACTATAGGATAATGTTTCTGGTCTGACTATGTTAATGTATTTTGGAAGCATCATAACAGTTTCACCAGAAATACAGTAAGAAAAGAATTAAAAAAAAAAAACATCCAATATTTCCAACCATATCTTAAAAATTAAGAAAGATATAACTTATATATTATATATATAATATATTTGCATGCCTGAAAAGAAAGCAGCATATTACATAACAGGCCAGCTTTCAGCTGAAAAAGATGGGTTTTGCATGAAAATAGAAATAAATTTTTACAAAGTTACCAGAAAAACTCATAATCTCCAGCACACTCAGTAAAACCTAAAAGCTGTTTTACTTATAATACATATAATGGTATATAGTTGATAATCAGTGTAAATTTGTTAATGTTAATGGGTGATAATGTTATTGCTGATCAATGTATAGACATCCAGTCTATACAATATTTAAAAAGTGGTATGTTTTAATCTGTGTTATTCGTAGCTAATTCAAAACAACAATAATCATCTAAAAGCTTACTATTGCAAATTTTTTATGATTTTTCTACCTGCCACATTTATTTACAAAATAACATTTTAAAATCATAATCGAATTAAAATATTAAAATATTCACTTTCATTCAAAAGCTTTTAACTACATCCTTGACCTATAATGCTTCACCTCTGTAAACTGTTAAGTGTGCCTGCTTCAAATTATTCATCATGTTAATGCCCATCATTCCACCTATGTACAGTATGCTTTTCATATTAAATAATGCCTTGTAAAAGCCTTCCTAAGAATCTGCCTGCCTTTTGGATGTACAGAATAAACTTCACTTTGCCTCTGTTTTTTTGACTCTGGATGTATTGTGGTTTTAGACATATGTCTGGTTTTCTTTCTCTTTATAATAAAGAGACTCTGCACATATGTCCTGCCACGTCCCAATTGTTAAACTGCAACGGAAATTATGCTCAAATTATGGTGTCTGGGTCCACATATTCTGTGCTCTTTTCTGGTAAAACCACAGAGAACATGTTATTGTTATCCACTGAATGTCAGAACTGGCTACAGTAAGAAATTAAGATTTAGGAGGTGGAAGAGCATCTAAAAAAACATCCAATATTTCCAGACATATCTTAAAAATTAGACCACTTGTTGAAATAAAATTACAGAAAAATATTTGCATGCATTGAAAGAAAGCTACATATTACATAACAGGCCAGCTTGCTCTTTATTGCTCTTTATAGAAGTTTTTTAATGAAGATTTTTTTATTGAAAGCTATCTTCAAGGGCGGCACGGTGGTGTAGTGGTTAGCACTGGCTCCTTGCACCTCCAGGGTCCGGGTATGATTCCCGGACAGATCGATTCCTGTCTCTGTGTGCATGGAGTTTGCAATGTTCTCCCCGTGCTTGGTGGGTTTCCTCCAGATAATCCGGTTTCCTCCCACAGACCAAGGATATGCAGTTTAGGCTAATTGGCGTTCCCAAATTGCCCATAGAGTGCCCTGTGATGGACTGGCACCCTGTCCAGGGTGTACCCTGTACCCTGCCTCGTGCCTGAAGTCTTCTGGGATAGGCTCCAGGCCCCAGCGACCCTGAATACAGGATAAAGCGGTATATAAGATGAGAGAGAGAAGAAAGGTATCTTGTATTCAAAGGCATCTTGCTCCTTTATGTTTTCATACAAAACTCATTAGCTTGCATAATTATTATTATTATTATTTTATTTTATGGTTTTATTTTATTTATTCAACTGAAAACTGATCTGTCATCTAATATGTTACAGGCATGCAAATATTCTCCTGTAATGTTATTTATTCATTTATTGATTTTGTTTATTTGGAAATAGTGAATGGTATTGTACATAGTAATGCAGACATGATAAACGTATATAACAAAATTTAGAAAAAAGTGCCCAAGACTTGTACAGTTTGTTATATTTGTTTATATTTATCTGTCTTAAAGTGATTCATACTGTTTTTCTGTGAAGGCTTGTGACTGGAATCGCTTGAATAGGTTTAGGATTGAAATTGCCACGAACAGTTTTATACCCAAGTCTTCACCAGTGAGATTTTGGTAACCTCAAAAATTTATGCAATTATGTAACAGGAATTTGAACACAATTCCTGTTACATAATTGTACTTTTGAATTTATAGCATGAAGTTCTAAAAGGAATTTATTGATGGTATTTATTTACAGAATTGATTTACACACATCTGGAATCACCTAAATGAGAATGGGCTCCCTTATGAGGCTGGTTCCTCTTAAGGCTTCTTTCTGATGCCATCTCCGGGAACTTTTATTGCTGGTTTATATATCCAGAATTTTTATTTTACGACTTCAGGTGCCATCCTGTTTAGCAGCCTTCCAGAGGTGCTTCTCGTCATGTTGTCTACTTTTATACGTACATCTTTTCTACATCATTTAGTTCTTACAAGTTCTTACAAGTTCTTTGTTAGTTAGTTATTTCATCAGTAGAACAATGTTTTTCTTCCTTGCTTCCTTGTTTTTCTCACGTTTGGTATACTTCTATTGTCCTGGATCCCTATCCTGGGACAGAAGTTGTACTGTAGAAGGAGTGACAAGAAGAAGGGAAGGGGAGAACAATCAGTAGTGCAACTGTGGGCACAATACTGTAAAAGAATGTGTGTGCAGCCGACTATCAAACTATTAGCCGTAAGTCTCCCTCCATATGACTTGCTCAAGCTCTTCTTCATATTATTACTACATTTATTGGTGCTGTGTTTTTTTTTACTGATGTTGTGATGAATTTACCTATTTCTTGATGCTGTGTCATAAATTTAAATACTCTGGCACAAAAAATCCTTCGGGATTAATAACTTTTTATCTTACCGAATCTTATCTCATTCCTGTAAAGAGGCTTTACTACAATGTCCATTTTAAAAAAGTGCTATACAATTTAAATGTTATTGAATTAAAGTGGAGTCTCTTTTGTATAGATACTACATACTGTACGGTATAGAAAAAATATATATACAATTTTACAGGACATTTGGGGGCACAGACCTAAGACCTGAATTTGCCATACCATTATGTTTCAGTGCCGTGCAAAGCAATGCACCAGAGCTCAGCTCCGTTAGTCACTGACGTAAACCAAAGGTGAATAAATTCTTCTCTCTTTATTCACCTTTTAAAAAACCCTGATGATATGCAGTGTAAATTAACATGTGTTTTTCTTTATAGATACAAAAACATTTCACTCTGACTCACTCACATGCAAACTCCATGCGCTCAGACCCAAGATTCTCTCTAATGAATAATTGCTTTCCTGTAACTGCACACAACAAGTGTTCTGTATAAGTATTCTGTCTATGCATGTGCCTACATCATCGTACGACATCATGTGATCAACAGGTTACCACTGTACATGTGCCCGTACATGCTAACTTAAACGGCCATCATAGTTGAACCATTCTGTTCACATGCAGGCTTAAACAGATGCTATGAGAGAGAGAGAGAGAGAGAGAGAGAGAGAGAGAGAGAGAGAGAGATGAACGATTGCAGGAGTGGAGATGCACATTAACCCAGACCACCAATATGTCCCGATTGTTGCTAAGTGAAGTCTGAACATTACACACACACACACACACACACACACACACACACACACACACACACACACACACACACAAACATGCTACTGGGTTTAAATCACATGAGACTGTGTATGCTAGTATTAAATGCTTTTTCCACAGTCATTTTGGTTAGCAAGACTTGTGCCAGACAGACTCAACACCACCTTTATAATCGTTTCCGACTCCATGCTAGTCATAGCCCAAGCAGTAATAATGATGTACTGTGGGTTATACAGCTATAAAGTAAAATTTGAAACTTATTCAACAGTGGGTAAGTGAAACATAAGATACAGATTATTTATATATGTTTTTTATATCACAATGATGGCGTATTCATTTAGAAGAAGGCCACTAATGTTGACAGTAGAACATATTCTGCAACAAATGCAAACACATCACGTCAACAGATTTACCTTTCAGAACAATCCTTGATTTACCAAATAATCTTCTACATTACAGCTTGAAAGCATGACCTCACCGTAGATAAGATAACGATAACTAACACCCACGACATAAATTTTACATTTCCTAATCCTGATTTGGACGAGACTCCCTACACATTAAATAACTAAAGTGCTACTTTGCCAGGCAGATACTTCCACAACTATGTGTAGAATCTTATCTTTGTTTCACCTAGTACACCATCAAGCATATTGTACACTCCATAATTTATGCATTAACCACTATCTGAATAGTAACAATAATAATCACAGCATTGCATAATTTATTACTCAAAGTAATACAAATCGCTAGATATTTGCCTCTTATTTGTATTCTACCTGGAGATTTTAAAAAGCATTCATTAATGAAACGTTGACATAGATCCAAATTTTGGATAACAATTAAATATATCATCTATGAGGGAGTTACGGTTGAGGTGGTGAGGACATATAAATACTCAGAGCTAATGCTGGATAACAAACTGGACTGAACATATAAACAAAAAAAGTTTTTTAAAGAAACTGGTGTCCTTTAACATCTGCAAAAAGCTCCTACAGATGTTCTTCCAATCAGTGGTGGACAGAAGTCTTTTCTGACAGTAGTCAGCTGAAGTGTGCTGGGAAGGGAATCTCAAATGCAGGGATGCCACTTGACTGAACAAGGTGGTTAGGAGAGCAGAATCTGGAAAGGCGGACATTGGACAAAATGCAGTCCATCATATAAAGGTCCAGTCACCCGCTGTATGGTCTTTATTGAAATACTTTTATCACAGTGCTGCTCTACTGACAAGCTCAGAAATCCTTTGTTCTCAGGTCCATACTGTATGTTCCTTTAACACATCTTTACAGAGCCTGGGCGATGTGGATGGGGGTTCTTGGTCAAATGGTCCCTCAACCACTTTGCATCCTCGGTTATACATGCTGCACTCCTTCTTAACAGACTCACTGTTCACTGTTTATCGACTCACTGTGTAACCTAAACTGCACTGAACCTTTCATTACCTCAGTCTTGCACCACTCTTTTCCACTGCAGTCACTTTCAATTGCTATAACTGAGTTGCGCATCTTAATTTGCATTATTCTGTCCACTGATATTCATTCATATTCATTTCATTCTCGCCTCAGGTCTTGTGGAGTTTGCTTGGGGGGTTTCTTCTGGGTACTCCGGTTTCTTTCACAGCCAAAGACATTAGGCTGATTGGTGTTCACAATGTATCGTGTGTGTGTGTGTGTGTGTGTGTGTGTGTGTGTGTGAGTGAGTGTGTGCATGGACTCTACAGTCTCCTAGGGTAGGCTCCAGGCTCCCCACAACACAGTATACATGATAAAGTAGTAAATAAGATGAGTGAGATATCGTCGTCTGGATGGGGCGCTAATCTATCGCAGGGCACACACAACAACATATGTTTAGTGGTATAAATTGTATTTTCATAAAAGAGGCACAAGTTGCATCCTAGTGTTAGTTAATCTTAGTATCTGCCTTCATTCAGTCCAAGCATGTAAAATCTAAAAGATAAGAGCCATTTAACGTTTGGTGTATCAGAGAAAGAACCTATATCGGAAAACCTATATCAGTAAATATTATAGAATATTAAAAAAAGATGATTCCGGTATAAATGGCTCGTAGTACAGCAAATATTAGTTTTAAATACGCTGAATAGACTGTAATGGGTTCAGAACATGTTGATTTTTTTATTTATTTATTTTAGGCTATAACCCCTTTAAAAGACTGAAACACTGACCTCTAGTGGTCAAATCTAAACATTACAAGCATAAAAGCGTCACAGAATTCAAGAACTACACTCTACAGTACACTAATTGTCAAGCCTCAAATAACCAATTCACCAATCCCAGTCTACCACCCAGTCCCACACACACACGCCTACATTATCCCCCTTTATGAGTTCTACAATAAAATGCATTCTTTGAAAAAAGTTCTACGAAAAATATGTCAAAGACGACCACAAACTCTTCAGGAGCTATATCAGGCAAGAATGGGACCAAATTCCAACACCAGACGTCCAGACGTCTTCAAACTGTTTTGAAAAAAAAAAAAAAAAAGAGTAGATGGTACACCATGGTGAACCTACCCCTGTCTTAACTGTTTTGAGACCTGTAGCAGGCAAATTTAAAATGAGTAAATTAGTGGATAAAAGCGTAAAAAAAATCCTTGTTTAAACATTTATGTTCTCTATGTTCTACTGTGAAGAAAATATTGCCTCTTGTAATTTCAAATTCTTTTAATTTTCATTATATTCGGGTTGTACCATCTCTAAAAGGGGTACCCTCTACTGAAATAGTCCTCCAGAAGACCAACTTATGGTTGATATGTTGACACAATAATCCACGTTCCACAATCAACATTAAGATACAGTATTACTTAACTACACAATGCGACACACATGGGGGTGGACTTAAGACTTCCAAGTATTTTAGTTTATTTGTTAAATCAGGTTTGATCTACTGAACCTAATTATACGCTGATAAGGTATGACCTAATTCTGCTCACTAATTGATTAGCTGAATTGAAGCTGACCTTTTAAAGGCTGTGAGGCTTAGATACTTTACAACCGTTCAGTATAAAAATTATACATCAGAACATAAATGGGAAAACGTGAGGAAAGAGGAGACAGAGATTTTTCATCAACATTATTTTTGAATGATTTCAAACAAAGACATTAAGCAAACATGTAGTGTGCATTTCAAGGCACACTTGTACAATCTGTATTTATAAACCCCTTACAAACTCCTACATCACCACTCTATCCATCCCTAACTCCAAGTCAGCCTCACATGTTTAAAAAAGTCTAGACACCAGCCATATTTAAAGAAGGAAAAGAAAGAAAGAAAAACATGGAGCTGGAAGTCTGGGTTTTGTATGCAAAGAAAAAATTAGGTGAAAAACCACCACTCAGTGTGTGTATGTGTGTATGTGTGTGTGCACTGCGATGGATTGGCACCCTGTCCAGGGTGTACCCCGCCTTGTGGCCTAAGTTTCCTGGGATAGGCTCCAGGCCCCCGCGACCCTGTATATAAGGATAAAGCGGTACAGAAAATGAATGAATGAATGAACCACCACTCAAATAAGAAGGGGGTTAAACTCTGAATTTATATATTTTTTAAATTAAGAAAAGGCGCCAACACCTGTTGAAATTTCAAGTCTGAATCACGGATTTAGTAGTGAACCTTTTCCATGTATAAACAGGACTTAATATTGCTGAGCCACTGGACGTGGGTGGATGAGGTGGCATCCTTCCACTTAAATAAAAGAGAATGCCATACCCAAAGGGATGCAAAGGACAATAATCGACATTTAGCTGGAGTAAATGCTTATCCTCCTCTCCAGTAATGCCAAAAAGAGCAATCAGGGGGTCTGGTTCAACATTGCAATTTAGTATGTGAGACATAGTTTGGAAGACATCCTTCCAGAATTTTTCTAAATTAGGACATGTCCAATACATATGAATAAGAGATGCCTCTCCGCTTTTACATTTATCTCAGCAAAGATCGACATCTGGGTAGAAGCGAAAAAAGCTTAACTTTAGAGAGAAATAGAGATTTTTATGAGTGGCAGGGTGGTATAGCACTGTGGTCGAGGGTTCGATTCCCCCCATGGGTCTGTGTGCTTAGTGGGTTTTCTCTGGGTACTCTGGTTTCCTTCCACAGTCCAAAGACATGCAGATTAGGAAACTAACTGGTATTTCTAAATTGCCCGTAGTGTGTGAATGAGTGTGTGGTGTGTTCATGTGTGCCCTGCAAAGGACTGGCATCTTGTCCAGGGTGTTCCCCAACTTATGGGTTTCCTGGGATAGGCTCCAATCCCCCCTGTGAACCTGTATAGGATAAGCAGTATAGAAGATGAATGAATGAAAATTGGTTTCTATATGTTCTATATTGGTTTCTATATGTATTGTTCCTCATCTGTAAATAAGGAAAGTTCACCCTGATGATCGCATTACTCTGAAATAGGGTAAATTGTCCTCATTAGACCATATGACCTTTTTTCATTATGCTTGAAAGTTCTATCTTTACACCTACTATCATACTGAAGAGTTTTTTTATTAGCTTCACTAACAAGGGCATTTGAAAGCCACACATCAATTTAATCGCAACATCATATTCATCTAGAAATTCAGCAGAAACATAGATGTGAATTACCGTCATACTTTTAACAATGCAACCTCACCAAGCATTTGAGTCATCTCTCATTTCATGATTATCTATGATCTATGGAACATTTCTTCCATAAAGCTGATAGTTCACCACTCATGATGACCACCTGCTTAATATTCAGTAGGTCCCCCATTTTGCAACCATAACAGTGTATTCTGACACCATTCTATCACAACAATCATTAACCTTTCCAGCAATTTGATCTACACTATCTTTTCTATTGGATGGGACTACACGGGCCAGCCTTCGCTCCCCATGTGCATCAGTAAGGCATGGCATTGACCCCGTCGTCAGTAAATCGGTGTTAGATCCAATAGAATGGCTATTGAAAGGAAAGGGTTAATGCTGGTTCTGTTAGAAAGGTGACAGAACATATACATTGGTGTGGGACCAGTTCAGTATTAGGATGGTGGTCATAATGGTATAGCTGGTCAGTGTAATATGACCCTTCTGAAATGGCCGGGCAGTGTATACGTATGTATTTTCCTCATGGGTCTACTCCTGTACTGAATAGTATGTCATAGGTATGTGATCAAAGCTAGTTCTGTCATACTACTTAGCACGCTAGTATGCAGTACGCACTGTTTTGAGCTGAAGCGCTGTAGCGGAATGAGCGCTCGCGCATGCGCAGTCCGCGGCGTGCGCTCTGCTCTGCTGCAGTGACAGTGTGTGTATCAGCGTTTAGCTTTTAGCCACCGGGCCTCGTACTGCAGCACAGATCAGGCCAAATCCTGCCCACATTTCACCAGATACCGACAAAGCCGGTAAGAAATGCACAGGTGAGCAATTCCTGACCTACTACTATAATAAGATGAATTAAACAGACCAGGCTCTAAGCTATTGTTGTAAATAATAACAACATATTGTGTATTTTTTTTAAATAATATCATACACGACGATTTAACTGCGGTTTAACTTCTGACCAGATCGTTTTAACCACACCTCATTGGGTTTTGGTGTATTTTCGATGATTTCGCAGTGCATGAAACAGCAGATAGTCCAATGTGTGTGTGTGTGAGAGAGACCATGACCTTCCAGACTGCTGTGCTAGAGCCGCGTTTATTTAAAGGAGCCTTCTGTCTGAAACACACACACACACACACACACACACAAGGCAACATGTGGGCTTCACCTGCAGCGCATAAACAAAGCCATCACCTACGTTTGTGGTGTACAAAAATATTCACTTAGAGCCGTCTCCGAAACACGTCGTGGAAAACGGTGTCGTTTTGGTTTGTAATAATTTGTTTAATAAGCGCGCCGACGCAGTGTGTAAAGACATTGCCAATGTCATGTCATAGAAACACAATCAACAGCCAGGTCAGACAGTTGGTCTGTTTTTGATATGTTCACATCTGGAGTCAGGTTATACTGTCATCCTTAGGTGATATTATTATTATTATTATTATTATTATTATTATTATTATGTGTACTGTGTGTTTTATAATTAGTCTGTTTCTGTGCATTAGTGGGAAACAAAGCTTGTTCAGTGTAATAAGCAAGCATCTCTTCGCCTACTGCTCAAATAATAAATAATGCATCACATGCTAAAAACTCCCCAAAATGCCAAAGTACATCTGCACTGTTTATCACTGTGCATCACCACACCACACCGTATACAATACACTTCTGTATGCTCAACAGATAAGTTTAGATTGTGTTGAGGTGTTGGGACACTGTACAGAGCATACATTTCAAAATGGAGATTGACTCCATTTATATAAAATAAAATAAAAAACATGCAGATTTTTAAATGAGGCATAAAAAACAGACCAGTGCAAAATAGTAGTTTCAAAGCAGTGTGGTTATGAATTTTTCAAACTCTGGATAGTAGTTTAGCACATTGACATTGAATGGGTTGGTGTACTGTATTCTAGTAAGTAATGATTGTGATTCTGAATATTAGGGGAAAACTAAGTATAAGCTTGTTCAGGTTCAGAATAATAAGGTCTTGGTCTAATAATAAATAACAGAACGTATATTCAAATCTCACCAAATGTAAAGTACTTCTGTACTGTTGACCACTGTAACCAGGACCATACTACACCACACCACGGTTCCGCTTCAACATCTGGGTCATATAGTGGGTTAGAAATACGTTTTCTGTGTGATCAACAAATGAGTTTATGTTGTGCTGGGATGATGGTAGCTTGTACAGACCTTAGTTTCAAATGGAGCATGACTGTAATTAAAAAAATGCAGCTTTTTAAATGAGGCAAAACAAATAAATAATTTAAAACAATGCGATTATAAATTTGTCAAACCCTTGATAGTAGTTTAGCCAATTGACAGAGTGAGTTTGGTGTATTCTGGTAAGACTCTTAAGTAGCTCAAAAACTCAGAGCATTTTTAGCAATTTTTGCATTACTGTGTTTTAATAAAATATATTTATTTATAAGAGGTCAGGATGGTGCAATTATTTTTTCTTTTTTTATTATTAAAACTTTGATTCTATTCTGAAAACTCAAATGTACAGTTAGATGTCTGAAGCCTCCTCAATTGACACACACTGCAGACCTTCTGTATAATCAGGTTTTTTTTTATTTTTATTGTTGATTAACCTATGCTGTGTTGCTGGCACGGATCTGTACCGCTTAAGTTTTAAGGGTTTTAAACACACAATGCAAAAAAAAAAAATTTTATCCACTATTTGTATGAAATATGCGAATTATTTAATGAGATTTTAATAATACTTATTCTGTCTCCCAGGCAATAAGAATTCTCAATAAAACCACAAAGGAGTTGGAACTGTAAAGGCAAACAGGCAGTTGACAGCAGCCTGTGGGGCAGACATGGGTGATTCTGAGAATGGTAAACATTTATATTTATGTAAAGAATTAAAGAATACCACAAAGGGGAAATGTGTGTGTGTGTGTGTTAATATAGTAATTACTGGAAAAGAAATCCAAATTAAAATTGGTATTTGGTGTGACCACCCTTTGACTGCAAAACAGCATCAACCCTTCTAGCTACACTTGCACACAGTTGCACACCTACCTGGGCAGGAAGGTTGTTCCAAACAGCTTGGAGAATAACCACAGATCTTTTGTGGATGTGGGCTGCCTCACATCCTTCTGTCTCTTCATGTAATCCCAGATAGACACGATGATATGGAGATCAGGGCTCTGTGGGGGCCAAACCATCATTTCCAGGACTCCTTGTTCTTCTCTACACTGAGGATAGTTTTTAATGACATTGACTGTATGGTTGTGGTCGTTGCCCTGCTGCAAAATAAAATTGAGGCAGACCAGACACCTCCCTGATGGGTATGATCTTCCTCAGGCAGATAGTACCTGACCAGGTTTAGAGGAATGTTTTTTGTTTTGTTGAGTCACACAGTGACCTATGAATAATTAGAGCATAAAAATAAACTTAAAGCATGAACTAGTGCAAAACAGGTGCAGATGATGATAAGTTATCAGGCCAGTGATTAGTATACTGGTGATGCTGAATGCTGAGTCATTGTAACAGATGAGCGGGGGAAATGAGGTTGCTGCTGTGGCTGTTCCATAAACAATCAAGTTTGAAATTGTATTTTTATTCTTTGGAGTCTGTGGCAGTAAAATGTATGTTCTCATTTCTTTTATTTAATATACATCATTTAATGCAATATAAAGAAATGACGGGTGGCTCAAAATGACTTAGTAGTAGTGTTTGTGTGTGTGTATGTGTGTGTGGCTCAAATGCATGAAATAAGCCTAAACATGTTCTTGGCACATTAGTTTTCTAATTACTTTTTTAAAATAATAATAATAATAATAAATATTCTGTGTGGGAGCTGAGCTGATGTCCATTTCTAATCTGTTGCATTAGTGAAAACAGCGGAGCTGCTCGTTTCATCAGAGGAGCAGCAATATGTAATTCTGCACTGCCCCACTGCTAGTCATCAGCCTTCTCTGACTGGGGAATCTCCCACCATACATGACTCACTGAAGGAGAAAGAGACTGAGACAGTGGCACACCCTGACGACATGATGGACCAGTCTAAGGAGGACCAAAACATCTTGCCAGCACAGAGAATCACTAGGCCAGCTGTGGAACCAGAACCCTTGCAACCCAATAGCATAATAATTCAAGAAAAAGATGTCACTTGTAAGACCGGTGAGACAGAACTCAAACAGGACAACAAATCAGACTTTCATTTTTGTGAAGCAAATGCTGACCAGGACCCAGAATATGACCCTAAGATGTCCCTTGATGTTAACCACGAGGATTCATGCATGTTGGTCTGTCAGCACTGTCAAAGACAGTTTACTACCAAGCAAGGCCTGGAACGGCACATTTGTTCCATGTCATCCTGCCACACACAGATATTTAAATGTCGCTACTGCAGGAAGTGCTTCAATACACAGTTCTGTAGACGAAGACATGAGAGAAGACATAGTAACACAAATAAAAGGACAGGTGGTCTCATAATTAGCCCTGTACCACAGGATGTTAGGGAGACTCAGGGAATGGTCGCTTTACCACAGGAAGACCACCTTTCCCTGGGTTCACTGCCAGTCAGCAACACTCCTGCGGCTGATTTTGAAGGAAAAGGTGACTCGGATGAAACTGGAGAGACTAAGTGCTCTTTTGCCTGCAAATACTGTAAGAAAGCATTCGGAAGTCATATCAGCTTGAGAAGGCATGAGCGGAGGATACACGAGCGTCGTCTGTTACCAAGAGTCCGTCAGAAAGTTGCAAATTCTCATAAGGTTCAAGTTCCACATCCAGGTGGTGCGTCAGAGACTTCTTCCCATACACAACAACAGCGTGATGAGATCAGACATGAAGAGGAGTATATGGTCGATATCTCCAACAACATCTCTGAGAACCTCAGCTTCTATATCGATGGGAAAATCATCTCCACCAGCGCTGTTACCAATTGTGAAGTGATGGAGATGAATTCTGCTACTGCTGTGATTGGTCTGGATGCATTAATAGTCAACCCAGCTCAGATTACTCAGGCCCTTAAAATAAAGTCTAATGACAGCAACATAATCTCTGACCTCAATGGTCAATCCTCTGGCAGAAGGAGGACCTCTACCCCACCTTTACTGCCACAAATCAAGACTGAACTGGAGTCTGAATCTATCTTAACAACACCTTCCTCTTCCTCTTCCTCTGAAGGTACATTAATTGGCACTGTATTTCCCCGGACACTAGAGACCATTGTTTTACAAAAAGAGAAAACTATTTATCTATCCCCTAAGCTAAAGCAGCTCCTACAAAACCAGGACAGCAGTAAGTCATCAATTTCTCTGATCAGTAAAGGGCAAAAACTCTGCCCACCTTTTTCACTAACACTTTTACCTGCAATAAGTAGCAGGTTTAAAAGAAGGACAACATCTCCTCCTAACTCTCCACAACAAATCAGTGCACCAATTGAAAACCCTACCAGTGTACAGGAAACAGACTCTTCTGCACCTAAAGTGCCAAAGCTAGACAATAACTGCATGTCTGCTGTAATTAGCTTATCTAAAAAAGAGGAAAACGAAATTGTAATTGCAGGTACAAGCAGAACTAAGACCATTCAGGAAGTTCTGCCATTGGACTGCTCTGCACCAGGGACTGGTGGTAGGTCATGCAATCAGCAGCCACTAGACCTCTCCAGTGCTATGAATAAGAGAGACAGTGACATCTTAGATGATTGTGTTCTGGATCTGAGCATGAGTAGAAAGAGTACAGAATCTGACTCAACTGGATGTTTAGCCTTACAGATATCAGCTAAGAGAACTAAACCTAACTCAAGCATGTTGGAGAAAGTGCTGTTAAGCCAGTATGCTGGAGTGGATGTTCCTACATCATCAGATGAAAATGCTTTACCAACAGATGTAGCCACAACAACTGTGTCTGAGTCACTTCATTCTAACCCTGAAAGTGTTATGAATGAGCTGCCCACACCCTCTCCTGCCCTGAATGCAACCCCTTCTCCCCCAAATTCTGCTGCACTGGACATTGTCTCTTCAGCCCCGCCCCTTTCGTCTACTCCAGAGCCTGCAGAGATATTTCTTCCAGCAGAAACATGCATAACCAATCAAGAGCCTCACCCTATTTGCACCACTGCTCAGTCTTCCAGTCCTTTACCACTTAACACACCCATGGAACTCTCTGTTGGAAATTCTTTGGCAGCTTTTAATGTGACTCTTCCCAATTGGCTTAACTCTGCCCCTGGAAGCGTTACCCATGCACTCATCCCCACAACACCAACTCTAAGTTTACAAAGTTCTCAGTTTCTTACAGATACATCTGTGTGTGATCTAGCACAAAGGACCTTGGTGATTGATTCCGTCTTGTCACCTGAAGCACATATAATTTCTCCTGTGTTGGTAAACCAGTCAAATATCAGTTCTCTGAGTTTCTCTCCAAACGTAGTTGTAATTGAATACACTGTTGCACTGGAGTCATCTAATACGACCTCTGGAACCCAAGCCTTTGATAAAACACCACCAGATCACATTGAGGCACAAGAACTCCAGGCTTCATCTCAAATACAGACTGTCAACATTGAGCCATCAGTTCCAGAAATGCCAGAAGCTGCCATTGTTGAGACTCAAGATCAACTACAGGACTCATCCTCTACTGGACAATCATTAGAGAATTCAGTAGCAGCAGCTCTGCCATCACTTGTTCACAGTGTTTTAGAAAAAGTAGAAAAATCAGTGGAGTCTGGAGAAAATTCATCCTTAACTGATGATCTCAAAGTGGAAACCTCAGATGTTTCCATAAGGCACAACCCTATGAGTGAAGAGCAATCTCACTTGCCCCCCCTGTGTAAGCGCTTCATGTGTAATGCCTGCGATCAGCTCTTCCAGTCCATGAAGGGACTGAGCCAGCATATTGGTGAACATTCAGACACTTGGCCATACAAGTGCGAATTTTGTGTGCAGTTGTTTGAAAGTGACACTGATTTATTTGAGCACAGATCCAGTTATCATGGCATTGGTAAAATCTATGTTTGCAAAATTTGCTCAAAAGGGTTTGCCTTTCTTTGCAACCTAGAGCAACACCATCGAGATCTCCATCCTGGTCAGGAGTGCTCACACACTGAAGTTGAAAATGGAAAGTTAAGACCTGAAAACCACAATACTCCACTAAGGGCTGATACTGTTACCACAGTGTGTCATACAAAAGACAAACACAGTCAATTTTACCAAACATCTTCAAAACCAGAGGCTGACAATAACTCTGAAAGCACTACTGAGGAGTTATACACGACCATCAAGATTATGGCATCTGAAGGTGTCAAACCCAAAGTGACAGATGTGCGGCTTGGTATTAACCAGCATTACCCAAGTTTTAAGCCCCCTCCATTTCCATATCACAACCGGACACCAATTGGGCCAACCACCACTACAGCCACTAATTTCACGACTCATAATATTCCACAGACATTTAGCACTACCGTTCGCTGCACCAAATGTGGCAGGGGCTTTGACAACATGCCCGAACTACACAAGCATATATTAGCCTGTGCTAATGCTAGTGACAAAAAACGCTACACTCCAAAAAAGAACCCCATTCCACTCAAGCAGTTCGCAAAAGTGCAAAATGGAGTATTGTTGCCTGCTAAAGGAGTCAACCTCAGGCAGAATGTCTCTCAAAAACCTGGACAACCAAAAAAGCTCCATTGCCATGAATCAGAACCTAAAACTAAGCTGAGTGCTCATAGCAAGAGGAAATCTATGTGGGTACAAAGAGGCAGGCCAGTAGGGCGAAAGAGTTCACACGAGGAGCTGGAGGTTTATGTTTGCCCTCATTGTAGCAGGGAGTTCACTTACCATGCCAGCCTGAAGAAACATATGGCTTTCAGCTGCCCAATGAAACCGATTTTTAGGAAGCCTCCCAAAAGAAAAAGTAGCATTGCATCCACACAAGAAAATCATGGACGTATCCGCACACGTGTCCCAGACGTAATAATGAAACCACAAAGGTTAAATCAAGGACAGAAATCCTTTGAAAAAAAACAGAGCAATGGGTCTGGATCAGAAAGCAATGTGAATCTACCAGTCAAGGCTCATATTGGCAAAGGGAAAATCAACGTGCGGAATTATAGGCCTAAAACATCTGATATTCTTTCCAGCTCAACAGTTCACATAAGTAAAAAAAATAGACTTATTCTGATGGAAGCCATTCAATCACCGTTGACATCCAAATCTTTAGTAGCATTGGGGAAATCTCAGCAGCAGAGTAATGGGGTACATGGCATGGATTGTCCAATTAAACAAAGAGATGTAGAGTTGAAGCCCAGCACAGAGGCCTCTGTGCGAGTGCGAGGTCCCATTACCCGCAGACTACAGCAGGTTACATCTAATGTCGTGTCTAATGTTAATAAAAAGGCTAACACAGCAAATTCATCTAAATGCTTAGTCCAGACAGATGGCCAGAATGTTGCTGCACATCAAGCATCTGCAGAGTCAAAGAAAGAAAGTCAAAAGACTTAAAAAATAAATAAACAAAAAAAAAATCTTGAACTACTGTATGACAGTTATCTGTAAATAATGTGTTTTCGTTTCAATAGAAAACTTTAACATTATGAGACAGGGGTGTTAACCTGGATCCAGAAAGAACTGGTGTGGGTACAGGTTTTCTTTCTACCCTAGCAGAAGCCATACTTGATTCCACCAGTTTAATTAGATGTCCTTGGTTTTCAATAGACTATTACGTATGGCTGCTGCTTGTTTGGAGTAGAAGCCTGAGATGAGGAAACCCTGAATGAGAATAATTGCAAAATAAGATTTCAGAACTGTGCAAAAAAAAATGCAGCATTGCTTATAGGGAACTAACACTGAAACATTTTACTGTTTTCCTGTCTTTTTTACTATATAGTAAGTATGGTTAGAGGACGAAAGCAACAAAAGCAGTGGATATGAAACCGGACTACTGGAAAACACTAACTTGTGTCTTAACAAGCTTTTCATACATCAAAATATACTTGTAAATTGGCCATATAGTATGATAATATTTTATTTAGAGTAGATAAACGCATTACAACTACATTTAAACAATTTTCTACTACTCCAGTAAGTCATTACATTAACTGAGATCATTTGCCAAAATAGTTAAGGTAAGGATTAACAAGTTGATAACTAAAGAGTTCCATACGTACATATGTGCAAAAATGCAAAGTCATGCAACTGTGCGGGCTATGTTTGAATAACTGTAATGGTGAATATGTCTAAGAAGCCGTATGCACTTATAATGAGGGGCTCTAATAATTTTTAATATATAATGTTAATCTCACCCCAATGACTCCTCTATTAATCATAATACCCCTTATCTAAATAATGCACTTATACTGATCAGCCATAATATTAAAACAATTGTCTAATATTGTTTAGGTTCCCCTTGTTATTCACATAACCCCTTAGTGGTTTTAATATCATAGCTGATCTGTGTATTTTGTATAGTTTACTATCAGCGTTTTCCTACATCAGCTGTTTCTGTATGTAAAACAATACTTTAATCAGTGAAGCAGCTATAGCGTGGATTATTACTCATTCTTTTAAACATCTTCACATAGCAAAAAGAAAAACAAGTAAAGATTGTTTGTGCAATAGATTTGATTACATTTAGACAATGGTTTTATTTCCTATAAGCACTTTATCACAATCGTTTGTGTCACTGCAATAATTGATAATTTTTGAAGACATTAGTGTATTACTGAATATTAATGTTGGTTCAAACAAGAATACCTATACTCCTCATTAAGCAGACTCTTGTTAGCACATTTTGTTAATTATTATTGCTGCATATATCTGATATGTATAAATGTGGTGGCTGGTAGATTGGCAGTAGACTGGCCGGTAGACTGTCAAGTTAAAGGCACACTTCCTTATGGGCAAGGGTGTATGGGATAGTATTAATAAAAATTAAACAGTGAGTAAAACTAGGTAGTGATGGCACTTCTACCACATCACTCTCACGGTGCGTTTTATCCCTGTAAACAGGCAACATCTGAGACAGGAAACATGCAATTTGTTCTGAAACTTAAGATTATTAAGCACGTATGATCAGCTCTGTGTAGCATTTGTTGTGTTAATTATATTGGTGTCCTTATACATGTATGTTTTTAAAAACAATTGTTCTGTGATTTGCACAATCCATGTTTATAAGCTTATAATGTGTTGATTTTTGGGAACAGTATTGTTGATACCACAAAAAAGAGAAAGCCTTAAAGATTTCTGGTGAGACTGTAGCTTTGATGAGATAAGCTGCTTTAATAATAAATTATATTTTACTTTGGCACTGAAGGACTGGTCTTAAATTAGTCTCTCTAAGCATCACTAACAGGGTTTGTTGTTTTTATTACAATAGGTAAATGAAGGGTAATAAGGGTTCACAGGTATATGTTTACATATAAATTACTTTTTGTACATAACGAAAGGTTAGTAAAATCAAAGCATGGGGCATACAGTCTACTACTTGAATACAGCTGATTATTAAAACAGTAGTATTTATCAGATTTGAGACCTAATCCTTTTTTTTTCAAAATAAAATGACTTATTTCACAAATGCTAGTTTTAATTTTAAACATAATTTTGCACCTTGCAAATCAACCTTATTTCACCATCTGAAATAATATTTGCTCTCATACTACTGAACTACAAGAACAACACTCGTGTACTTATACTAATGGAGGAGCTGTGAATAAACAGGATCTAAAAATCCTAATTTTACTTGTGCTATGTCTGTGGAAAACTGATGTTAACATCCAAAGCATGTCTGTTTGAGCCACAGTGCTTTTGAAAAGCTGTTATGTATGTTAAAATAAATTGCTCTGTGATAAAAATACAGGGAGACCAGAGTTTGTTTTTCCAGCTTTTGTTTATTTAACGTTTTTCTTTATTCTAGGAAGACGCAAGATTGGGTAAAACGTAATTGTTATAATAAAATAAAATCTATAATTCTTGGAAAAAAAGATGACAATTGTGGCAACATTTCTTTAATATCTGATGGATGCTGTGAAGGTTATTACATTAAAATAAAATCTTACTTTTGAAGAATGTTTTTGCCAGCAGATGGCGTGCTACATTGCTATAACGTCACATCCCTTCATCTGTCTCTGTTACACATTTACATTTATTCATATGCTTTTAACATGACTTACAGGTTCAGCCAGAATTCAATCAGAAGTTGACACTTAAAAGGAACTCGGTGGGAAGCAACTGCTAAACTAAGATCCCACCATCTGCAAGAACTTTCAAGGGCCTGAAAGTTGCAACAAAACCACAAGCATTATTGAAGTAATAGCCATAGCCTTTACTCAAGCACTAGCCACAATGCCTTTAAATAGCAAATGACAATGAGTCAAAGAAAGCTAACTTAACTTATGCATGTAATAAAACACACATTGATAGCAATAACTATGCATAGTGTGTATCTGCATTATATGTAGTTGCTCTGAGAGGAGCTTCTGGCACTTTTTAATTGTTTTAAAGGATTTTTGAGGAACAAAAACCTTGTCTAGTGTAAATTATTACATTCACTTAAATGTAAGTACAACGTGAGCATAAAGTCAATTCTTGACTTCGAACATACACAACGGTAGTTGTGTTTTGCATATTTTACATAAATCTATTAATTTGGTTTAGAAATATTATATCATAGCATATACATATATATATACTCAGCAAAAAAAGAAACGTCCTCTGACTTTCAACTGTTTTTTACTTTCAGTAAACTTAATGTGTAAATATTTGTATGAACACTAAAAGAGTCAACACCATAAGACATAAACTAAAAATGT
>JAOTQY010000029.1:6262895-6274590 GCA_026413445.1 Dolichallabes microphthalmus
AGCTCCTCTCTCTGCTTTTAGTTTTTATAGCAGTCAGGTTTGAGAAGTATGGAACTCCAGCTAAATCACTAATTCTCATCTCAAAATACAAGGCAATTGGGTCTCTGCTGCCACCTATTGATATGGAAGAGTATGACATGATTACTCTCCCGGTCACATGACAATGGCATATTATTCGCGGACTTGTTAGTTTTAAAAAAAAAACTTTTAAACCAATTAGGTGAAATTGAATAATTTCCCACGGCACACCTGACGATCTCTCACTGCACACCAGTTGAAAAACACTGATCTAGCCAACGTATTGTCTTCAATTGTCGTATTAATTTGAGCCCTTTTTTCCATTACAGCAAGCTCAATTTAAAGTCTGTTTCACACAAAACAGCTAAATGAAATGAAAATTATGGAGGCTCAAGGCATTGTACACAAATATTTGCTGCTGGGTTTTTTTTTTGGTTGTGTGTGTTTTGATTAAAGGAAGTCCATGTCTTTAATGAGTCTTGGTAAACATTTTCAATGAACAAATCTTCACACAATGTTGCATAATGACCAGACAGAGTAATGGTGTTCCTCTTCCAGGATCTCTAATTTACAGAGACGCACTAACATTGTTCATCATAATGACGAAAGGAAAATGAAAGCTAAAAATAAAAGATCATACAAGTTGAGTTACAAGTGCCTCAAATGTGTGGTGTGTTTAGTGTGTGTGACCTTGATCTACCTTCTGTTTAAGGTCTGCGAGTGGGCCAGGAGGTGGTGACTTCGTACCCGCAGGTGGCGGTGGTGCGCGTTCCCACTCCGTGGGTGCAGTCGGACAGTGACATCACCGTTCTGAGGCATCTGGAGAAGATGGGTTGCCGTCTGGTTAACCGGCCCCAGGCCATCCTTAACTGTGTCAACAAGTTCTGGACCTTCCAGGAGCTGGCTGGTCATGGAGTCCCCCTGCCTAATACTTACTCCTATGGTCAGTGTCAACACACAGACTCTCTCTCTCTCCCTCCCTTTTTTTTCTCTCTTTCCTACAGTTAGTCATTTACATTTATTTATTCTGCAGGTGCTTTTATTCAGCACCTTACATTTAAGACAGAACACGCAGTCACTGAAGCTGAGAGCTTAGAGAATTACACATGGGCTCAAATCGTGACCCTCTTGGATTAAAATTCTGATCTTCTGATCGCGGTTCGCTTCACATTCTCAAATGGTCACATTCTTCTACTGTCAGAATGTTTGTTTTTGTTTTGCATTCACAGCTTTGTACCTTTTTTAAAGCCTTATGTATAAGCCTCTGATCCTCCCTTACTTGTATATCAGGTCCACAGATGCTCTGCTGTCGCAACCAGTCTAGCATGTTTGCTCGCATTTCAGTGATTGCCTCCTCTCTGCCTGATTGAGGGTAGAGAGAGAACTGGGAAAAAAAAGAAGCAATGATTTCTGCTAATTCAGCACAAGGCACAAGTAAAAAATAAAGCCATGTTCTGAGACAGCAAGTAAGACTGAAATGAAACTTTGAGCTTTGCTCGGATGTCAACTTTGTGAAAATTTTTGAGTCCAGAATCCATGTCTGAGGTTTTATTAGTACTTAGTAATAATTGAGATGCATGTATATGCACTTGTGCATGTAGCTATAAATGCTTTAACATGGATGTTTTAAGGAAACATTTTTTGTTGTTGCTTGTTTATGCATACACAGTGCGGAAACACACATGAGCATGTCGTACTGTCGTACTGTCTCGAGTTCACCACACGAATACATCCACACATGCGCAGTTACACACGAGGGCTTTATGTAACAGTAAAGGAGGGAGAGAAAGGCGAAATCATGATCGTCTAAATGGAAATGAAAACACAGAGGGAGAGGCTCGTCTCTGACGTGTTTGGTGTTCGCTTCCCCTCCTGTGTTTCACAGCATCTCTCTCTCTCTCTTTTTCTCCTGTCCTTTCTCTATTATGGTAGATGTAGAGGTTGGAGGGGGGTGTGTGTGCTGCAGCAGCAGCAGCAGCTTAAAACAGGGATCAATCACTGCACCAACGCAGGAGGAAGGGCTACGCACTGCATAGCGAGCAGCAGCCTATGCTGCATAATGACACCAACCGCCTATGCAGCGTCTTGCAATAAGTGAAACCCTCTCTTCTCTTCAGCTCAGATGAGCAGACAGAGGAACAGTTATAATTAGATTTCTCCCTGCTCCTCTCTCTCTTTCCCTCCTCCTCCTCCCCGTGGCTCTCACAAATCACTCGCTTTTAATTTTTTTCCTGCGTCTTTTTTTCCACTCCGCAGTCCAGTGCACATCTGTCTCCAAACGCCTTCGTAACAGTGCCACATCACACACCGCTTCAGCAGCCAAAACCTCAGCCCTCGGACCGAATGGTATTAATTAGTTTAAAGCACGAGTGCTCCAGTCTGTTAGGATATAAAGATGCAGTGATTTGTCATTCGATTCACCAGCACTGTGGATCATCACCAGCTGTGTTTAGATACTAGGGTTTTTTTTTTAGGTCAGTGCAAATGAATTCATTCTGAATATTAACTCTGAATGAATATTATATACTGTAAACTGTCCCCGCTGGGGTTTAGTGTTAATGTTTCCATAACGATCATGTCGTTTATGTAACCCAAGTTCTCAAGTTGCTTCATTTGTTTGTATCATAATTTTTTTTCATATCTTACATAACTCTAGTGTCCTTCTTGAACGGATGTTGTGTTTCAAAATGTTATCTGGATGCCCATTCCGCTACTCAATCTGACCCTTTCAATTATTTAAATATTTTACTTAACTTAATCTGATTGTAAAGTTTACAATTTCAGATTTTTAATGCCACCTAATCGTCCTGAGTGCTTTTATAAAGTATTAGTAAAAATCTTCACCATTTATTTATTAATTTTTTCTTCTTTTCATAAAAACACTTGTACTGAATTACTGACACATTGCAAAGGAATTATTTTAAGTACAAATGGCTGTTTTGTTTAAATTTGCCCTCCGTGGCAGTGCAATCAAAAAATGGTGCCTGTTTTTAGCAGATTGTTGAAGAATAACGAGGAGTTTTATAAATAGGCCTGATGATGAAGCAAATAAAGACAAGAATAAACAACTGACACTAACAAAATATACCTGGAGTATCCGGTCACTTGTGGTGGTTTCGAATGTGTTTTCAGCACTTGGATGATTTGTCTGGATGTCTGTGTTTTTACGTTAACATTCTCTACCTTTCCAGTACAGGCCAGTAATCACACACACACAAACTATGGTGGAAATAAGAGTCAGGTTCTTGCTGAGTTAGTAATGTGCGTGTACGTGTTTGTTTCTTCAGGTGGCCATGACAACTTTCGTAAGATGATTGATGAGGCAGAGCCTCTCGGCTACCCGGTTGTGGTGAAAAATGCTCGTGGACATCGAGGTGAGTGTTGCTCTGCCACCTTTATGTGTCTGAGTGAAGGCTTAGATGGCCAAAATTCTTCTCATGGGCCGTGGCTACGCGTCTGGGAGTTTGACCTCTGGCAGGGTTTATTGGTGGCCCGAGGGTGTGAATACTTCACTGAGTAGCATTCTGTTTTGTGTTTAAAAAAATTCCTATAACCACATAACTTTAGACGTTATACAGTAAGAACCTATATGTGCTGTAAGCTTTACTGGGTTGATTTGACCATTGCTTGTTCATCTATACAGGTAAGGCTGTCTTTTTGGCCCGGGATAAGCACCACCTGTCTGACTTGTGCCACCTCATTCGGCACGAGGCTCCGTACCTTTTCCAGGAATACGTGAAGGAGAGCCACGGCCGAGACGTGCGTGTGGTGCTCGTGGGTGGCCGAGTGATCGGCTCTATGCTGCGCTGCTCAACAGATGGACGGATGCAGAGCAACTGCTCCCTTGGTGTGTGTGCTAATACGTTCATTTCTAACGTAGCAGGCCGGTTTAGTGATCAAATACAGGTTTGATCACTGATTTGTAGAAAAAAAAAAACATTCAAAAACACCACAAAGTCTAAATTGCCTCAAGGCTTAAACGTGTGCCTCTCACTCTGGGTATATTTCTGCACCATGATATGTTTTGGGATTGGCTCCAGATGCAATACTCTGATCAGGATGAATAAACAAATGTTCTGGACAAAATAATCCACATATAAAATTGTTAGTTATACAATTTGGAGCCCATCAAGCAAGATGCACGTTAGAAAATTTACTTATACATAAAAATCCCAGAAGTCTTTAAATCATGGCTAACACTTTAGTTGTGATAATTAAATTTTTGCACTGTATAACTGATGTATAAAATCCTCTGTGAGTCTACCCACTAAGTCCAGCTCTCCTTCTCCAGGTGGTGTGGGTGTGATGTGCCCCCTGAGCGAGCAGGGCAAGCAGCTGGCCGTGCAGGTGTCCAACATCCTAGGCATGGATGTGTGTGGTATCGACCTGCTGCAGCTAAATGATGGTTCGTTCGTGGTTTGTGAGGCCAACGCCAATGTAGGTTTTATTGCATTTGACCAGGCGTGTGGGATGGACGTGGCGGGTATCGTGGCAGACTACGCCCTGTCGCTGCTGCCCAGTCGCCTGAGCCGAAAGATGTCCCTGCTCTCCGTGGTGTCTAGCGCCAGTGAGACCAGCAGCGAGCCTGAAGTGTGTATCCCCCCAGAGGCATGCCCACCTGTCCCACCCTGTGCCATCCCCGATGCCGTCAGCACCATGAGCACCAGCTCCACCTCCAGCGAGAGTGAGACAGAGCTCGTTGAGATAAACCATGCCCAGAGTCTGCCAGATCCTGCGTACAACATCAACTCTCTCCTTGCAAAGGAGATCAAACTATTGACTGAGTGAGCTAAAGAGAAACCGGCACCAACATGTACAAACACACTCATAAATATATATACACACACACACACCAGACATTCATACGCATACACATGCAGTACAAGTATACATGCAAGTAAGCATACAGTGGTCAAATGCACACACACACACACACACAAAAACACGCACTTGTGTTTTTGTACTAACCCCCTCCCCCCCCTCCTTTGTAAACCCTGATTCTGATCTCTGATCTGAGGCTGCTCCCCTGATAGTGACTGCAAAAGTGCAGTGTACACTCTGGCCAAGCCTTAGTGCATGCATTCAAACAATGAGTGAGTGTTGCTGTATTTCAGGTTGCATTGTACTGGAGAGTGGTTTTAGATTGGAAAAGACACACACACACACACACACACACACAACTCAAAGTATAGTCCAGAGAGAACCCAACACTATTGCAAGGCTTATCAAAGTATGCAGTGCAGTGTGATGCATGAATTTAACATGAAGGAAGAAATACCAAATCCATTTTTTTTTGTCAATGTGCGCTCCAGTCAGGTGTGTTGACCCCCTTCCCAAACACACATATACACACACACACACACAGAGATATTCACACATCAGCAGCATCATTACATGTGGAGGACTGGAACAGCTGTATATATTCTCTTCCCATTAAAGTGGACTGGTACACGGTTGTACAGGGCAAGAGTGCTTTCAGTATGTCTTTAGCTTCTGTGCTTGTCTGCATTTAATAACATCATTTCACACAAGCATTGGTCAGTCTGGGTAATTAAGATTCTAGTCTCGATTACCGACCTGGAACAAGTCTTGGGTCTTTTTTTATCTTCTTATTTTAACTGTTTGGCTTAGAAACTGAATAGATATAGGAGCAGGTGCTGAATCAGCACTTAGATACACCGTTTTGTCAGTTTGTTTTAACTTCTTTTATAGGCATTAGGATGACAGACGTACAGTATTGTCTCCTCACCGTATGCACAAGGCAGAGTAGGTTATAGAAGATGGTACCTAAATTGAAAATGTTTAACTTCCCGTTTTAAGAAAAAAAAAACAATTTGTTCCACAATCCTCTCCAAGTCATTTGGCACTTAACAAGCTTTGGATAATGAGGTGGCCATTTTAGAGTACCTACTGCTTCCCGTGTTGCGCAGGTGTTTTGGAAGCACTCTGAACTCTAAACATCAGGGAGCAGCTGCATTGAGTGAGGGATAAAGACAAGCAGTCGTTTTAAGTGTACTCTACCACAAATTCTCAGTCATCTTGTCAACACCTGTACAGACCTGCATGTGCAGTATGAACCACACCCAATGTTTACTCACCCCTTCTGACCTTTAGCATCTGAGCATTGAGCTACAAGGAACAAGTATTATGTATGATGAATGCTTATTAGGCTTATGCATACTGCATCCCATGACGATATGACTTTTTTTTTTTTTTTTTGTCAACACTAAAATCTTCAAATCTGTTTGAAATTTCTTTGTATGACATCAACAATAAAATTAACTATCAACTCAAATGGGTTTAACCCAGTGGTGTATGGACTGGTGCTGTTCAGAAGATAAAAGATGTTCGTGGTATTTCTTTTGGTAAAGCTGGAAGTGTTCTCATAGTGTCTGCATATTTGGAAGCGCTCTTCTGAATTTGATTCACATTCGGAGGCAGTTTACCTCGACACAGAGTCTAAGTCGTTATCTCTTTTTACGATATGGACAAAATTCGTAGTCTGAACCCGGATCATGGTTTACATTTACATGTCAGAATACAGGCCGTCGTTTACATGTACAAACATGCACACACCACTCAAAATTCCTAATGAATTTAAAACAGTTCAAGCTTGAAGTAGAATTTAGCTGTAGTAAACATTGAGGTTGATTAAACTCAGGGAAGCAGCCTGGATCAATTTCCTCCCCTGACCCATCATCCTGAAACAGATCTGCTTATAGTGTGCATCAATCTACAACTAAACAAATGCTTGTAACATTAATCATGCTTTTTTCTATTTCTTTTGGCTTGTTTTGTATTGTTCAGTTTTTGTTTTTTTTTAAAGATAAAACTGCTTTGTGTGCACTAATCTCTGACTAGTTGTGAGCTTTAACAAAGACAGCTGAAACCTGCAAAAACACGCACGCACACACACACACACACACACACACCACCGCACCCCCCCATCCTCCATGTTGTGATTTGCTGTACCATGTGTGATGTCTTCCATCATCCATCAGAGGACTGAATTGTAACCAAGCAACCGAACACACTCACTCCTTCCGTCTGCCATGGAAGCCAATGTCATGGGCAACCGAAGGCAATCCTTTCGCTTCTTATTGTGGTGTTAAAACCTGTGATTAAAGGGAGTGTCACAATTTGAGAGATCATAGAACATTAAGGAAACATGATCATGAGAAACGTTAAGTGCGATATGAGAAAGATGGGAATTTGGTGCAATAAATTATTTGCCAAACCCAAGTAGACACTATACTGACTTGGTACCGCTCACTTGCCCAGCCACTCTACTAACAAAAGACTGAAAGAATGACATTTACTCATTACGTAATAATGTAAACTGCTGCTAATGTTC
The DNA here is from genome assembly GCA_026413445.1 of Dolichallabes microphthalmus. Lineage (NCBI taxonomy): Eukaryota > Metazoa > Chordata > Actinopteri > Siluriformes > Clariidae > Dolichallabes > Dolichallabes microphthalmus. Next base: position 6,270,268 of record JAOTQY010000029.1, read on the forward strand.
AGTACTGTTGATTTCCAGGATGTAAAAGGAAAATGAGCAGACTCCAGATGTTAAACACATTTCATTGCCTCATGTTTTTTTTGTTTTGTTTTGTTTTTTACATTCCACCTGAATGCCAAAACCAGCAATGTTATTATATAATACTTGGGAAGCTATTACCGATAGAACTCTAACATCAATGTTGTATGTTATGATATTATTATAATAATAATAATAATAATAATGAGGAAGGAAAATAATAAAAGGCATTTTAAACATGTCTGGAACATGAAACATGCAACAGAGGCTTGTGCTACTAATCAATACTTAAAAAAACATTCACCAACACAAAGTCCAGACATCTCATGGCACCTCTACAGACACATGATTGTGCTGCTTATGACAAAACAGTTGTTTTTATTTTTAGTTGTGTCACTTAGTGTGCGAGTGCTATGCACTTTCTCTTTATACTGAGCTTATGAGTAAGTGGTGAATCTATGAGGGTTAGGTGCCTTATGATTAGTCATTGGTGTGTGATAAGTGCTGATTGTTCTTGTTATTAATAAGTATGTGTTGGTATACAAGTGTTGAATGTATTAGTTAGTGGTGAATGATGGCTGTTTGTTCTGCGTTGAGGTGTGTTTCTGCTTGTTGTATGAGACTCTGGATGGACTCAGCCAGACTGTTGTGTTCGCAACGCTGGCTAAACTCTGCGGCCTTCTTGCCAAAGTCCAGCGCCTGCAAACAAACGCACATGAATGTACATATTGGAAATCTAAGACATCAAACATCAAAAACTCAAAGTAAATTGACAAAGTTGTCACAGCTGCCACTTCCACACAAAATTCATGTAAGAATTAGAAAGACAATATACCTACAAGTGTACATCTTGACTGAGATCCCACAGGCCCATAAATAAATAAATAAATGAAGATTTAAGAAGTGCTGTTGTGGACAAAAAGGTCCTCCTTATACCGAACATCATTTCAACACACTTAATACTGTTTGACTTTATATTATAATATACTATAATGATTTATAATCACACTATCCGGTGTCTCCCAAGACAGAGGTCTGGTTCCTCTCATCACTTCTTCCTTGTGTCGCCTCAGATGTTCTCCTTGCCGTTGCTCATTAAGAATCCAAATACAATACAACATCCAGATTTCCCTAAAGCCATTTAGTGGCAGTGTCTGTTGTTTAAACCTTTAAAACATAACTCACTTTCATGTGGGAAGTCAGACAGGAAGAGTGCTGGACAAAGGCCACATTTCTTAACATGGGATGTATTGGATGATGCTCACATTTATTCTTACATTCATTCATTCATTCATTCATCCTCAGAGTTTGTTTTATAACAGGTGGAATCTGAGCTCATTAAAAAATATCTCAGATGACTTCGCCGCAGCTTTAGCTTTGGCTAATCCCAGCACTATCCCAGGCAAGTTCGTTCACAGAACTGCGGCTTAAGGATACGACTGCTGTATGAAGTCGGTCTGTAGGAAAAGACCTTTTTGGACTGGATGGAATTGAGACATTTGCCTCTTAACAACATGCCATGTAATAAGTTGCCTCATGTGCAGGTTATTTCAGGTCAGGAAAGGCCTTAGTGTGAACTAAAGAACAGCCAGAGCCACTGGAATCTGGGACATAAAGGCATGTCGGAGAGTTCAGTTGGGAGGACCAGAGGATTATGAAGCTAAATGAGCTAAATGTAGTAATCGTATTTAGGGCTACTAAGGAAAAGTGGCGACTTAATTTTATCCCTACATTTTATTGTTATTGCACACACTTTTTTGGCTTTTGAAACACATGCTAACCAGAGGGGCACATGCAGAGTTAAGAAAATAATAGATAAATTGACTATCATTGACTATTACTATCATTTTCCAAATGGTTATCCTTTTCTTTTTGTACATACTTTTGTAGACCAAAGTCCTTGAACCTCTCTTTAGAAATGGCCTTCAAAATACTTTGCATGACTGTTTATCACCCAGCAAGGGTTTAACCCAACGTATTATGCAAACACCAAATTTTTGTCCATTTTAGACATTCAGATGTGTCTCCAGTTTGCGTGTATAAGGAACAGCAAATAACCAAAGAACATTGTCATTTTTTGATTTTTATATTGGCCAGGGTTTAAACCAGATAGATTTTCCCCCTAATGTGACATCATACAAGACGATTCCCTCCCCCAGCTTGTTGCTCAGCTTAACAATTCTCTGGTGAGGTGTGGCTTTGTGTGTTGGGGAAAAGAGTGAAGCTGAGGGACCTTGAGATACATTATCTGATGGTTATTTCAACTAGAGCATTAACAGACACACTTTATGGTCGCTCTGAGACCTGCGTTAACTTGTTAAAGAAATACTAAAATATGGGACCTCTAATGTGACGGTCACATCTACTACAATAAACAAAAAGTGGCATTCGGTAGCTCTAATAAAATGAACAACAAAGAACTTTATACTTTAGACATTTAGACACATAACTTTAGATTTATATTTACAGCATTTAGTATACATTCTTATCCTACATGACCAAAAGGTCAAGCCACAAGCATACACCAGAGTAAAAGTCAGGGCTCTTTTAAATTGTAGACTCTGCTTGTTTAAGTGCTTACGTGTCTAGTGAAGATGTAGAACTTATTTCGGTTTAAGGACACGACCAGTGACTCAGCTGTTTGGACAGCCAGAGAAAGTTCCATTCTATCACCTGAGTGTCAGGACAGAGGAAGAGTCACGAGGCATATCCTCCTTGTGGCTTGAGGGGTGGGAAAAGAAGAGCTAAGGGAGCGTGATACAGTTCTGGGTTTGATAAGAACCTTCAGGGAATTAAAGGTCTGGGAAGTAAGAACCACACCAAGAGCTTTAGAGTGCATCACACACACACACACACACAGAGGCAGGACATGTGACTACATTTGAGTTTATATAAATATGCTGATTTTACAGGTGTGTTTTTGTTTGTTCTGAGTAGAAGTGTGTGTTTGTGTGCAATAATTTAAAAATCAGTGGACAGAAATTTACCTTCTTGTGGTCATTGCAGAGGAACCAGAGCATGGCGAGAGAGTGAGACAACAATGCCTTCTGACCTAGAGAGTACGACAGTGCAGTGCCACAAGCAGGATGTAAATTTACATCCTGCTGCTGAGCCTCCAACATTACACTCAACATCCGATTCACCTCTGCACACTGTGAGGAATCTAAATAAATGTAAAAATCACATTTCTGCATAAGCAAAGGTGTTAGCTGAGACAACATCAAGAGAAACCATACAGTGATACAGTAGCTATTAGAAGTAGACATACTGCTTGTTAAAAATGCAGATTTCTGTGATGTGAGCATGATAAATTATGTCAGATTTGTTTCCACCTTTAATTTAATATCAGCTGCCTGGCTAAATGAAAGGTTGTCATTTCAGAAGGAATCCAACAAAGGAGACTTGAAATTATTGGCACGGGTTTTGAATTGGAACCCATTATTCAAAACCTGGAAGGATAGTGATAAAGCATCAAGTTTGTGGTAAAAAAGTGATTAGAAAAAAACAATGAAGATCACTTAAGCATTTGGTAAAGTTGCATGGTAAAAAAAAAAAAAAAAGGTAAAAAGCTTAGTTATGTTTAATAGTGAAAGTAAGAGCATTTCCATACAAAAATGTGACGAGAAATCCCAGGATTGGAACTAAACACGTGTGTCCATAAGAAAACCACTTGTCAGTAAGACTAATCAGAGAAAAGTCTTCGATTTGCTTGGGAGAATAAAGATTGGACATTGAAGCAATGAAAAAAGGTCAACTGGTCTGATGAGTTCAGATTAAACCTATTCCAGAGCGATTTGTGCATTGGGATAAGAAGGGAATCGCATGAGTTATGCACCCATCATGCATAGTGGCCACTGTTTCAGTTGGTCAAGTCTAGCCTCAGTATTGGAATGTGGCAATAACAGGATGTCAGCTGATGACCTGAATAATCAGTTTATCCCATCAATCAAGTTTTTCTTCTCTGATGGCATGTCCATATTTCAGGTCTCAAATTATGAAAGAGTGATTCTGAGAGTATGAGGAATAATTTTTTACACATGAGCTGGGCACCACATTGTGCGCTCTAATCAAAGGTAAAAGTTATTGAATGAATTCATAGAGTGTGCAACTTTTTTGGCCAGGTAGTATAGCAACTGAAAAAATTATATTGATTTAAAAAACAAGTTATTCTGTTGAATCCCAAATAAAGTGGTTTTCTTATTTTTACTTGACCTGGCCACAAAGCATGTATATACAGTGGTGTGAAAAACTATTTGCCCCCTCCTGATTTCTTATTCTTTTGCATGTTTGTCACACAAAATGTTT
>JAOTQY010000029.1:6581967-6594768 GCA_026413445.1 Dolichallabes microphthalmus
CAGAGGATAGGGTTAGGTGGAGGCAGATGATTCGCTGTGGCGACCCCTGAAAGGGAACAGCCGAAAGACAAAGAAGACTGGGGAAGCTTAAAGCATCAGACATTTATATTTACAGTATTTACAGCAGAAGACAGCATTATCCAAAGCATGTTACAGAAGTATTTTGTGGTCTTCATGAAAATAGGTCAGGGGTAAAGGGTGCTATCAAGATTCCATTGAGGGAAGTTAATACCATCATTTGGTTCAGCAGCAAACAGTATAACCCGGTGTGTGTGTGTGTGTGTGTGTGTGTGTGTGTGTGTTTTAATATATTTAAACTCACTTAAGTGCTTAGTAAGGGAGTAGGCCTTCAGACTTGTTTTAAAGACAGACAGTGAGTCAGCTGTTCATACAGCCAGATGATACTCAGTACAAAAAATGTCTTGATGCAAGTTTTCCTTGTGTCTTGAGAGATGGTGGGTTGAATGCCCTACTGTTAAAGGATTTCACAAATGTAGATGGCTTTGTAGAACAGCATCAGTGTTTAATAAAGAATCGTTTTCAAGAATGGATGAAAAATGGAAAACATTTTTGAAAGGAAAACCATACCGCTCCAAAAAACATATAGGCAGGTTTTCAGACATGTATTTATGAATGGGGCGCTACGTGGTGGCACCACTAGATATGATTTCATTTGGCAATTGGCCACTTAATCACTTTAAAGCTGTTGTTTCATTACTCAATGGTTTCTAATACGGAAGGGATTTTTGGCAACAAAAAAATTTACTACAATAAATGAGTTTCATACACCTGTCATGTTTCTTTCGGCGACGTGTGTGTGTGCGAGGCATGATTGCAGAGGCGAGCTGGCGGTTCAATAAACTCTTTTATTATACTCTTAAATATAAACAAAAGTAAATAAGCTCTTTTCTGATCACTTAAGAGTTTATTATTTTAATAAATAAACACAACTAAACATCACCAACATAAACTGATGCTCAGTCAGGCTATTTATACTAGATGAAATTAACTTCCTCGGTTCAGGTGAACGCCTACGTCACCTGACTGAGCTGTACCCTGGGAACTGAAGTTTAAACATAAACAGAACAGAAAGCAAACTACAAACAGAACTAAAACAAACCAAAACCACTGGGCGTTTTGGCGCCCTCTAGGGGTTAACCCTTACAACACTGAGTGGCCAAAAATAAAATGTTTTAATTTCTATCACTTTTAGATAGGGCTGTGCAATTAATCACAATCACAAAAAAATCGCAATTTAAGCACATAAGGCTGCAATTTGATCTATTAATTTATTTAGATTTTTATTCAGAATACGTTCTTGTGCGCATGATGTTAATATGTTAACCAATCAGAGCGCACTCCGCGCACGACGAAGCTGAGCGGGAGAACCGAATAGGCCAGCGGGAAGAAAGAACATAAAATATGGATGCAGGTCAAAATAAAAATTATTTGGTGCCAAAGAGAAATTCAACGTCAGTCATTTGGGAGTATTTTGGATTCAGGAGAGCGAATGTGCCAAAATTGCAAATAAAATCGCAATATTCGTAAAAAAAAATCGCAATATGATTATTTTGTCCATATTGCACAGCCCTACTTTTAGATTTGATTAAAGCACTCAATGTGGTGGTGAGGTCAAGTGTGAGTTTGATTCGTCATGCTCCCAGAACTGATCTTCTCTTACAATTTGAGTCCTGAAATATGGTCATGGCGGCACGGTGGTTTAGTTGCCTTGTACCGCCAGGGTCTCTGTGTGCATGGAGTTTGCATGTTCTCCCCGTGTTTGGTGGGTTTCCTCCGGGTACTCCGGTTTCCTCCCACAGTCCCTGTATATAAGGATAAAGCGGTACAGAAAATGAATGAATGAATGAATATGGTCATGCCATCAAGGTAGAAAATTCCACTGATGGGATAACCTGGTCATTCAGTACATTCAGGTCATCAGCTGATGTCATTTTATTGCCACATAACATTGCTAAACCTAGACCTGACCGATTGAAGCAACCCTAGACCACAACACCGCCTCTAGAGGTTTGTACAGTGGGAACTATACAGTATATGACGAGTGAATGCACCAATTGTTCTGGAATAGGATCTAAACCCATCAGACCACATGACCTTTTTCCATTGCTCCAAAGTTCAATGTTTATGGTCTCTAGAAAATTCAAAGCCTGTTTGTCTGATTAGTCTTACGTCTAGTGGTTTTTGTTTGGCCACACTGCTGTTTAGAACCAATCCTACGAGTTCTCATCACATTGCAATTTCACCATGTGTTTAAGTGATCTCCATTCATAATTTTTTTCAGACCACATTCCTTTCACAAAGTTGATGGTTCAACAAAGTCCTTCCAGGTTTTCAAATTGTGTTGATGTGTTCCCAGTAATCATGTCACTGTCATCATATCTCCTTAGTTGTTTTCTTTGCTTGATGCAGCTCAAAAATTTGACCCTTTCTTAAATGGCGACCTTTTTTTTTTTTGGCAAGGCAGTGTTTAATTATTTACATAAGAGTAATAAATGTCTTAGAGATATAATTTGAGGTCAAAAGCAGGGTGGCAATTGAAGTGACAAGGCTTAATCCACCCTATCCTACAGTATTTACTATGTGTCCACATTGGTTATGAAAAAAAGTAATATAATGTGTTCAGTTTCATGTTTTGCCATTCGATGTTCTTAGTTAATCAGGTACACCTGGAGTACTGCTGCTTTTGTCCATCGTAAATGCACAGTCATGCACAGTGCCGCTCTCCACTGAATCTGTACCCGAGGATCATCTCTGGGCGCATTTGTTTAGATTCAGCTTTATACCCTCTCAGTCTCTGCATGGTTTATTTATCTTTGTGCTGATTCTTTGAAGCATGAATAGACGCACCTGAATCACTAAAAAAAGTGATCACTGCCACAGCCTGTAAAATTCAAAGCATTATTCTGATCCTTGCAATATTATCACAATGCGTCAGACTATATTCAGCCTGGAGGAAGCAATCAAGAGATAAATAAAAGTTGTTGTTTTTTTGCAGTGTTTATTTTCTGCAGAGCTGGCTTATGGGCTGATCTTAGGAAGGGAGTTTCTGTTGGTACGCTTGACTGCTACTGACAACGCCACTCGCTATGTGCCTCACTGAGCACGCTCACATGTCACTCACCTTCCTGGCAAGGGCGTGATTGATAAAGAAGCTGACAATACCTGTCTGCTAGCATCTTATCAAACACACACACACACACACACACACACACACACACACACACAAAAGACCCTGTCTTAAGAAATCTCATCTCACCCTGCAAAGAACAGGAACGGAGTCGGGCTCATAACCTCTGAACACCCGCTCACATGCACTTCCCAGTTTAAAGCACCGTTGTGGAGTTACTGTACAGTATATTTTCAAATTTCTCCATCTCAGGGATTGATTACAAGAGAAGATGCATTCGACATGCACATATACACAGCCTGATTGGACGCTTCTCTATCCATGGGGAAGCGACGGCTTATATGTCTTAAATTAGGATTATTTGAATAAATTTAGATTAATGGTCTTACAGTACAAAGCTGAGCCCATTGAAACACAGTCACAGTATGCAACAAAAAAAGGGGGGGGGGGCAGTTGGGGCCACCACTATCTGAGACCACCAGTATTTGAGCCCAGCACACAGGCCCTAATCCGCTTTAGACCCAGATTTTGCTCACATTCGGTCCCACTGATGCAAATAGGATTGACCCGCAGCTGGTTTCAGTGCCTTGGTCTGAGTAACAATTCTTCCTGCTGATCTCCTGCCTGCTGGTAATGAAGAAATCCCTTGACGTGTTACTAGGTCGCACTCTTTCGCCCAACTTTCTTTCACATCCTCCCTATAGTACGATAGCTTCCGAATTAATTTTTTATCAGACAGTCATCTCCGGGGAAAGTCGCACTGGATTTTCAAATTCTGAATCATTTCTCAGTTTCTCTCTTTCTGTCTGTCTCTTTTTATATAGGCGAGAAAGAAGTGCCAGACGATCCCAGCTGGATGCTGCACAACGTAAATGACCGAATTAATCATTTTAGTGGAGACCAAAGGAGGTTCTCAGGCGCTGATGAGTTCCCTCACTTCAAAAGTAAACTGCAAAGAACATACAATACTTCAAAGAGTAAATATCAGAACTATAACATGTTTTACCCTTTTTAAGTGAAGTAACATACTGTACTTAAAGAGCTAAAACATTTTCAATATCATACAATACAGTGGGGTCCCAATATTATACATTTTTTACATGCCATAAATATATATTAGTTGTGCCAGTGACACATTGGTTTAGTGATGAGCACTGTGGCAGTGCACCAGATTTAAATCCCACCTTGGCTCTGGGAGTTTGCTTTCTACCCGTGCTTGGTGGGTTTCCTCCTGGTACTCCAGTTTCCTCCCACTGTCCAAAGACATGCAGATTAAATTACTCATAGTGTGTGAATGAGCATGTGAATGCATGTGCCCTGTGATGGATTGGCCCCCCCTCCAAGGTGTACCCTGGCTCATGTTTTACTGTACGTCTCCTGGGATGGGCTCCAGGTCCCCCAAGACCATATATACAGGATAAAGCAGTATAGACGAGAAGGGGGTGGGAGTGAATATGTGGCTTCAGTTTCCATCTTCAACAAACATAATACAAGTGAAATAATTTACTAATGACACAGTGGTTTAATGATCCTTTTAGATTCTTAGTAGCATACATTGAAAGAGCTGCTTAAGAAAGTCAAATACAACTAAATATATTGTACATTAGCTTTCTATCCAGGCCCTGGCCTTGTAGAGTTGCCAGGTCTCAGCAAAACGTCCATCCCGACTACTTCTCACTAACCACACACACACACACACACACACACACACAAACATCAACCAGAAACTGGCCCTACAAATCTTCCACCCACAAGTTAGTTTCAAAACACTCCCAGTATAAAAAGTGTGGCCCTGGCAACCTTCCAAACATGACTCAAAAGGGAATGTCTGCAACACTGTGTAGGTCAGAAGTGTTTTTGAGTGTGTGTGTGTGTGTGTGCGTGTTCATGTGTGTTGTGTTTTCAGGACTAGTTTGTTCAATCACTATTCATGTAACTGAAAAGCAGGTGCACATCCTCATACTGTAGGTATAATGCTTCCAGTGGTCTGTAATTTCGACCTACCCATCTCTATCTTCTACCCACGATTACCACACATGGGCAGACCAAAGAAATACGTCATGCTTCGCTGCTTTAGCAGCCCACCCATAAATCCATGCTACTACTGAAAGCGATTTGTGGGTTTACGGTTAGTAATGAAACAATGCTTTTATCGTCTGTGTGTTTTATTGTACCCTTAAATAAACCTTCTGCATGGGTAATTTAACAGTTGACGCATAGCGTTAAATCAACGTGTCAAAAACTGCTACCAGCGACGGGGAGTATATTGTGAACAGTTCAAGTTCATGTACATTTTTAAAAGTATAAAATAAAGTTTTTCAGTACAATATAGTGATTCAACAAACCAAAGTAAAATGGTCTAAGTTGTCATTAAAATTTATGTCACAATGTCAACAGGCACAAAAGAGAACATTACATTTTCAAAGTTAACAGTAGACTTTTAGCGGCACACTGAATATAGCCGTGCTGCTAGCTAATGTTAACTGATTAAAGGAAATAGAAGAAAAACATCACTTCATTTTTGGAACAATAAAAAAAAAAAATTAATGATGAAACTTTCGTTAAACAACGATAATACAACCTTGGGCTAGCTAGGTGGTTAGAGTTTTACCAATGCTAGCTAACTAACCTCTCAACATGAAAAAAGTATTCTTAAAGTCTAACATTTGATCGTGTGGTGAGTTATTGTATAGTCTAAACTATAGAAGGCAAACATTTGCTAAGGTTAAGACTGTGATATAAACATACTGTAGCATACTGAAAGTCATTTTTACTGTATGTCAATAAAAGATCTGCATAATTCAGAAGCGTAGTGTGTGTACGGGGTTTTATTTGTTGATATGTGTGTGCACATGTGCTATAACATTTATGATTGAGTTGCACAGATTCTGGGGCAGGAGGAAATTTTTTTAAGATTGTTTTATGAATTATTGAAAGTACAGAGAACCCACTGAGAAAAGAAGAGAAGAGAAGAGAAGAGAAGAGAGCCTGATTTACTGTGTGTAATTATACATAATAATAATTGTCCGCGTTTGCTCTGGTGACTTTCCAGTGGTTAATACTGATTCTGCCTAATGCCAGAAAATGTGTATGCCTTTCATTACACACTAACACATCATCATCATCATCATCATCACCATGATCATCATCATCGTAATTTCTAATAGCATAGTTTATCAATAATTCAATCGCTATCTTTTTTTGTTTACAAATTCACATACTATAAACTTTTCCAAGCATGCCCTGCTTGCTATAATAAGCTGCCATTTAAGCTTGCATAGTACATCAATAGCACTTGCATTTGATCATGTGAAAAGACCTCAAATGAATGTGGACAGCTCCTGTGAGGAGGCACTCCTCTGGAAACGCTCAGAGAGCAAAGGCCTGCTTCAAAGCCATCCTACTAATTTCTCATCAAAGCCATCAGTAGTGGGATTTATCAACATTTATGCTTTAAGGTCCAGCAGGGAGCACACTTTCACATTCCTGTTGGCATGCTTCATGAGCAGTGAGGAATGGCACGGATGTGGAAAGCTTTTCAATAAATTGTACCAGGCCCACTCATGCAGGTCTTTAATTAATGTCAGCTGCCTGGTCACCAAATTGGGAAGGCTGAAAGAAGGCTAATTAGTGTGTATGTGTGTGTGTGTGTGTGTGTATGTGTGTGGCAAGTGAGAGTGTAGTAATGAGAATGTGGGTGTTGCATGTGAGGGTATAGTAATGAAAGTGTGGTTAGATCTGAGAATGTGGCCATGGTTATGAGGGCAAGGGTGTAATAATGAGGGTGTGGTAATGAGGATGGGCATGTGGCAATGAGACTGTGGGTATGGTCATGAGGGTGTGTGTGTGCGTGGAAATGAGGGTGAGGGTGTGGTAGTGAGGATGGGCATGTGGTAATGAGGGTGATGGTGTGGAAATGAGATTGTTGGATGTGATAATTAGGGTGTGGTAGTGAGGATGGATATGGTAATGAGCGTGAGGGTGTGGAAATGAGTGTGAGGGAGTAGTAATGAGAGTGTGGTAATGAGTGTGTGGGTGTGGTAATGAGAGTGTGGGTGTGGTCATGAGGGTGTGAGTATGGGTTTGAGTGTGAGGGGGTTGTCATGAGTGTGTGGGTGTGATTATGAGAGTTAGGGTGTGGTAACGAAGGTGTGGTTATGAAGTTGAGGATGTGGTAATGATGGTGAGGGTGTGGTAATGAATGTGCAGGTGTGTTAATGTTAAACTCTTTTATGGCTATACTGAATATTTTAAAGAAATAATAATCAAAGGACTGTAAAATGGACACCCACAGATGTAACGTTTATTGTCTTGCTCTTTTTCTCAGTCGCTGTTCTCCTTTTTTTAACACCCACATAAAGAAACAGCTCTTTTTATAATGAACCTCTAGAGGAATTTCATGCACTATTTTCCCTTACAAGTGGCTTTGCTTTTCTTTTGTGGTTACTAAGCACTGCCGCATCAGGATGACACATATACTGTAAGCAGGTTCATATCGTTCTCCAACACAAAGAAACCACAAAGATATTTTGAAAAACGCAAACTGCAGTTCAAGGTGTCTGGTCTCGTCAAGGTTTTACAAGTTTCTAACCATTTTGCAGACCCGTTGTTCTAACCACAGGCTCCGAATGCAGAGAACTCAACAAAGGTACTTAGTTAAAAATGAGCCATGGGAACCGCATAATAAGGTGTACATTTCCACCTGCAGCTAAAAAACAGCAAAGAAAAAACAAGACCAAGAAAACAAGGTAAGAACTGGTTTGAAGGTAAGAATTTGGTTGGTCCAAATTTTTGGTTACAGTCATTTTCTTGGCACGCCACGTACAAGTCTGTATAGACTGTACAAGTCTATACAAGCCCCTGGGATAAAAATGGTTCTCTTTCTTTTGATAATTACACGTTGGACATGTGATTGTGCAGAATAACAGAACATAGTTGTGAGATTAAAAATGACTTGGACTGCTTGGATACAATCAAGGTAAAAAGTTTTCTGGAGCCATGATCACACTGCCTACTTCATGTCTGAAACGCTGGCCTCCCTGGAATTCCTTTAATGGCCCAAGGTCAGGACTGTACGGGGGATATGGCAAAAACTTCCTGCCAAGTTCCTGGAATGTGCAAGTGGTGTCTGGTAATCATTGTTCCCACAGACAGACGCATCTGTCTCTTCCAGAATTTGGGTGAGTGGACAATTTGGTCGATTTTCAAGGATCAGATGTTCTACTTGCTGAATAGGAATGGGTTCCGAACCAAATCGGCTGGCATCATCGTCATTCATTTATCCTTAAAACGTTTAGACCATTAAAATGTTTTATCGCAATTAAGAGTCTCGTTACTTTACAGTGCTTGACGTCTTCTGCAAGCTCAATTGGTTTGATGCCTTAAGTCACAGATTGACTTGTTTTTAAATCTTTAAGTGGCTTAGCTCCATCCTTCCGCTCCATCTTTGCAATTTGCTTGTCCCCTACATCCTGCCTCGCTCACTACGTTCTTCCGACTCTGGCTTTTTTGCTGTCCCTCGGTACCGCCTCTCTTCAATGGGAGGCAGATCATTTAGTGTTACTGCACCTAAACTTTGGAATTCTCTACCATGCTCACTCCGTTCTGTTTATAAAATCTCAGTATTTAAATCTCTACTCAAAACTCACTTGTTTTCTCAATGTTACACCTCTGGTTCGTTAAACCGACCCCCTTTTTTTTTTTTATGTTCATTGTAAAGTGTCCTTGAGCTCTGGAAAGGCGCTATATAAATAAAAAATTATTATTTAGAAATAAAGTGGTATGGTATGGTATTATTATTATTATTATTATTACCTGAACCCCTTGATATAAAGAATAAATTAAGGTTACTTTTGTTGTTGATAAAGACATTTATTAAATAGTCGTGGAAGAAGTCATGGTACAGTATCAATGTTGGCTCCATCCAGAGAGTCCCCAAGCTTGTGCGTTTAAGGCTCCAGACCCCTACACAGGACAAGCAGTGAAGACTTATGGCTGGATGGAAGGATGGATAGATGTAAGGAGTCGTAGTTCTGCCTGCTTGGCAACCATTTTAAGGCTTTGCCAAGCACTGGAAAGTCTCTGGAAAATGGAGTTTAAGCTTTCTTTCTTTTTTGGAGTAAAATGGCTGCATTTCTTTCAAAAAAGAAGATGGACAGAGAGATAGAGAGAGAGAAAGAAAAGAGAGAGAGAGAGAGAGACAGCAATCACGAGAGAACGAGAACAAGAGCAATTGATCTAGCAAAGCAAGACAGAATGAGAGGCTCATGATGCAATCATTGTTTATCACAGCTGTAACGCAGGTAACCAAATAACTTGTATCTCTGGCATTGCACAACACATATTCAACTGTTAAAATGTGTTGCGCAATTCGTTATATAACAAATTAAGCAGTCACGGCATTAGGGTGGGCGATTAATATGTTATTAATTGTCTCCAAATGTTCAGAAACACCCTTATATAGTAAGTTGATCTGCATAATTCAACAGGATTACCATTAGAAAACATGTTTAGAGCGTTAATTCGGGGCTGTACTAGAGGACACTACACTGCACGGCACTTGTTACAGAGTGTGTTTGACCATGGTGCTAAGCAGCAACCACACACACATACACACACACTCTTCTTCATGTGCTTCTTCTGTCACCATGTCTTGCAGGTGTCATATCCTTCCTGTACTGTGAATTTGCATGTTTTCTCTCTCTCTCTCTCTCTCTCTCTCTCTCTCTATGTCTCTCTCAGACAGGCTGAAAGCCGTGTTATGCATGTCAGGAAGGCAAGGGACAACAGGAGAATGGTAATAAGTGAACACACACACTAATGAGCCCCACAGCAGAACAGCATAGAAAAAGGTCATAACTCTCTCTCTCTCTCCCTCTCTTACACACACACACACACACACACACACACACACACACACACCAAACATTGCAGCCAAATGTGACACCCACATTACATATTACAAGCTCGAGTTTATCATCTGCTTATGGATGCTTATCCTCTAAACAACCACAGACATTTTATATGCATCAGTGCTCTTTCTCTCTCTCCCTCTGTCTCTCTGTCTCTCTCTCTCTCTCTCTTGTTTCGTGATCATCTGTGGTATTGTCCCTAGCAAGGTGATCCTCCCAAAGGAAGGCCGATTGGCTCATTCTGGCCTGACGGATATTTTTAATTACAGACTCAAATTAACTGTTAATGGCATAATAAAATCCCTGCCATGAGTATTCATTTACGTGAAGTGTAAAGTGTGTGTGTGTGTGTGTGTGTGTGTGTGCGCTCGTGCTTTAAAGTACTTTTCGCTCCCTCTGGACTCAGTAATGATCACGAGCTTCCAACAGACGGGTTCCGATTACAGCTGTCCTGCTAATGCCATCAGTAAATGATGCATATTTACACATACACACACATACGCACACACTTCCTCCTTCCCCCACACTCATTTTGTACAGTGTTGCAGCTTCAGCTACAATTATAGATCCTCGCAGGCTAATACGTAATATTGTGTTTTCCCTGACTCATAAGTTTAGTTTCTATGATCGATATTAATTCTGTGCAATGAAAAGTGCACGCACACACACACACACAAACACACACACACACACACACACACACACACACACACACTAACTCCAGTAGGGTGCAAGAGAGCACATAGAATATGGTTATGACAATTCAATGACCTCATTCATCATGCTTGCCGTGTATTTGATTAAAATCGCATAACGTCTAGAGGTGAACAGACTGTCTGGGTCACTGGAGGCATTTAGACGTGCCTACTAAACGACTCTCCACACGACTTCACACCCCACCCAGTGCCTGGCTCATGCAAACATTTAGTTTAGAATCTGTCAGAACAGTCAGTTAGTCAATTTCTGAAAAATCTGAAATCTATAAGTAAATTAAGTTTAAAAAGCAAAACATCTGAAAGAAATTCTCCAGCATGTTTTAATCTATTTTCCATCTACTGCATCTATATCCTATTGTGTGATCACTAGTGTTGTCACTATACCAAAAGTTTTGTATTAATACTGATACCCACATGAATTTTGATACTTTTCATGACTTCATCTTTGGTTCCCAAGCGAACATTTCCTGCGGGATGTTATTAGGACGTTCACTAAAGGTCCTAGTTTGGATCCAGTATAACATTCCGAATCAGACGTGAGTATAACCTTCAGGAAATGTTCATTCTTTGTCCCTTTTTACAGTTCCCAGAAACATCCCACCCTGAACATCATAGTATACGTTTTCACTGAACGTTTTCCAGGATGTTCTCCTGTGTACTTCTGCTGTGAATCAGATTTATTGTCCTTACCAGCTAAGGGACGTAATTAATTGTCGTTACCAGCTCGCCCGGTCATCTGTATATCCAAGCTCAAGTCCTGGCTGCTGATACAGCCATCCGCAGGAAAAATAAATAAACGTTGTTTTTAGTTATAAATACAATGTCCGCAGGATGTTCTCTGAACGTTCGCATTCAGTGCTCCTAAGGGAATGTCTCTCAATAACATTCCTGGGAGTAAAAGGGAACCATTTCTGTAGTTAACTTGAGATCTTGTACCTAAAAAATAGATCTGATGAGACTGATTATACTGTATTTATCAAAATCTAGAATTAGTTTATGTCATATTATTTGATTATTTAAAACTAAATTAATCGTCTTTGATGTGACGAATATAGTATAATAAAGTGCAAACCATTCAATTTGATCAGTTTCATTTATGTCCATAGAAACAAATAGCAGTTTGTTTAGCAGCCAAAGAGTTCAAGGTTGTTGATCCGGCTTCCAAATTCCACAGATCTCAGTCCAATCTAGCATCCATGAAATGTGCCGGACACACAAGTCTGATATATAGAGGCTCCACTTTGCAACAATCTGCACCTAACCTCCTGGTGCCAGACACCACAGCACACCGACAGAGATCTTGTAGAGTCATGCCGTGTGGGGTCAGAGCTGTTTATGTGGCACTACAGAATATTGGGAGGAAAGCTTATGGTTTGAATGTTATAGTCACAGGTGGGTAGTAACCAGTTACATTTACTTGAGTAACTTTTTGAAAAACATGTTAGTAGTTTTACTGCCCCATACTTTTTACTTTTACTTGAGTAGATTAGTGAAGAAGAAACGCTACTCTTACTCCGCTACAGACTCGTTACTTTTCTAACCATTTATTCTACACACCCCGCCGGTAGATATACCACATGACTGTTTCATAGTGGGAATAAAATATTCAGCCGGTGTTCTATAAATTCATCCTACCTGTGAAACCGCCCTACATACGTCATTGAACATGCACAAACAAAAGTTTCCGCGTCTTTCGCAAATTTTGCGGAATGTCCATGCTGCTACTAGTGAGATCTTGCGGTTAGTGTACAATCTTGCAATGAGTATCGAATGCTTTTTTCATTATTTGTGTGATTATACAGTATGTTACCTTTAATTGTACATTTAAATTTTACTTTAACAGTCTATGAATATATAAGTATATTTCAGTACAGAATTACTGTAGAAAAAAAAGATCGGACATTACGATTGTACTTGAGTAGTCGTCTCACAGAATACTTTCTTACTCTTTGTGGATGCGGTCGCACTACTTAGACAGTTTTTTACGCGTAGCTTAATGTCAAATAGATTTGCACTCACGACAATG
>JAOTQY010000029.1:6664805-6676659 GCA_026413445.1 Dolichallabes microphthalmus
TACAATTTAGGTTTAAGTTACTGGAACTCTCTTCTAAGTATACAATACTAGATAGCTGTTTGTTAATACTACAAACTGTTCCCATTTAACTTTCCTTGGTTTTTTAAAGGCAATCGGTTTGCATGCTTTTTTTAAGTGAGGTTTACTAATTGGATTTTACAGTGTGGGTGTATTTGTCAGGTGTCCGTAAACTTTTGGCCATACTATGTATGTAGTCTGAATCTTAGCCTACTTCTTGTCCAGTGTATTATAGTATTTAACATTACTCATTTGTGTTTATGGTACAATTTATTGCAAGTGACAGCAGGGTGGAAAAGGTCGTCTCCTTTGTCAGTCTTCAATTTCAACCCCATAATTATTATTTTTTTCTTGCTTAGAAGCAAGTGCTTGTCTTTAAAGCAATGTAAATCATTCAGAAACCAGGAGCTCAGCCTGGTGTAAAAGTACAGTATAGGAAATGTATTACTGCACACGTTTGTTAACATAATCAACAGGAAGTGATATGGTCTAATAATCACTTGATTGTAGGTCTCCAATCTCTTTCTATGGTATCTGGTTTGGTCTGGTCTGATGTGTCTCTGAAAAGAAAGAGCTTAAATACAAATGTTTCCTGGATCAATTTCACAAAAAGATAGAGCAAATAAGATAGGAAGGTGTCGTCTTAGTGCTTCTTCACAAACCTAATAATAACCAGATCAGCTGCAGACCTTCTCCAGAAAGGTTTAATCACCGTTATCACTCTTCTACAAAGAGAACTTAGTAAGCGGGTGCACACATCTGCTTACACTTTATATGGAAGTGCTAACAGCAAATCATATTGCATCCCTGACAATTCTGAGGCTAGTTTTAATAAACGTGCTTACAGTATGTACATAAGATATTTCTTGACTTTAGGAGGCACATCAGATGCTGAGAATAACATTAAAGTAGAAATGGGATGAAATCTTTTTCTGATCTCTGGTTGCATTTTAACCTCAATGTCAACCTCTGTTATGGTAAGTAGGTGTCACAGAAATAAATTGAGCCTGGTGATGTTAGAACAGAGGGTAAAAAGGATGTTTGACATTGCTGAATTTGGGATATGCAAAGGCCCCTGTGTCATTATTATCTCAATGAATGTGTGATATGTTCTAACTCCGGGGCCACCTGTGCCCTCTGCATGCTCTGTGTTACTCTCACTAGCTTTGGCTGAGACTGGCATACGTAAGTGGATGCTTTATGTACAGCTTGCAAGATGAGAGCCCTCTTAAATTGAAGGATGGAGAAAGCATAGACAATTTCCTTTTTCCACTGCGTCTTCAAAACACTTAAGTGTATAATTCAAAATGTGTGTGTGTGCGTGCGTGTTTGTATGAGATTAGCTCATGATGTGTGGCATGCTGCAGCACGCTCATAAGTGTGAGGCACAAGTAAAAAAAATTTAGCGAATAAAAATGGTTTGTATTTACACATTATCATCATGCTGCTTTTACGCCTGATAGCACTGGAGAAAAGGGCCTGTTAACGGTTCATGATCTGTGTGTGTGTGTGCACGCGTGTGTAAGACAGTGTGACAGTGAGCATTGTGGCAACACTTGTTTGTTTGTTCTGCATTGGCAACCTCTAAGGCAGCTGCTCTGACAAAGCTGTATATATTTAGGATATAATTAGATTTTTTATAATTAATTCAGGAAAAGTTGCTCTATGGTGGGTTGTGTTCTGGGATCTGCATCAGCTGGCCACATTCTCCACCAGGGATAGGAAGCAAGTGCTCTTTTATTAATAAATAAAAAAAAACAACAAAAAGGAACAATTCTGGGGAAGGTTTGGGGAAGTCATTAACTGAGGAAGGGTACTCAGCAGATTTTTCCTGGTTGAAGAACCCCTTGGTTCTGCAAAATAACTCCTTTTTTTTTTTTTTGGTGCTGACACCAGGATGGTACTGTAGGTGCTGTTCTGCTCCTGCTACAGTACAGTGAGTTGAAGTGCCCGCCCCCTTCTGTGTGCGAGGTGGAGCTGACCATGGTGCTGAAAACAGGCTGTGTTTTCCTGGAGTGCGAGGGTGGCAGATATTAAGAGGCACTGGCTCTAGGCCCGCCATCACAGGCAGTAGCAGAGTTAAAAGTCTTTTTTTTGGCTTCAACATTATCCAAAAACCTACCAGTTGTATTTTATTCATTTCATTACCCTAGTGTGTGGAAGCTATTGTTTTGTCCATCAATAGATTAGTGAGGACATGTGACAGAAAGAAGTGATTGGCTTTTCTGGATGTGCCATGTTTTGCTGTGTGTGATGTGCCCTCTTCATTTGATGGTTTGCCTAAAGCCTAGAAGTTTAAATCTTCTAAATGTTCAAATAACTTGCGGTACAAAGGGAAAGAATTTGGCAGAATGAGTGGTAGGTTTCAGATTGAAGTACATTTGACCGTAATGTTTGGTAAATTTTTGTAATGTGAACACTCTGTATTGCACCAGGGGACGAATCAGCAAACCTTGCTCGAATGCACTTGAAAAGGTGTTCTCAAATATGGTAAGATCAAAAGGTCTAATCAAATATGCAAACCCGCCATGTTTAGATCATGATGTCACCAGCACCATCTGTCTGATCAGACATGATGCACCAATCTCATCTTCTGATCTACATGGCCTAAGTTTTTTTTTTTTTTTCTTCTGGAAATATAAATAATATTAGGCATAGCATGAAGGGTGACATGCTTGTCTTCTTCTTCTTTCGTGCTTATTGCTGGTTCACTGACGGTTAATTTTGATCTGTGAGAATACAATTGTTCAAGGCTTGGGAACCGTGTCCGAGTCTGCTTTATGAGGTGGTCTGGGGCTCAGTACAGCATACTTGGGCACAGATCAAATCAGATATGGAAGCCAATCATACCTGAGCACAGAAGATGATCGATGTTTAAATGCAACGTCGTCACTTTTGTTGGTCATCTCTGAAATCTCAGTGTGCATGTTATGTGCATGTTAATCTCATCCTTTGACCTACACAGCCATAGCTGATAAAGTAGGAAGGCATGTAAGAATGTAATGCTTGGCATTTCTTTTTCCTCTTCCTTCTTTCTTGTGTTTAATGGAATCTTGCAAACCAAGCAGGTGAATACTGCCACCAGCTGTATTGGAGAGTGTAAAGATGCATGTGTGCACGAAAAGGAAAGAAAAAAAAAAAACAGTGTAAATGCTGGCCAGCTTTGGAGACAGAAGGAAATGTTCCTGGGGAAATTACTATTGTTTTTGTTCTGTATGTAGGTGTGTGTGTGTGTGTGTGTGTTGCTCTCTTTAAACACTGGATGTGCTTAACATTGTTTCATTACCCTAGTGATGTCACCTCAGGCTGAGTATTTGCATAACACTGCCCAAGTGTTGGTGTTACACCAACACTTCCTTGACCTCTGTTTGTGTGTGACTGAGCATTTAAACAGCAGCTGGTGTGGCAGATGTGGCCCTGGGAGGGAACAAGCAATCGGTTTGTGTGTTTCTATGTTACTTTGTGTGTGTATGTGTGTGTGTGTGTGTGCGCGCGTGTGCGTGAACGAGAGAGAGCCAAACACAAGCTGACAGCCCTCATCTGTCAACACCTTGTCAAAGTGGTTTGGCGCTTTTAGACAACTTTTCTCTGCCCCGTACATTGTTTAGACATATAAAGATATCTTTATTGTATAAAGATATATACAATATACAAGAAAGCCTTTTTGGATCCTTTACATAAGAATATTGTAGATCTGTTACACACACACTGCTGCACTGTTGAGCCAACATCAAATGGAAAATAAAAGGAATGTTTCAGAGGTATACCTTCAGTGAGTCTCTAAGAGCTTCTGCCACCAAATTATGTTTAATGAATGTGTGACGGCAAATAGACTATTCAGGAGCATACAGTGCAAGTGTGTGCATAGGAGGTGGGTGTGTATATGTAGGGAAATGCAGGTGCAAAGATTCAGGCATAAATCTGTACCTATGATTTAAAACTCATCATAGTTAAGGTAATTTGTAGAATTTTCATTCCTCATCTTCATATTACAAAGTGAGACAAAGTGCAAGGATTATTATGCAAGTGGAAGCCAAATTTAATTTCACTATCAATGTTTGAAATCTTAGCAAAATGAAAACTGAGAGTGCAGACATGTGAAATGGAGATGAATAAACAAATGACAAAGATAAACAACGAGATCAAAGAGAATGCCAACGAGTACAAAAATGCAACCCATGCCCAATGAGCTTATTCTGGGAAACAGCTCTAATGCACAATAAAGTCCCAGCACAGTGATGAATTGTTCTTCAGGGTGATCACTGTTGAATAAAAAAAAAAAAAGACAAAAAGACATACAGTAGCATTTTTTACTAAAGTGGAGCAGAGTGAGTCTGTTATTAAAGACAGGACAGAACCAGTCTTCTTTATCAGTTCTTGAGCTTAATGGGAGCATTAATGGTACTTCCCCCAGTGCCTTGCAAAATTATTCATACCCCTTGAACTTTTCCACAATTTGTCACATTACAACCACAAACATAAATGTATTTTATTGGGATTTTATGTGATATACCAACACAAAGTGGCACATACGGTACTGTAACTGTGAAGTGGAAGAAAAATTATTTTTTACATGGTTTAAGACATCTGCGACCTCAATGACATTCAATCAGAGATAAGAATTTCATTCAACAGACCAGTTTGTTGTTTGTATTTTTGGAAGTATGGTGTTCATCCCTCCAGTACTTTTACAGAGATCTGAAAAACCTATGCCAAGATGCATTGATGCTCATCTGTTGGCTCATGATGGCGTAGTACCATAGTTTGGCTCTTTATATAGTTCTTAGTTTTGTTTGCTGTATTTGCTCTTGTATTGTACCTTTGCAATCTAGTGCTGCGGTCAAATCCTAAAGCAACCATCTGTTATAGCCACCTTTGCAACCTCATTTCATTCATTTAAAATGTATGCATTTTCTTCATAATACACTTCATGCACAACACCATGAATTTAGTGATTGATGGATGGGAGACTACAAATGACATAACCAGGCCTGGACTGGCCATAGGGCATACGCACATTTTTGGGCCGGAGCTGTCAGTCATTATTTCTTTTAATTTTTTTAATAAATTCATTGATTCATCTATTACCGCAACGGTAGAGTATCAGACATGAATCGCGGCCCATGATCTGGACACGCGCGCACATAACCCATCCCCCCACCCCCCATCGCATGATCTGGACTCGCGCCCAACCCCCCTCGTGGTGGGCCGCTATGGCCATAAATGCCCGGGCCGTTTTTTGGTCCCAGTCAAGACCTGGACATAACCCCATCCATCCATCCATCCATCCATCTAGGAACCTCTGTAGTCCAACTTGGGACCATGGTGACCATTGCATTTATTCCCATTTACAGGTATATGACCACAGGACTTACATTCAACCCTCACACAATACGAACAATTTGGGTTGTCCTTGGACTGTGGGAGGAAAGCACTGGGATAACAAGCAAACTCCATGCACACAGATCCGATGTGGGAATCGAACCCAGGACCTGGAGGTGCAAGGTGACAGTGCTAACTAGTCACTGTGCTGCCAATGTAACCCCAGTTCAAAGAAAATAATCTGATTTTAAAAGTGCTAGCATTTTAGAAGTAGAAATGTCTATTATTGATAGGCTTTTATTTCCAGCACAGTTAGGTATAGTAGCAACTTACAAGAAGTTTGAATAAGATAGCCTTGTCTAGGTTCAGTATAAGCTAGCAAGAATTTTAACCATGTATAAGTTTGTGTGACTTTTGATCTTCAATTCCGTGTACTCTGAATAGAAAAGCAGAAAAGTTCTTTTTAAACTTCTGTCACACTTAGCCACATTCACACTACTGTACATCCTCAAAACATTATGACTGCAGTAAATAATAACTGGACAGAAACACATTATTCAAATAAGTCTAATAAGTGAGGACATGGTCAAAGGAAGATGCAGCAAGAACTTAATCAGTACATAGTAGTGATGGCATTGACCAGTTAACAATGCAACTAACACCTCTTGGAGACTTTATTGAAGTACTACAAGCATGCCCAGATTGGAATGATTGGACATGGTCTTGACTGCAGATGTAACTGTGTTGATGCTACATTAATGGATTCTCCAGAACAACCTCTTCAGGCAAGTCTATTCCATTTTGTAGAAGACCTCTTTAAGTTCATATTACATTCTTCATGTGGTTATCATTCAGTAGGTCACATTGATAAAAAATTTAAATAAAAATACTGAATCCGACTCCTCACACCATCACTTTGTTATGAAATGCACTACACATGTTGCGGTATTTATACCAAATGACAACACAATGACAACCAAGTAAACATGGGATAAGCATCTGGTAGGAGGACAAAAATCTGGTGCGATCTGAACGGATGTAGTAATGAAACTGCTTGATTTTATTGGACATGTATAGACGCATTGAACATTCCTGGTGTGGCTAGGAAGTAGCATGAGCTTGATAAATGCACGTTTTTTATTTTGACCCCGTTATCACTGCATTCAACATTTTTACGAAGCAGTGGGAACTTCATGGTCTTCATCTGAGTGTAACAGGACTCTAATAGAGAATACATGACTAAAGTTGCAGCAGCCAATTAACTATGAGATTTAAATGTGGTTGAAGTACTATGCTACTGTATACACTAACCAAACAATGTGGGATACTGTAGTGTAAGCACTGTTGTGAAGCAGAGACAAAATGTCTGCAAGTGATTATATTACACAATATTCATACTTGCATACCAAAACAATGGAGACTTTTTTGCCATTTGCTTTTTTTTAACACGCATGTGACACAAAGAAAGAAATCATAAAAAAAAAAAAAAAAAACTGGAGTTATTGCATTTCGCTATCAAATTGTTCACATGTAAAAATCAAAGCTGTCACGGCTGGTCGGTGTGAGGCAGGTTGAAGTAAGCAGTGGCGTGGCTTGGCAGTGGCTGTAGGCAGGAGTTAAGGGACGAGTGACACAGAGCGCGCGCGGCTGAGAATGCGCAGTTTGAGCAAGAGTTGCAGCAGAGTGAGAGCACGCAATAATACGGCAACCCGTGAATTTTAAACCAATCCACCAAACTAGATTACTCATTAAAATCATCATTCTGATCATCAAACAACCATTAAAAAAATAAACTGCCTTCTTAAAAGAAAACCCAACCTTGACCTATTAGAATGTTTAGTCTATAGGCTAGTGCAGTTACTAGTTGTTGTTGGTCTTTCGGCTACTCCTGGCAAGGGGTCGACACAGCGGAATACCCAGTCCGCACTACAACTTGGCACAGGTTTTATAATATTAGGCTGGGAACCGAACCCAGGCCTTCCTCATGGCAGGCAAAACACCTACCACCTACTGTACACCTAGTGCCCTAGTGCAGGTACTAGTAATCTACCTCTATTAATAGTCCATTAATAAAACTACATTACGCCTTAAATGGTTTCCTTGAAGAATGAGGGTCCAGATATATCCAGATTTTCATAAAATATATAGTATGAAAATACAGCATGTAGAACAGAACTTGGCTCTCATTAATTAAAATTCATGACTGAATTAGTGAGGCCAATAAAATGTATACAAAGTTCTATTTGTTGAAATAGAACTGTGGTGTGCTGCAGCATACCAGTTGTATTTATTGTTTTTTTTGTTTTTTGTAGTCTTTTTGTAGAAATTTACTATATATGTCTACATGCCTACATGATGGCTACCTCACATACCCTGGTACCCTGGTTGGTTAGCGTGATGTAGTGTGTACGCGTCCTCAGGAATTAATGCGTCCATGTGTCCATGAAATGCAATATGCATGCAAACCGTAGGACAGTGTTACTGTAGGTTAAGCCTTTATTTGTTACATATACATTAGAGCACAGTGAAATACTTTCTTTGCATATCCCAGCATCACTGGGGTCAAAACCCAGGGTCAGCCACGATACAGTGCACCTGAAGCAAATAGGGTTAAGGGATTTTCTCAAGAACCCAACAGTGTCAACCGGGTGGAGTAAATAAATACATCACACAATTTATATTTACTAAACAATTACATTCCACCCTGTGATGGATAGGCACCATCCAGGATATAAACCTCTTTATGTCCCATGTCTTCAGGGACAGTCTCCAGGCCCCTCATGGCCCTGCACAGGATAAGCAGATAGGCAATGAGTCTGTGAGTGAGAATAATATGCCACATAACTGCATTGCATGCTATAAGGTGGGTGAAATGCATTTCTTGTATTCATTAAGGTTATTCATTTGAATATTGAAGTAGCAAAATTACAGACTTTCAGTATGATTCTCAAAGAAGTATCATATTTCATGCTATACAGTATGTGTATGTGTGTGTGTGAGTTCTGATACCTCTGATATACTATAGTTGTCCTTTCTGGCTTTTCATGCACAACTATTTCAAAGGATTGCCAAGAATTGTACAAATAGGCAAAATTACAGGGCACAAAATAGAATAGGGAGAAATGCTCAAGTAACTGGCGACAACCATACAACAAAGAAAATCATGTTCAGATTCAAAGTTGTTGGAACGGTATAATGTTTTCATATAATGCACCGGTTTATTTTGAATGGTCTATGTACAAAAGTCAAAACATTGAATTTGTTTTTTTATTGGACAGTTGCATTAAATCTGATTATTTCTTCACTTTGTGGAACCAGAAACAGTGGCACATGGCATGAGTCACACAGTTCACACTTGGGGCTATTGCAGGCCGTTTTTATGTGATGGCTTGTGACTGCCGTCGCTCGATAGTTCAGGACTGCATTTCCCACGAACAGTTTTTGTACCCAAGTCTCCAACAACAAAAGTGTACACTAAATAATTTTTTTTATAATACTGAACTTTCAGGCTTGTAGCACACAATCCTTGCTGTATCTGTTCTGCTACTGTATCACCCAAAAGTGGATGCGTTCCCTGTTCATGCTTGTTCCTCTTAAGGTTTCTTCCAAATGTCATATCAGGGATTTTTTTTTGCTTTTCCAGCTTGCTCATCAAAGACAATCTGAGAAATATCATTTTATAAATTTTTTGTCTTACATTTTTCCAATTAATTTCCATTTTTTTGATATTCTGTAAAGATGCTTTGCAACAACCGTTGTTAAAAGATATATACAAATAAAATTTAACTGAATTGAATTTAAATGTTTTAAAAAGAACGAAAAAAGAAAAACACATGCAGACTCACAGACACAAGCAGATAAATCAAGTGACACATAAATAAGTCATCTGAGTGATGTGATGATTCAAACACTGTCAACAGAAAAAAAGAGTGAATCTCACTCATGATTCAAACGCTGATCCTCTTAATTCAAGTCATGACTGAAAGGATTCATTGCCTCAAGGAGCACAAAACTGACTTTCTAAAACACTGGCAGAAAATCATACAGTATAACATCAACACGAAGTAGTCTATTTATGTATTATAAAAAAATGCGTTTTGGCTGGCACAGTTCCATTTTTTTCGATTGCAACTGCAAAGCACCAGCTGAACAAAAGGAATAATTCAGTGCATCACAGTGATTGATTCATTTATCATAGTGACTTGCTTTAAAATGGGAATAATCACAAATTTTAAAAGGAAATCTATTCTGAAGGCCAGTGAAGACGCAATGCCGCACCTGGATGTACCTAATAAACAGGCAATGTCATGCATGTCATAAATTTATGGGCTTGTGTGGGCAATCTGTTACTAAACATGCAGTGTGTGTTTCTGTAATGTAGTATGAGAGTGTTTTTTCTTTGTCTGTCAGGGTGATGGATCCTGTAGCTGCGATGGATGTCAGATCTGTCATACATTAAATGGGATTCAAGTAGCGCTGCCTACATATCTCTTACTTGGAGAGGCCTCATCTCTGTCACTGTTTCCTGTCTCTCTCTCACAAAGCTCAGTGTTTCACATTGAAAACTCTTCTGCTCTGCTCTGTGCGTTTATATAGACTCTTACACACTTCGAAATCCTCCTTCTAACCTCTTCTAATGCTTCTAACCAGGCCCTCTAAAAACTTTACACAAGAACTTCTCTGTTGGTTACATCTGGCAGTTGGAAGGTTTTGGTTTCCATGCCAGATGTAACCAAAGTAAGAGAATGAATTGTGATATTTGTCATTGCATGCTGTTTTGTATGCAACAACCTGTTCACATATAATGTGACATAATGTCACTCCTACATGAGTATTCAGTCTAACTGCAATGAGAGAGAGAGAGAGAGAGATTTTGGCATAGTAAAATGCTAGAATTAGCATATGAACGTAGCAGCTGTGTGTGTGTGTGTGTGTGTGTGTGTGTGTGTGTGTGTGTGTGTGTGTGTGTGTGTGTTCCCTGAGTGTGACACTTGAGATTTTTAGCATGTGTACATCTAAAAGTTAATACAATGTTTAAAACATTTAGTGCTACTTAGGGACTTTCTGAAATTTGATCCCAAACAGGAATTTTGGGAAGCCTGAGCCATAACACATATAATTTTCTTTCTTTCTTTCTTTCTTTCTTTCTTTCTTTTCTGTCTTTCTTTGTACAGTACATCCATTTTGTACTTACACTACTCTCTCTCACCCACAAAATCCCTACTAACCAGCCAGTTCGAAACTATTATTCAACAGCAAACAGCTGAACAACTAATCCAACAATAGCATCTTCCCAAAACTGCAGCTCAAGCTGCATCACTTGGAACAAAGTACTTCTGCATACCTGGTTTTTGCATACCATAACTCATGCACACTGGTCCTATCATCTGGGGATGTATGTGTATGTGTTCAGGTATGCATGAACCACTTGTAAAGAAGTACTATCTGCCCTCTTCTGTATACAGTACATGAACTCATACACATACAGTACAGTGGGGCTAAAAAGTATTTAGTCAGTCACCAATTGTGCAAGTTCTCCCACTTAAAAAAATGAGAGAGGCCTGTAATTTTCATCTTAGGTATACCTCAACAATGAGAGACAAAATAATAATAAAAAAAAAAATGCAGAAAATCACATTGTTGGATTTTTAAATAATTTATTTGCAAATTATGGTGGAAAATAAGTATTTGGTCAATAACAAAATTTCATCTCAATACTTTGTTTTTATATCCTTTGTTGGCAATGACAGAGGTCAAACGTTTTCTGTAAGTCATCACAAGGTTTTCACACACTGTTGCTGGTATTTTGGCCCATTCCCCCATGCAGATCTCCTCTAGATCAGTGATGTTTTGGCAACACGGACTTTCAACTCCCTCCAAAGATTTTCTATGGGGTTGAGATCTGGAGACTGCCTAGGCCACACCAGGACCTTGAAATGCTTCTTTAGAAGCCACTCCTTCATTGCGCGGGTGGTGTGTTTGGGATCATGTCATGCTGAAAGATCCAGCCACGTTTCATCTTCAATGCCCTTGCTGATGGAAAGAGGTTTTCACTCAAAATCTCACGATACATGGCCCCATTCATTCTTTCCTTTACACGGATCAGTCGTCCTGGTCCCTTTGCAGAAACAACCCCAAAGCATGATGTTTCCACCCCCATGCTTCACAGTAGGTATGGTGTTCTTTGGATGCAACTCAGCATTTTTTCTCCTCCAAACAAGTTGAGTTTTTACCAAAAAGTTCTATTTTGACCATGTGACATTCTCCCAATTGTTGTGAGATCTTACATGGAGCCCCAGATCGAGGGAGATTATCAGTGGTCGTGTATGTCTTCCATTTTCTAATAATTGTGTACTGTACCTACCCAGATAATACAAACATTGTTTTCTCTGATGCCACTCTAGAGCCACAAATATAATCTTAACTTTAAAATGATGGTGTCATGATTCCTGGGACAAAGATGTGAACGCAAGTGCAGGTTTCAAGAATATTAATTTCTTTTATTCTTTTCACT
>JAOTQY010000029.1:6983937-6994803 GCA_026413445.1 Dolichallabes microphthalmus
GGAGTACCCGGAGGAAACCCACCAAGCACGGGGAGATCATGCAAACTCCATGCACACAGAGACGGGAATCGAGCCTGCCTCGGGAATCGAACCCGGACCCTGACGGTGCAAGGCGACAGTGCTAACCACTACACCACCGTGCCGCCCACAAGGCTAATATAATTTTATATTTGATTTAAGGGTAGGTTTGAGGCATTCCAAGATGAGGCATTTTAAGACGTCAATAACATCAATGTCCATCATTTCCTTCCTTTACGGCTATCAGCACCTTTACTGCCAGTCCACATAAATTTAGTAAAGAATATGCTGCAATTTTCTGTGGATGCTTGAAAATCTTGACATTTTGAAAAATGGATGTGATCGTGTCTTCATCATGACAGTCCACTTTAGCACTGGCTGCAAAACAAAAGAAATGAGGAGCAAGTGTCACTCCGATCTCAATTCCACAGTGTCATGTAAACCTACTGTTTGCCTCAGTCTGGTTTTGCCCTTATTTTTTATATCCTTGTAATCTTGCTTGTGTAACTGTCTCATATTGCTGACTTCTGTACTACTCTACACCATTTTGATCATGATTAACTACCTAGTGTGTTCACACCAGGGAATATAAACAGAACCAATAAAAATGGTGGGACAGAGTTCAGCTGTGATGTTGCTCCTGTCTCTGTCCCTGAGCAGCCACTGATAATTAATAATAAATTATACACACAGAACTGTAGTTATGTTTGCTGGCTAACATAGACACAAGTGGATATACAGTATCTGTCTCAATAAATGTAACTAATTACAAATAAACCAAATAAAATTAGTACATAGTATACATTATAAGTGTAGGTATACAGTAATATGATACTGCACCCTCAAACACTGTATTTTTTATGTGCTTGTTTTTATTTTTTTCTACCAGGGGGCATTGAAGTCAAACTAAGACATGACATGAGATTTCTTGTGAACAAAGGTTGTAAAACTGATTGACATTTACAGAAGACTTCAAGCACAGTATAGTGTTGAGATTCTTAGCTGCAGTAAAGCATTTGAATGGTCCAAACATTTTAAAGAAGACTGTGCCTGTGAATGATGATCCTGGCCGAGGTGGCTCGGAGTGCATTGGAATGCCACATCCTTGAAGATTGATGCATAACTTGCCACCAGCTTGCCGAAGAGGTGCATCTGTCTTTGGGAACTGTACACAGAATCACTCACGAGCATCACTTGGACATTACGGGAACTTGGCTGGGAGTTATTTCCACATCCCCGGTACAGTCCTGACCTTGCTCCAAGTCATTTCCGAGTTCCTGGGAGGCCAGTGTGACGGTATCCAAGCATTCGTGAAACGCTGGGGTAAGTGCATTAGTGTAGCAGGTTATTATATAGAGAAATAAAGCTTGTTTTTACTCTCATAACTATATTCTTCTATTGTGCACAAAGTCCTGCTTTGACTTGAACGCCCCTCGTACTTTCCTTATTCAGGGTTTTGTCCTCTTTCTGTCTGTGCTTTGAATTTGTTCAAAGATCTGCCTATTTTAACAACCTCTGCCTGTATTTTGACTCCTGCAATGCACTATGATCATGACACTTGAAATAATAAAAGCATTTACAGCCACTTGCCCCCGGTTTCCCTTTGATATGCAAATCCTATTAATAGGTTCTGGTCATTCTGTGTTGTACAGCTGAATAAAAAAAAGTGCATTAGAGACAGATTACAGTAGGAACCATTTGCCAACAGCAAAATAATTGACAGCCTATGGTCCAATGTCATATAGTTCAACATCTAATCAAACTTTAGTGTTTATTATTAAATATAAAGAGCATATGGCACTTTAGAGTTGTATATGTAGATGTATGTAAGGCTAGGGGAAACAAATTAGAGAATGTTCAGGAGCTTCAGTGTGAATACTATGACAACTTGCCTGAGGTTATTAGTATTCCTCAGGACCTTCAGCAACAGGATGTGCACTTGCAGTCCCTGCTGAATTAATTAAAGTTTGCATTGCTTGTTCTAGCAGTGAATATGTCTGCACTGTTCACAGTAAGAAACAAAGGGCTGCTCATAATGTTTGCATACTTCTGAGATCTCATCATCCTCATATTTTTACCAGATAATTGACCTCATTGTATGTGCGGAGCTATAAGCCTCAATAATCTGATTGCACATAAACTGGGGAGGGAAAATAGATTGTTTGGTGTGTGATTTATTTTTTCCTTGCACACTTTTTAGACTTTGATTCATTTAAGGAGCATGATGACACTGATTTATTGTTCCAGAAAGTATATAGTGCATTGTTTCCAAAAGTGGACTCTAGAACTATACCAGGGATCCATGCTGTATAAAAACAGTATCTGCAGATTTAAAATTGTGTGTTGTAGTTTTTATTGTATATAAAAATTTCTATCAAACAAATATTAATTGTTTTACTTATCATCAGATGTCCTCACTGAGCAATCACATGTATTGCTCACATTTTATACACATGATTATGCAACTAATATGTGAGGTATTTCTGTTACATATTTACTTACTTACTGTATCTTTAGCACCCATTTTATCCTGATCAGCATCATGGTGGATCCAGATCCTACTGTATGCCAGAAACCAGAAGGAACACACACATGGACACATTCTCACCTATGGGCAAACTGCAGTCGCAAATCCAACGATGTTTGTGAAAGGATGGAGGAAAACCTAGAACCAAGAGCAAACTCACATGAATACGGGGAGAACATGTGAAAATACACACCTGATCTGGAACTAGGGACACTGAACTGTTTAGCAGCAGCGTTTAACACTATCACTAACCCTGTGTGCTCTGAAGGCGCATATTAAAACACGTTACGTCATAGGAGCAATGCATACATTACATTATACATTATGCATTGTATGAAATGTATGAAAACTAAACGGATCATGAGAAATTACGTAAAAATAAAAACAAGTGCATGACGAGTAAAGTGCAATACGAAGTGTGTACAAATTCAGACGTGGTTTCAAATGTTCAAAAGTCATTAGTAAGACTAACAGGTTGGAGAGAAGGTTTAAATCCTGTTGCATTATAAGGCATAGCCCGCGCTTCCAGTTCAATCAATGCACATGTCCCTTTGTTTCTAATGATATATTTATTTGTCGACTATTGATTCTTTCGCTGGTGCAAAATGTGTATTTGGGATTGCGTTTTGATTTTTATTATTATTTTTTTTAATGCATCTAACATGAACTGTCTAAGGTTCGAAGATGCTCGTGAAGTCGAAAGGAAGTGCATGTGAAAGTGCACGCGCGGAGAGAAAGTACAGTAAGCAGATGCTGCCTCGGTGCGTCTCGCGCTTTTCCAGCATCGCGGAGAGAGCGAGCTCGAGCGAGCGAGTGAGCAAGAGAGAGAGAGAGAGAGAGAGCGAGCGAGCTCTGTCTAGCTGAGCATCCTGCGGAAGTCACGGAAAGAGCTCGTGCGCCGCGCTGCTTCTCTCCGCCGAAGCGAACGCACGCGCTCGGCTACTTGGAGCTTTAAAAACGCGCAGAATGACAACGAAGGCAGGAGTGGAGCATCCGTCTGTCTCGACGCCTTGACGTCGCGAGTTCATCCCGTTTTTTTTTTTTTTTTTTTTCATAACGCAACCTGGATACTATTATATTTAAGCTGATTATTCAAGCTTTACCGTTTAATCTTATGATTATTATTTTTATGTTTTTTAGTTGTTTACTTTCTAAAAGCGGACCGACCACTTTAACCAAGTGTTACTGGTGCGGAGATGGTCGTGTAGTTTATTCATTTTTGCGGGTAAGTCAACAAAAATACTATTTTAAATAAATCCAAGCTGTTCCATTAAACGCTCTCTGATGTTAAATCAAAATATTTTGGTTACAAAAACATAATAATAACAAAGTCGATCAAAGAACAGTAACGCGGTTGTTACAGAATAGTCTTCTCCCCCCGTCCTGGTTTCATTGATCTGCTTTCACATGATCATCCTTCCGAGTTTGCGCTTTAAAGCAAGATGTTTAATACACATCTGAATGCATATCGAAATGCAGCACCTTTAGGTTTTATTATTAGCTTCATGTATGTGTTGCCTTTGCCCAGTACAGTACTCGTGATCAACAGGTCTGGGTGCTGCCCACCCTCGCCTGTCTGCTCCACACAGCACTGAATCAAGCCTCAGTGTGCACATCATAGCCAAATGATTCATTTGAAGTACAACACTCTCACAGTTAATCACACTGTAATCAGCAGTAAACCGCCCATTTCACTTCTCAATGCCTCAAACCATTGACATTTAATTTTCTCTCACTGTCTTAAAGAAATCACGAGCTGTGGAGTCCTAGGTTATTCATTCAGAGCTGGAGGCTGTTAATTTACCTCATCCTACTTAGTTTAATCCATTTATCTATAATTAAATGTTGTAAATTGGTCAATATGTTTAAAGGAAAGTTGTTATTGGAGTCTGTATAATGTAAGGTCTTTTAGGAAAGTTTATCCCGTTTAAAGGTCCGATACTGGAAGCGTATCTCCTCATCTTTGTAGTTTTGATCCTTCAAATTGTTAGCTGTGTTATATTCTTACTTTCATGTGGTCTTTCTTGTCACATCTCTGTGTCTATGTCCATTTCATGCTTTTTCGTTTTCCAGTTTTATATCATTATGTCCGCTCCCTCCCTTTTTTCAAACTGACTTTCCTAATCCTAGGCTTCTCCTGCCTGTGTCTTTTCAACCTCGCTCACATTCACTGTTTATTGCTCTGCTTTTACATTCGGATTTTTCTCTCATCGTGCCTTCTTTCACTCTCCTCAACTCTGAACATACTTCTTCTCTATCTATCCCGCATCCTCATTCTCTATTCTCTCTCCTTCACTTTCCAGTCTTGCCTTGTCTCATCCTATTCCCACTCCTGCATTCCCCCTCTTGGTTCCATGTTGTACTGTACATTTTCTCAGCCTACTGTTTTTCTTAATTCATATCTGTTCAGATCCATTTACTCGCCCTGTCTCTTTCTGCTTTCACTGTCTCTGTAGATGGTGTCTGATCTGAAGTCAAGCTGGTTGTGAAGGTGTTTGACCTATTCCCCTCACCCCCAGACGGAGTAACCATGGCTGCGGGCGTAGCGGCCTGGCTCCCCTTTGCCAGGGCAGCAGCCATTGGCTGGATGCCCGTGGCCAACTTGCCCATGCCGGTGGCTCCACCTGACATGAACAAACGCCAGGATGAGCTCATTATCCTCAACGTCAGTGGCCGGCGTTTCCAAACGTGGCGCAACACCCTGGACCGTTATCCTGATACCCTGCTCGGCAGCTCAGAGAAAGAGTTCTTTTTCAATGAAGAGACTCGTGAGTACTTCTTTGACCGTGACCCGGACGTGTTCCGCAGCATCCTGAACTTTTATCGTACTGGCAAGTTGCATTACCCGCGCTATGAGTGCATATCAGCTTACGATGAAGAGCTGGCTTTCTTCGGGATCATCCCTGAGATCATCAGCGACTGTTGTTACGAAGAGTACAAGGACCGCAAACGTGAGAATGCTGAGCGCCTAATGGATGACCTTGAGGACAACAAGGACAGCAAATTGCCAAACATGACTTTCCGTGAGACCATGTGGCGTGCCTTTGAGAACCCACATACCAGCACTATGGCCCTGGTTTTCTACTATGTCACTGGCTTCTTTATTGCTGTGTCTGTCATTACCAATGTGGTGGAGACTGTACCGTGTGGCTCGAAACCCAACCAGCGGGACATACCTTGTGGAGAGCTCTACACAGTAGCCTTTTTCTGCATGGACACCGCATGCGTCATGATCTTCACCGTGGAATATTTAATGCGGTTGTTTGCTGCACCAAGTCGCTACCGCTTCATGCGCTCTGTCATGAGCATCATTGATGTTGTGGCTATCCTACCCTACTACATAGGCCTGGTTATGACCAACAATGAGGATGTGAGTGGCGCCTTTGTTACGCTACGAGTCTTCCGCGTCTTCCGCATCTTCAAGTTCTCGCGTCACTCCCAGGGCCTGCGCATTTTGGGCTACACTCTGAAGAGCTGTGCCTCTGAGCTAGGCTTCCTCCTCTTCTCCCTTACTATGGCCATTATCATCTTTGCCACCGTCATGTTCTACGCTGAGAAAGGCTCTGCTTCTAGCAAGTTCACCAGCATCCCGGCCTCCTTCTGGTACACTATTGTCACCATGACCACTCTGGGGTGAGTTTTGCTCTTTTTAATAGATGGGGTTTGGGATATTACTATTGCAACAGGACGATTTTCCCCACATACTGTAAGAGGAAACTAAACATTAAATGGCCCTGGATCTCAGGTCTATGACAGGTTGGTCAACGAAAAAATCTTTAAAACCTGTCTATAGGAAATCGGTCTATATGATGGAAACTATTTTAACCAATCCGTCTTTTTTGCAATTGACCATTTCAACAGATGGCCATTATTTTCACCTGCCTGTCAGGCTGGTGATGTCATTAGTCCTTTTGTTTAAACATGAAGTTAACTCTCTTTATATAAGCCCTGATTTCAACATTCATTCCCCAGTACCTATACTGTATTTGACTGTAATGTTATGACATAGGTCTAAATTTGGAATGTAGCAGTTGTGCACGGTGAGTTTGAAGTTAACTTGTTGCCTTTGGACTGACTTTATTTATTGTCAGTCATCTTTCAATTAATATTATTAGCAGAGTGAAACAAGCTAAAGGCTGTGTTTACACGTCTCATACATTAAAACAAGCAGTCGGCACAACTCAATAATTCTTTATGGCACAGTATGTTCACCTTTATGGTCTGTACCTCTTAAGTGGCTCAGTACAGAAAAGAGAAAAAAAGAAGATAAAAAAGGAGAGTGCAGCATGAGGAGAGAGCGAAAGAGAGAGAAGAGAGAGACAGACTCCCAGATCCACTCAGTAGGATGATAGGTTTTATGAGAGTGTGCTGGATTAATTAAGATTATTGCTTTATGAGTGAATAATTGAGGTGTTAGGTTTTATGAGTGAGGATATGAGTCATGACAGATTATTGCTGCCTCTGAAATGTTGAAGCCATAAAACACGTAACTGGGTCATCAGCTGCGTGTACACGAGTTTGTGTGTGGGTGTGTGTTTGTGGGTGTTATATATGCAAAGGTGCAGTTTGCCATGTCACAGGCGAGAGATGAAATGCGCTTAAAGGAAAAGTCCACCCTGAAAAATCGTCTAAAACTTTATCTAGTGATGCGCATAGAGATTCTGACACTAATTTCTTGGTTGGTGATGTATTTTTGTTCTCCTTGTGACAAGTTAGCGGTTACATGCCACACTTACTCTGAGGGGGCAGCTGCATCTGCCTGATGTCACAACGGTACTTAATAGGGAGAAGAAATGTAAATGTTCTGAAACGTAATGAATAGAAATGTGCTGAAAAAACAAAGCCAAACAAAAAGCAAGAGCTTCATTTCTCACTCCACATTCTCTGGTGATGCTGTGAAGACTATCAGAAAAGGATGCAGCAAAAGTTGGACTCCAGTATGCATTATTGACCTTTTGCATGTGACTTCACAACATCTGTGGATTGCAAAAGGGACATTACCGTTGCCGAAACCAACATTTAAAACCAGTCATGGTAACACCTTCAACAAGTAATCACATCTATTGACACTAA
Organism: Dolichallabes microphthalmus; assembly: GCA_026413445.1. Lineage (NCBI taxonomy): Eukaryota > Metazoa > Chordata > Actinopteri > Siluriformes > Clariidae > Dolichallabes > Dolichallabes microphthalmus. The sequence continues at coordinate 6,991,556 of JAOTQY010000029.1, forward strand.
CTTTTTCAATAACACTTTATCTCTTTAGAGCCTGCTTCTAAGTCGTTCTGAATTGCCTCTGAACCACGTTTTTCCAAATTGCTAACTAGCCCCAGATCAAGGGCATTACTTGGTGTGGAACAAGTGAATGTCAGTTGCTTGTTTGCCCTTTTATCCGTGTAACACATCATCAGGTAATCTTTATTGTTGGGAATTGTTGGGACTGGTATCATGGCAGTCACATGTCTGCAAAAGATCAATACAAAGTGTTACAGTGGTATGGTCTAGTTGTACAGAGGGCTATGACATCATTTTAGCTTTGAAAAAGAAAAAAAAAACCTTGCAGACCCCATTGAGATTATCGTTCCATTTTCCTGAGATTATTGCCATTATCTTGGGTGAACCGAACCTACAGTACCAGTGTGATACGTGTAATTAAAATAAGAGGTAAAGCTCTGGAATGAGATCTGTTTGAACAGAGTGGGTAATGCGGAAATCAGAATCAAAATCAACTCAGAATGTCATTACACAGTAAATATGGGATGCCACTGAAGATCACCTATTAATAACTTACTCCTGTATCAACTATGTGTGTTACTCTCTCTTGCTCTCTCTCTCTCTCTATCTCTTTTGTATGTGTGTGTGTGTGTGTGTGTGTGTGTGTGTGTGTGTGTGTCTGGGAGGACGCCACTCTCCTCATCAATTAAGCATACTTTAGGACTGTGTTGTTGTGACTAACAACATGCTCCAGAGCGTCTGCTGACAAATGTTAACCACAAGGACATTTCCAAGCTGTTTGAGATTATAATAGACGGGAAAACAAGATACCAGAAAAATATGTCTATTTGAACCGAAACAGATTGTATTCACCAATTTAGATGGTCCCACAGTGCCAAATGGTGAAAGTCATGAGCAAATCTGCTTTAAAGCAAATATGGCAAAGATGAAGACACATTGAATTTAAATGTTGATGTAACTTAGACATCGCGGGAAACTTGCTCAGCCATTGCTCACCATCAGGGTCCCTCTCTCTGAAAGGGCAAGGCCTAAAAACCAGAAATCACAGACAAATGTGTGTGCTGCCTACACACAGCCTTGGTGCTGGACACCAGCTACCTGAATGAGTTCCGTTTTAGGGCCTGTGAGTATAATAGTGAGTAAAATGTTTGTAAAAATGTAGCCCTGAGTCACTGGCTGCTTTTTCTTGTTACAGTTAAAAAACCGTTTTTTCCATTATCTGTACAAGCGATTTACATTCAGGGCACACACTGTATTTTTGACAGTTGATCAATGCCCGACAAGTACGAGCAGTTAATGAAAGTCGAGAGAGTGAGACTCAGTGATTTATTTATTGTAAATGCACCACTAAAGCTCATTTGTGTAGTAGCAGGAGTTCACAGATGCTGCTTTGAAAAGTAGACCAAGAAGCATGTTCAGTGATATTGCAGGCATGTATGGAGTTTTTTTCTTTTTCTTTTTTTTTTTTGCAGAAGGGAAGCTGAATCACTGATTATAGTGCCTCGATTTAGAACAGTTTTTAGTGTCAGGATACATCTTAAGATTGAGACAGTTTTGGATGCATGTAAGAATTTGTGTCATTCAGAATTTAGTATTTATATTTATTCTAAATACAGGTGAACTGTATCTGAGCTCACATGCACGTTGCATGTAACCTGAATCAAATGCATGCATTTTGTATGATCAAAGTTACTATGACAACGGAGGTGGACGAATTAGTAACATGGGCACCAGGGACAAGCACAGTAAGAGTTTTTTATTCATTGCCAGGTGGACGAGAAGGTCCGGTCGAGTCTGGTCCTTTCAGACATTTGACCTCGTTATAACTTTGGCACTTTGGGATCTTTTGGATCACTTACAAAAATCGAATGGAGTTATCTGTTGGTAACAATAATTACTTATAAAGTCCGACAAACATTTAATCACACGTTTTTTTTTTTGTGTCAGCGCAAAAGAGATGTCAGATAGACAGAAACAATATCTAGCGATCTCGCATACTTTTGGAGATATTAAATGATTTTGTACATAATAATTCTGACATGATAAACATATATAACAAAATTTGCGCTAAAAATAATACAGTACTGTACATCAAATCTAGACCCTTAACACGCTAGTCCCAGGTAAACAAAGACTATTTATGGGAAGCATAATGGTTGTTATGTCATGTTAGTATTAAGGCCAATGATCAGTTTGCACTCAGAAGATGGATGTTTATTTTCATCTGTATTCTGTATTTCATCTGTAGTTAAACTGTTAGGTATCATCAAAAATATTTTACTGTTTATTATTCTAGAAATAAACAACAAAAAGTTACATCTCATCATGGACACAGAGGCCTGCAAACTGGACAGTTAAAGATTAGAGAAAAAAATATCACCCCTCCTTTCTCTAATCTCCAATATATATAGTATACTCCAAAAGCCAAGTTTTGACCTTGTGAGAATAGTGTGTGTGTGTGTGTGTCATTCTTTTTTTCCACAGTGTGAAGTGTATATCACTTTTCCTCTTAGGATTCTGTGCTCCCTCTCTGCTTCTTTCTTTGTTTCAAACACAGAGCAAGCCCTCATGTCAAGACAAAACACAGAGCCATGACTTCCAGCAAGTGAACACTAAATTAAACATGTGCTCGTGTAAACGATACAAAAGAGAGAAAAACAGAAAGATAGACGAAGCAGGAAAGTGTTACTGATATACCTAATACAGCGTTTAAGAAATATGTCATTCGCACACTATAGGCAATTTAGGAACGTAAATCAACGTAATCTGCATGTTTTTGGACAGTGGGAGGAAACTTACCAAGCATGGGGAGAACATGCAAACTCCATGCACACAGACCCGAGGTGGGAATCAAACCGGGAACCTGGAGGTGCAAGGCGACAGTGCTAACCACTAAGCCACCATGCGACTTTTTCCCGTTTATTTGAGTGAGAGAGATTAATCTATCACTCATCGGCCCATATGTGCACCTGTAAGAATGAACATATGAGACCTGGGCTTACTAGCGGCAATAGCAGGTCATTTCATTACAGTGGCAAAGCAGTAAAAGATGTCATGGCATGCTGTTGAAGGCAAAATAAGCCACCACAAGTGAGAAATGTATATGCATTTATATTACATAACTGTTCTGTTTAGTCTTTGTTTTAGATAAAATTTTTATTTGGATTTATTTGTATTAGGGATGCTCATATCGATTAATTTTCCCAACCGACAACCGCCGTTCGTTAACCGAACATTAACCGTTAACCGAT
>JAOTQY010000029.1:7099996-7110431 GCA_026413445.1 Dolichallabes microphthalmus
TGGAAGAGGATGCAGATCTTAGTTTCATGCATTCTTCATATTCCAGGACATGTTTGTGGCGGAGGTGGTGAAGCAAACTGCTCGTGTTGCTTCCTGCGGCTACAACATTTACATATGATGGGTGTTTGATCAACGTCAGATTTTTTAAAGCCAAAATATTTCCACACAACCGACATGGCTCCTCTTTTCGGAAGAAGTTCCTCTTTGTCGGTGACATTTTCTTCGTCCATGCTGTTCACCGCGCAACACACACAGGCCGTGCTTCCACTGCTCGCATGCAGACGCATACAGCTTGTTTGGTACCACTGCAAAACAATCCCCCTCTCAAACAATGTCCTGCGGCGGGACGTTCCACCGCTCTGTGTTCCCGACGCTTTGTACGCACGCACTCACCGGTATTGGGGTGTATAAAAATGAATATAATTTTTTTTTTTTAAACACTGGTATTCGATATGAAAAGGTATACCGCCCAGCCCTAACAGTCACAAACATAACTTCCTTACTAGAGTGCTTATTGTCTCTTTTGATCTCTTTATTATCTCTCTTGCTACATATTTAGCCTAGACATTTCACAATTCTCTGACTTCGGACTTAAATCCCCGTTTCTCTACTCAATGTGTCATGACACATAATTGAAAGATTCACCAGAAGGTCAGTTGTAGTACTACGACACTGTGAAACGATGAAGCTTTTACTCTTTGAATAACTCCAGCAGCTCTTGTGTTTAGAGCAGTTTTACGTATCACCGCCTGTGTATTCATTCCTAGAGACGGTGTGTTGCTTCTTATACAGCTCAAGGTTGGGCCTTAAAGCTGGATGCAGCATGTGCCCTCGGGGCATAGGCAGTGCTTTGATGCGCTTTATTTCTGTTTCCTTGCACTATCTTTATAAGCATCTGCTTCATCTCCTTGCACAGATGGACAGAAATCCTCCGGCTTTCTCATTCCAGGGTAAAGGAAGCGCGGCTTATCTGAAATCCACCTGTCTGAATACACAGAGGACTGAAAACAACAGATAGAAGTCTTAATGAATTGGATGGTGGTACATAAGGGGTTTGCTGTTTTGAACCTAACACACACACACACGCGTGCACATGCGCAAACCCGGCCTGGCTGAAGCTCAGTGAAAGGCTAATAATTAAGGTGTCGTTCTTCTGGCATTCCTTCCACTGTGTATGCTCATCTTCAGTGGCATGTCAAAACATTTCACCATCACAGAGATGTGCGTGTATGTGTGTGCGTGCTCTAACAAATGACAATTAGAGCAACACAAAGACTAAGACCCTGCCTCATCAAGGCAACTGTCAGCCATCAGCTTTTGTCTTTACTAATTGTAGTGAAGAAAGGACTACAGAGCAATATTTATCTATTCAAAAAGAAATATATTTTTAAAAGTTTTGTTCATTATGAGTAAGGCTTACAGTTAAAATGTGTTTCTAAGAGAATTTAAATAGCATCGTTAATGTCCCTGAAATGTATTCCTCATTTTTTTTATATATATTTTTTTAATTTTTTAATTATTTTAAGCTGAATACGAAGACGCTAATAGTGTGCAAAGCTTTGTATGGAGTAGTACTGTCGATGTTGTGTCGGAAATCTGCTGGATTACAGCTCCCACCAGCCAATGCGAATAACTTGCACCGTCGCATGCCCTTCATCATGTTGCCTTTTGTTTGTTTTTTTGATTGATTCTTGTATTTAACTTCCCTGTTACAGAGTCTTGCTTCTGTTGATTCCCTTGTTGCATTTCCACATGTAAGCACTTAGCTCCAGCTAGTGTAGCGTAACAGACTGGGAAACTCTGAAATCAACAGCATCATGTTTTTCTTTTGCAATCTCATAACCACAAGTAAACTTCTAACACTGTTAAACTTGCTTACCCCATAAGTGCACAACAAGGAGATTTCTGAAAAGTACCAAAACATTGTACATCTAAAAGCATTCAGTATGTATTTCTATTGAAATAAATAAGACATACAATTGAAAAATATTACCATATGTTATAAGAATAGGGAATATCATTAAAAGTCACCATGCAAAATTTCATTGACATACTTCGGGCAATTTGGGAACCCCAATTAGCCTAATCTGCATGTCTTTGGACTGTTGGAGGAAACCGGAGAATGCAGAGGAAACTCACCAAGCACAGGGAGAACATGCAATATATTGTATCTGTTATAAATGACGTTTAGAGTATTCCTGATATAAAAAGGATGGGAAGCTCCACACAGGAAGCAGCGGTGGCCAACATTTATTTACAGTGGATTATGTTCTGACAGCTATCCCAAAAGTTGTAAATGTGTGTGTTTTAAACATTTCTGCTTCCTCAGCGAGGGACAATTGCAAGCTGGTTTTGTGTAAATACTATGGATCAGATCCTGAAGCTGTAAGTAAATTTAGGTATTGAAATACTGCTTTACAATGTCCACATGAGTGGGTAAAAGGGGGTGTTTTCTCTTCTGCATTGAGGCATCGGGGGCCATTAATTTAAAGCTACTGTACACACACTGAAATGACATGTCTGAAAGGGATAGAAACTCAGACATGCCAGAATGCATAATTGAAGTGATATTTCAGCTGTAAAATGATCAGTTACGTTTTGGAGACCTCTAAGATGTCTATTATACTCTACAATGAGGATAAGATGCAATATTTAATGTGAATTAATATTCAGCCCACTTCTAAAGAGTATGTTACCTAATCTACTTTTGGAAATTTGAAATTAGTGACACTTTAGCAATGTTATACATTTACATAAGAAATGTGAGCTCTCTGATATTGAGCATCATTAACATTTATCTCCAAATCCAACCTATCTTATAGAGTAATTATGCACCTTTGTCTTTGTTAAATATAATATAATGGTGCAGGAGCATCATACTCATTTTGACAGCTGGTATTTGTCTTTTTTTTTTTTTTTTTTAATATTGCTAAAATTATATATGTATAATAATTATATAGATAGAGAGAGAGAGAGAGAGAGAGAGACAGAGAGAGTTGATTAAACTTTGTCATAATAAAAATAACCTCAACAATAAAAATAATCATAATAATAATAAATTAATAAGGGGTTAAACACAAGATTTTCGCATTTCTTTGTTGTTTGTCTGAATTCAGCAACAATGGCACTCCCCCAACATTCTCCCAAGCTACCACACATATGCATTCTGCTAATCGAATCTGAAATGTCAGTCACCTATTCCAGGCTGTGTAACCCAGGAAGCATTTCAACATGATGCTCAGAGACACATATATCTGCAGGGACCTGCTTTGAATAGCTGCGGTATAAGGATCCTGACATACCAAGCTGACTGCCATCTATTGGATGCTGTCAAGCACTGTTGCTTTTAGTTTTTGCAATGTGTCCTGCAGCATTTGTACTAGACAGGTGTTGTGGGTTTCTGTCAGCTCTGGTGCTCTGATTGGACCCAGAGAACAGCGAAACAAGCAAATGACGTTGACCAAAACAAATACATATATTTATTCTTTTTTTTTTTAAACCTGGCCCTCATTGGCCTGATATTGGTTCTGTTTTAGCTTAAATTATGTTTGCAATAAAATGTCCAAGCTGAGTTTTTTAATTACGAGCTAGCTATTAAAACAGATTGAAATGGGGCTAGAGGACATGTTTTTAACGCTAGTGCATCTCAAAATGCATACTACCACAATAAAAACGTGTAAATAATTATAACTGATAGATGACATGCATTTTTTTTTGGCAAACTATCAAATAATATATGATAGTGCAGTAGTATATGACTTGGAAAGCAAATAAAAACTACTGCCACCTCCTGGTGCCATACCTCATTTCACTCAATCACCCATCTTACTTGATCTTATTTTATGATCGTATCTTAGATCATAAGAACTTTCATCATTGCATGGTGTCTGAGTGCAGCTTTTCACTGAAGATGTAAGACGAAGTAATCAGTCAGTCTTGCTCTGTTACAGCCTTAGCATGCTGAGGAACTGAGGAAACTATATAAAAAGAGCTGATATTATGAAATTCAGCACACTGTAGTCTCATAATCAAGAGTTGTAATGCATTTATTCACTGATTCAGTGAATTGTTTGAGCACACAGGTCTGGGAATACAGTATTACAATCATAATGCATGAGTCACGATAGTGACAATAAAACAGGACAGCTGGGTCAAATTTGGTTTGAAAAGTGATAATTGACTCTGCTTTACCTTGATAATTAGGATAAATGGGTTAACAGCATGGGGTCAGTTGTGTCAGTGGTACCTGGGGCTGCATGTTTTGATAAAAAAAAAAAAAAAAAATCACATTTTGATTATTTTGGCATATATTGTAATTAGGATACTTACGATAAATTACTGACACCTCCTGGCATTTTATGTTTAAACATATTTATCTAGACTGACAGCTAATACATTTGCCAATTGCATAGAATGATAAGGGAGTAAAAAAGGATTTTAAGATGGTCTGAAACCTTTTTGTCGGTTCTCTATCACCTTAAAAGTATTTTAAAAAATGCTTAAATTATTAGCAAACTCTACAAACCCAGCCTTTTGCGATTTAAATTCATATGGGGCCATACTGTAATTTAAAATTTTATACAATTTATTGTGCAGCACTAATACTACCAAAAAAAAGTATAAAAGATATTTAACAAAACACTAAAAAAAATGACTCACTAGATTTATATTTAAATTGTTTCATTTCTGGAAGATTTTATTGCATAAGGATGAAGCTCAAAGACACTAGCACATCAGATGATTTTCATGTCAAGGACATACATGCGTCACTTTCTTAGCAAAGAAAGTGCTTCATCTGGTGTCCACATTCTACAATTACATGAGATTTGCAACTATCAAACAACTATTTATTTTGATCCAAATCCAGCCCAGACATTATAACCCACACACACACACACAGACCTGACTTCTAGTATACCTGTTTTCGGTTTCCTGTTTCCTTCCAATATTTAAACTGCTCATGTGTCCGCACAAGGTCTTGTCATGTTCTGTGTGTAATTATGGGGATTATTTCCAGATTATCTGCCTTTTAGCTATTCTGACTTTTCTATTATTGCTTCAGGCAGCATTGTGGCATAGTGTTTAGCACTGTGGCCTCGCACCTCCAGGGTTGAGGGGTTTCCTCCGGGTTGTCCAGTTTCCTCACCCAGGCCATAGACCTGCAGATTAGGCTAATTGGTGTTCCCAAATTGACCATAGTGTGTGATTATGTATGCATTTGTGCGCTGTGATGGACTGGCATCCTATCCAGGGTATATCCCACATAGTGCCTGAAGTCTCCTAGGATAGACTCCAGGGCCCCTGCACCCCTGTACAGTCTTCGACAATAATCCTGCATGTCTATTTTAACTTTCACCTGCGATCCCTTATTCCAAAATATTTGAAGTTGAAATATAATAAGTTACTAATATAAAAATGCCGTTTGTTTATTATGAATCGTTCATGGTCAAATGTGTTTATGTATTCAAAAATGTGACAAATGTTGTGACAACTAGCCCCACTCTCCTCTACCACTCTCCACTACGATAATGGTAGTTATATCTACTGTTAATGATATTTCCCACCTGAGAGCTAAAAGGCAGAAGTGGAAAGATTAGCCTGATACAAAATCTTCGTTTATTTATTTATTTTCTCTATTTTTGGCTGTTTATTTCCTGCCTCCACATTCATTCAGTAATATCCCTTTATTCAAAAAAAGGAGGGGAAGAATGGAGGAAAGAGGAATGCACAGAAGACTGAAACCAACAGACAGAAGCCTATAGGGGAACTGTGACTGTGAAAGAAGAGGAAGAGATTGACAAAAGCCACAGAAATAGGAGAGCAGATGGGGAGAGAGAGCGAGAGAGAGGGAGGGTCATTCTTCGTTTGCAGAGTGTGTTGGGATTAGAGTACAGCGGTCTGGACTTGATGAAGCTTTCCAACATGAAACTATTAATGTCCATCTGTGAGATCTCCAGGCCCTGGGCAAAGGAGGCTTGGAGCCAGAAAGAGAAGTGCACACACACACATGTGCGCATACACACGGCTGCTTTGATTTACTCTATTTTGTCCTCTTTGTCTCTGCCAAAGAGCTTGTTAAAACCTGGTGTTGGCCCAAAGCATCTCTTTTGTGGCTTTTAACATGGCCTATCAGAACGAACTTGACAGGATGCATTAATTTTAGATGTCATATGCGGCTTAATTATTATGTTGAATATACTCACATAATTAAGAGTTCTCTCTATCGTATTTTTCATAAATGTAGAAATTAAAAAATTACTAGTTAACTGAAGAGAATTATTTAAATCAAACTGAGATGAAAGGTGATGATTATTGGTTTATTTTCTCACAGTTTTACGTAGTTATGGGGCCACACTTATGGAAAAGGTAACTTAATATGTAAAACTTCACTTTTTTGGCAATTTTTTGACATTCAGATGTACAAATAAAAATGTGATGGGAAAAAATTGTGCTTTTTCTAATTTTCCCATTTTTTTTGTGTTGATTGATGACCAATTAGATTTTTTCCCTAAGGTGAGCTCATGTTATAAAACACCCTCCTCAGGCTTATTGCTCAGCTCTGTTGTTGCTGGGACTCATTAATGAGCAGTAGCTCATTAACATAAACACTGAAATGGATTGTTCAGAAGAGGAATGTAATGAGAGAAGAAGAAATGCAATATCTGAGGGGTATTTCAGCTGGAGCATTAACAGACACTTTCCTAACTGATGGTTAAATAAAAGGCTCTCTCTCTATATAATGATCTTTTCAAACTTTCATATTAAACTGTATTTGCAGCCTTAATAAGACTGTACAAGCTGCATTTTTGTCTTTATCTTTGACATTGTACGTAAAACGAAAGGAGAAAATCCTTCTAACACACCTTACCCTCTATTACTTACTGAATTTGCTACCATAGCAACTAATCTTCTCATAATAAATTAAAAGTCACAATTCTTTTACTTTATTCATGACTTAAATGATAGAAAATATTAGGAATATTCTTATCCCCGGGCTGTTTCTGAACACTTCAGGATCCTAAATGACATGCTAGTTGCTAGCTGCTCGTTCTTACAATGCCCCCTGGTGACTTGGGGGATCAACTTACATCCATGTACATATCCTAGAAAACTAGTGGCTGTTTTTGGATTGTTTTGGAGTAGAAACAGAGATCTGTTTATGCATGGTCTAGGTTGTATTAGTATGCTTCTGCTATATCATACCTAGGGGGTATGCTGAGAGCAGGTATACATCCCATTTGACAACAACATGAGGCTTGATTGCTATCTTTATGAAACTCATTTTTATCTCCAGTTGAATCAGGTGGGTCAGCTGTTCACTGAATGGATTTTTTTGCACCATACGGTGTTTAAAATAAGCATGATACTTCACAGCATTTTTACAGGCACCCTACTATGAGAGAATGTGATTTGCTTGGCCAGTGACACATTTGGCAGGTGTTTGTCATCCCATATGTTCAAAAGTTAAACTGATTGAAACACACAAAGGGAAAGAAGTGGGCCAGTAAGTTTCACTTTCTGTACTGTTAAGTGGAAGCAAGACTTTTTTTTAATCTGTAAAACATTGATCAGGATCAATGACCATTAAAAGCCAATTAAGAAATTCAAACCCATTTGTGACTGATCAGGCTATCTGTCTTTAATTAGGTCAAAACTTTGTGTGCTACTCAGATGATTTCAACATTAACCCACTTCTCTATTCAGATTAGACTGGAGATCCTTATGAGAAGGTAAGGCCAGCAGAGACGAAACTGATCTCACTCTTCAAGAGGAACAATGTAGGTTCTAACCACACAAGATAGGAATCTGTTGAATAAATTATGAATTGGTCTGAATAAGGTTTTGGACTGAAGATCAAGTCTATCAGTCAAGAGCAATTAATCAAGAAGGATGTGAGAGAATCTGGGTGCCGTTTACTGAATGCAATACACACAGTATACAACGTGTGTTTTACAGTTTTTCCTTTATAGTAGAGTTTTAAAAGGTTCCTATGCTAAAATCACCCTCTGTCCTATAATTCTAACGTATTTCAACAAGTTATGCATGTAACCAAATACAGATATGCATATGTACTGTGTAAGAGGCGCTCTTTTCATGAGGGCATGTTTAAGTAGTGAGGATATGAAGCTCAAAGGACAAAGATCAAATTTATTTACAATGTTCGCTCATTCATTCATCTTTGGTAGTTAACATTAGACTGGTAGTTTGTTAGAAACTAATCAATCAAAACTAGGCTCAATTAAAAGGAAGGATGTGATGGATTTAGTTGAATTTAAGGGCCTGTCAGAGTTGCAATAATAGACCATACTGAAAAAGCTGAAATTTCTACCTTTGGGATTTCCCTCAGTTTTTTATTTATTATTATTATTTTTCTTTGGTGATTCTTCAGTAAACCCTTCTAGTTTAGGCCATTAGAGGCATATGTTGCATCAATACCTTGCACCCCTTTAACCAGTCAAAACTTACTTAAAGGTGAATCTAAAAGCTGCTCAAAAAATGTCCTCTCAGATTAAAAAAAGAAGTATTTAAACAATGCCTGTAAATGGAGGAAAGAAAAAAAACAAAATGGAGCCAATAAGAACAAACATTCAACCAATATATATAATTCACAAAGCATTTTCTTGCACTCCTTAGACATTTTGCTCTAGACAATTGGAACATGTCTTTCGAGAAACACCAAAGGAAATGGCTTTAATGTTAGAAATTTAAAGTTGAAAACATTTAGCATTATCTGCCATTCATAAAAATCGCCAATCATAAATTTAAGACAGCTTGGATCTTGACAGCTGTATATCACTGAGACATTCCATTCTGTCCCATTTGTGACCAACAACTTGACTCAAAATGCTTTGTCACTTGCCGTGTGTGTGTGTGTGTGTAGGCACATGAATGTGTTGGAGAAGTAGGACAGTCGCCTACTGAAGGAAGAGACAGAAAAACATCTCCAGAGTGGTGGTGTACCAGTGGCCTAGTTTCCCATGCAACCTACTTACAAACTTCAAAACAGAACCAGGCAGCTGAATTCAGATGAGCTTCCAATTCCACAAGGGGCATTTGAGGCTGAATCCATGCCAAATGTGTTTTATTAGAAACCATGCCAAATGTCCTGTAAATGGACAAAAAAAAGAAAGAAAGTCTCATGAACATGTGGTGGTCATTGCTTCAAGCAAATCCCTACAGATCCTTTCATGTCTTGGTAATTTCTTTATCTTTAGTCATTTCAGAGCTTGGTGCCAGGGAGGAGTGTACCTGTGGTGGGTGCATTCCCTCATTCATGTCCCCTGGGTCATTCAGCCTAGATTGAGCTTGTATGTTTTTGTCACACTGAGCTTTTGAAAGACAACGTACCTTCAAGCATGCCGATAGTCCTAGAAATAGCCTTCGCCTGGCTTCCAGCAGCAAAGGTATAAATCTACTTCCAGAAATGGCAGAGAATCTCATTTAATAACATTAAAACATTATCTTGGCCTTTTATAGCCAATGTCTTTCTCCTCAGGGTGGCCATTTAGCGAACAGTAGTGCTTTGCGATTGTTATGGATCTGCTTCAGTGGATGGTACAAGTGATTCTGCGATTGTGTGAAAGCAAGCGTTTTGCGCATCTGTTACTTCAGTATGGCACACTAACACGCTGTGAGAGGTGGAGGAAGAGAAAAAGAGAGAAGTAAGGAGATAAAAAAAGAGTGGAGGATGAGAAGCAGAACGAGCAAGCATGAGTGGGTTGAAAGTTTAAACTGTGTACGAGCTACGTTGTGTAACAGCAGTAAAGACAGAACCATAATGTATAAATGTGAAAAGGATGCTAGTGTAACCCATTAAATCTCTCTGAGAACTGGAAACACTGGGTAAGCACTTCTTACTAAGACATAAAGCACAAATAAACAATAAAGATTGACAAAGATAGCACATATGATGTATTACATGTACAATTTACTGTACATCTCAGCAGCAATGCAACAAACATGGGGATCGGGCGTGCTAGTTGGCGTGCTAGCTATCATGAGCTAACCTGGCTGGATTTCTTGGAAGATTTTCAACTCATATTTATGGCTGCTTGTAACCTTTACTTCTATTACTAGCTATGTGGCTAATACTGTATGAGTCCACTCACAGGATTTCTCACAGGAATTTTAAGTCAGATATTTAGTAGGAAGATTAGACCAATTAGGGCAAACACTAGCTTAAATGAGCTAAATTGAGCTAAGTTGTTGAGAATAATTCTTGGTCAATTTTATAATTAGTGGTGCTTGCAAAGTGAAGCACTACTATTATTATCTCACAGGCTTATTATTCTTTTTATCTATTTTTTATCCCCTTCTTTTTCCGTACAAAAGTTTGGCGCGTCACTAATTGGCACGGTTTACGGGCTTGGGCTTACGGCCCTTACCCCTACCTCTGTGTCGGGTGTGTGGGCGCGGCATAAATGCGGAGGCGAAC
>JAOTQY010000029.1:7142958-7157884 GCA_026413445.1 Dolichallabes microphthalmus
TATATATATACTTTATAAATAATAGGTAACACCTCCTGTACCAGGTCAGGGGTGATTGCATGCATCCATGGACCTACAGTAGAAGGCTAGCCTGTCTGGTCTGATCCCACAAAAGCTCTGAAAAGAATAACACTATGATGGACCAAGTTAGAGAACAAGTACACCCCTTTATGAAAGCAGTAGTCCCTAATGGCAGTGGCAGCTTTTATCAAGGTTATGTGTCCTACCGCACTGCAAAGTAATGTTCAGGAATTGTTTGAATAGCATGAAAAAAAGGTCAAGGTGTTGACTTGGCATCCAAATCCCCCAAATCTCAATTGGGCGTAGGGCATCTATAGGATGTGCTGGGCAAAAAAAGAAAAGTCTGATGCATACACAACTTACCTGTACAGCCCTTCAAGAATTTGCTGTTAATATTCTGGTGCGAGGTACCACAGCACACCTTCAGAGGACTTGTGATGGAATCCATGCTTCAATGAGTCAGTGTATAATGGTATGTGGGGTAGACGGCTCAAAACTTTGTTAGATAAAATGCATAAGCAAAGTAACAACACCTGAGGTTTCCTGATATCTAAAACGAACAGACTTGCTTACATCGTCATGTTCTTTATCACCACTTTGACTTTTCTGATATCAGGGCACTTTTCGAGTGTCATATTCACATAGTTTGTGGGTGATCTTATATATCGAGACAGTGTGTGTGTGTGTGTGTGTGTGTGTGTGTGTGTGTGTCATACTACATAGCACTAGATGAAGACTTTGAAGATTTACTACCTGTGCATTCTGCTGATAAGCTGTCTAAACAAGAAGCGCACTCTTGCTTACTAAAAAGTCCTTAATGTTGGAGGTTTGACAGGAACACAAATCAGAGGTGGTTTGATTTACAATTCTATTAAGGCTTTCAATATTGTGATAAAGACTAAGTATAAACAGTCCTGGAGAGCAGCCTGTTTATACCCCCCTCGAAAATACTTGTTCACTTCATTCATTCGAGTCACCAAGGAATAATGTTTGTGTGCTGTAATGTACCCTAATTTATCATACGCTTAATGAGTTTCAAAATACTTGCAAAACTTTCCCTCAGTGACTTGTATGCCTCTCTTCTTTACCCACTCTTTCTACTACTCACTTTAATGCATGCGGGTATCAGAAACACTGTTAATAGTCTGTCAAACTGATGTTACTGTAACATCAATCTGCCGGATTTCGGCAGTTTGCGTGAAATTTAAGCATATTAAAAGTGTCTCCCATGGACCACAATAAGCGTAGAGTCCTGACGCCTGATTTCCTGTCTCACCGCAGAAAGCTCGATTGGCCAGAATGCGGATCTCGAAGGCGGTTGGCTCGAACGCCTTCCTGCACAGCAAGCGGAACGGCATGCTCAACCAAGCCCTGGAGCTAACGGTAAGAAGCATACACGTACACACACCATCATTCCACATCTATGTTACGTTTCTGACCCAAGACAGCTTGATGGATGCATGGATGGATCAACAGATGCATGAATGCATGACTAGCTCTTGAGCATAAAAACTCTTGGATCATGAATGAAATCAGTAAAAAGAAAGAAAAAAAACAACAACTTAGAGCAGCATCTTTTGTTGTGCGTGTGTAATGTAAACCTGTCAACATGTGGAACATGAAAAGCGGAGAGAGAACTACATACACACACACAAAGAAACAGACCTCATACATAGTGTACACATAGCTTTCAGCATGTTCTTTACTCAGGAATGAACAGAGAGACATAGAGAGAGAGAGAGAGAGAGTAAAGCTTGTGCTGGACACCTTATTAAAAGTGAAGGCTTTCTGCCTGCTTCTGATATTGAAAAAAAAAAGAATGACCCAGGCACTGTATATACAATATCCACAATATTTTTTTTTCTTTTACACAAGATGTGGAACCAAAAAAAAGCTCTTCTCTCTTTCTCACTACTCTAGTCCTTTCCATGCTGTTTTAATCAAAGGCTAATCAAGTCAGTCGCACAATCAGACACAAACAACAGAGGCAGAAATAATGAAGGACCTTTGCCTCCTTTATCCAACCTCCTCCTATATTGCTCTTTTGTTGCTATTTTCTGCCCTGTAGACTCACCCCAACAGATTCTGCCCAACAAAATAATAGCAATTGCAGGATATTGGGTAGAACTCACTGGCATCTCCTACAACACAATGCTGCCCAG
Source organism: Dolichallabes microphthalmus (assembly GCA_026413445.1). Classification (NCBI taxonomy): domain Eukaryota; kingdom Metazoa; phylum Chordata; class Actinopteri; order Siluriformes; family Clariidae; genus Dolichallabes; species Dolichallabes microphthalmus. Next base: position 7,145,142 of record JAOTQY010000029.1, read on the forward strand.
CAGAATAATAGGGATTTCAGGGTATCGAGTTGAAGCCGGTGGCATCTCCTACAGCTCAATGTGTGTGATTATTCCTGCTGTTCTTGACACTGGTAGAGCTGAGCAGCCTCAGGGCACTGTGCCCACACAGACCTGTGGGTGGCACTGCCACCGCTCTCAGATCAGCCTGTCCTGCCTGAAGCGTTATAAGGGGCTGATTTATACTTCTGTAAAGATGCACGTCAACGGATTTGCGTCAAAATGCTGAGGAGGTGAACAGCTCACAGTGGCTCATCGATTAGGCACTTGCAAACGTTCAGTCATACAACATCAGTCATGTGCATCTGGAGTGCTGCGTGTCAGGCAAGCACAGAGAGTACTTAAGAAGCACACACCAAAAATGGAAGCCATTGAAGGGTTGGTAGGCAGAATAGGTTTATGGGGTTTTTTTTAACATCATGCCCATCCACTTTCTACGTACACTCTGATCTTCTATGCCCACTTACACACAACTTCTGACCACTCCCACAGATTCTCTGACCACGCCCACACACACTATAGCCCCATTCACGCAGCTTGTTTTGTGCCGTAGTTTGGGTTTTTGTTGATACTGGTTTTATCCAGGAGGCAAGAAAGTGACGGGCAAGACGAGACCCACCATCATGGAACAAGGTCTGACGTCTTAAGATGTCTGAGGTGTGCAACCATTTATCTTTCCAATTAGACCTGCAAATATTTGGACCACTCTCACTCGCTCCAAGATATACTCAAACCATTCCCACAAATTACCTGATAAGTCCTTCCCACCTCTCCAAAAACGAACCCCTCCCTCACACTTCTGCGAATTAGGATTACCACCCCCAGCAGTTCCAACAGGGAACTTGAACCCCAGCTTCCGAGTTGGCGCAGCGGTAACCTGTAGAGAGCTGTAAACTCTCTCAGCCGGGGGCCTGGAGAGAGCTGATTGGCCGTGCCCTCTCAGAGGGGAGGGATGAGAGGTACTTTGCGCTCTCACATTAATTACGTTCTACAGCCAATCGCGGGCGTCTGTGAGCTCACACAAGCGAAAGGAGGGGATAGCGCTGTCCTCCGAGTGTGTTACGCCGCCCCCAACGGTGCATGAGTGAACGGTTTGAAAAGGTGCGGTCAGCTGCCGTCACGTGGTTTGGAGGAAACATGTGATAGTCTTCGCCCCTCCCGGCTGAGTGGTAGTAGTAGCCTTAATGTGGGAAACCCCTAGTGATGGGGAGGAATTGAAAACGGCTAAATTAGGGAGAAATTCGGGAAAAATCCAATAAATAAATAAATAAATAACCTTGACCCCTACCTCTTGCTCCTATAGACACCCTGACCAAACATACACACTCCTCCTGAAAACGATTTCACTATTCTCACCCACTCCTGCACAATGTCCTGGCCGCACTCATCCAGTTTTGCAAATTCACTAAGCACCCCTGCCCGTTCCTGCAAAATGCTCTGAGAACTCCCACCCAATCGTGAACATATTCCCACGTATACCCACTCTTGCCAACTTGCACAAACACTCTTTTGTGCAAAGTAAGACTTTTTTTTTTTCTGGGACGTTATTGAAAATATGTTCTCTCATCTTGTCCTACAAACTTCATTTCTGAACACCCGCCCCCACCCCACACACATAACAGTAAAAACATCCTGCACCTGCAACGTTTTTGTTCTGTCCCATGAGATGCTAGACATAATCCCTTCTTCTACTATAACTGGTATAAAATCGTTCTCTGTTTCTGTCCTTTTCTCACTCGCTTGCTCTCTCTACCTACTCACTGACTCACCGCTATTATTTTGGTTTTCTCTTCAAGCCAAGGCGACCTAGAACTGGAGAAAAATCGTAGGGCTGTGTGTCTTTGTGTGTGTGTGTGTGTGTGTGAGAGAGCTCACACCTTATGCACTAACAGAGGTCCATATACTTGGTGTGACATTACAGAGAGCTCTGGTGTTCTCGGGAGGCCTAATGAAGTGCACTGGCTCAGTGGAGCGTTAATGTCAAACAATGGTGTAATTTTAGCAGTGCTTGCCAAATGCTGTGTGTGTGGTGAAATTGGCGCGATGTTCCATGACCTGTTTGCTTTGAACTCACTTATGCCGCAACCTCTGTGTTACATAACACTGTTCCTGGAAGGAGAGTTTCCAAAGGCAGTAAACCTTTTTTCCCATGTTTTTATCTCCCTCTGTCACCTCTGAACTACAGCAACTACCTTACAAGATGAAAGTGTCACATGAGGTACTGAGATACACACATCCTATTCTATCTCTGTCTCTTTCTGTCTAATTAGTGAAAACGAGTCAATAATTAAACGGTGTATGTCCTGGACTGTATGTGTATTCATAAATTATTATTTTTGTACGTATATACAGTATATTCAGTATGTACTGCATGACGACTATGTGAGACCATGGTGATATTTTTAGATTTCGTGTTATTTAAAGATCTGAGTTGTTCTCCAGTTCTCATGAATTAAAACATGTTTCTCCTTTGTGATTTCTAATTATTAATAATTATAATTCTGTCTTTATAATGGGCTTTGTTCATAGCTAACAGAGCATGAGACGGCAGGCTATTGAAAAAATGCCCACCTACTTCTACATTAATAGCCAAATCCATTTATGGAAAATCAAAATTACTTGCACTATATCAAAGATTATATACTCACCAGCCACTTTATTAGGTATACCTGTTCAACTGGTGCTTAACAAAAATATTAATCAGCCAATCGTATGGTGGCACATCAGTGCATTAAGGCATGTAGACAAGGGCAAGACGATCTCCTGAAGGTCAAACTGAAGGTCATCAGAATAGGGGAGAAAGGTGACTGGTGCCAGACGAGCTGGTCTGAGTATTTGGTCAGATACTGCTGATCTACTGTAGTTCCATGTGCAACCATCTCTGGGGTTTAAAGACAGAATGGCTGCACAAAAGAGAAAATATCCAGTGATCACAAGTTCTCTGGGTGAAAATGCTTTGTTGATGCCAGAGGTCAGAGTAGAATGGCCAGACTGGTTCAAGCCTTGAAGGGAAACAGCAGCAGAAGACCATACCAGGTGCCACTCGTGTCAATCAAAACATACTGTAGCCAATGTAAGGAAAGCCCATATTAAATGTCTTTAGGCAGACTGAACTTACAGCTGTGTTGGTTAAACTCACCACTTATCTACCTAATGTGATATTTTGCATAAGAGATTATATACCTATAATACCTATAATAATAATAATCATAATAAATAATAATAATAATAAATCATACGTTCAGAAAACCCTGATTTTAATTCAACCTTACCAGTATAACCAGTGAAGGCTGATATGCGTGAGAATGCTTTGCTACATTCGGGCTGCATTCACATGGACTCAACAGAATTGATATTTGCTAACAGAAGATTGGAAAAACATTGCCTTATCTGATCAGTCTCGTTTTCTGTTGCAGCATTTGGCTGGCAGGCTTTGGTGTGAATAACATAATAACATGAATCCACCCTGCCTTGTACCAACAGTTCATTTTGGTGGTGGTGTCATGGTGTGGGGAGATATTACCTTGGCAAACCCTTTAGTACCAATTGCTTATTGTTTAAATGCCTTCTTGAGTATTCTCCATCGTCTCCAACTGGTTTCCTGCACATGAGTTCCCCGTGCTCAAAAGGCTTCCACAGTTACTAGATCTTAATCCAATAGGGCACATTTGGGATGTGTTAGAACAGGAGATTCCCATCATGGATGTGCATCTGATAGATTGACAACTGCATGATCATTTCAAAATGGAACAAAATCTCTATTGAATGTTTCCAGCACCTTCTTGAATCTATGCCGTGAAGAATTAAGGCTGTTCTGAAGGCAAAATGGTGTCCATACCAGTAATGTGTACCCAATGAAGTGGCCCATGAGTGTACAGTATGTTTACAATGAAAAGCATGTCTCTCACTTTTGACAAACAGGAGTTTTATGCCTCAATTCAATTAACTGCTTTTGATCTACCTGTGTGGAAATAAATTTCCTATTTGTTATTAACATTCAACAGTATTACACATATGCTTTAATAATAACATGACAGCTGGGACATAAAACCATTACCAATAAAATAGATTAGTCTTATGGCTGTTTCGCTATAGCACGTAACCAAAGAATCCATCAAAACTTAGAGTGTGTAAGTAAAACACATTTTAAGCGTCTTTAGGCAGACTGGTCTTCCAGCTGTGTTGGTTAAAATCACAACTTATTTACCTAATGTACTATTTTGCAGGGAGCCAATGAGGTACGGTTAAAAGAATTCATAAATAAATAATAATAATAATAATAATAATAATAATAATAATTCATACAGACAGGAAACCCTGATTTTTTTTTTTACTAAACCTTTGAAAAATAGGCATATTTGGCAGAAATCAGCAGTGAAGGCTGACACAGGTGAGAATTATTTGCGAATGAAGATAAAGGGCATTTCATCTGTGTACGTCTGTGTTCTCTCTACAGCAGGGCTCCACGGGCGAAGGGCAACATCTGAATAAGACGGCATCAATAATAGAAAGCCAACACCACCACCTGCTGCACTGCCTGGAGAAAACAACGGTCAGACACACACCACATACACACCTACATCGAATTATCCACTCACACTCGCACGAGCCCTCAACGTTTAACAATTTAGCTTGCATGGATGGAGACATTTATTCGTTCCTTATCCAAACAAGGTGAAATGAAATGAATTGCACTGAGCTGTTAAAGAGCGTCAGGAGAACAACTGACAAGCTTCAGCTGGTGCTAGTACTCAGACGACTGCATGAACAGCCTAGCTTCATTTACTCTGCAGATTCCCTCACGACCTTAGTGTGAGATCTGAACAAGATAACAGGTTTGCGACTCATCAGATGCTGTTTACTCACAGATTGTTTTGGAGATAACATCAATTCGATGCAAGGAGGCCGCACATTCTGTTTGAAGTCAAGGCACGGTGCCATGTTTTAGATCTCCTGCAGCAGTTTAACTAATTGACCAGACATGGCATTTCTCATCGGGGAGTCGCTGTGTAGAAGTTGTTCACTTCTCGGTATGATTAATCACTGCTCAGAAATGATCGCTCTAACCCATGGTTGCAAGGTGTTCCCTAATACCCTACCACACACAAACCTACATACTGCTCAGCTATTTACTTAACGACCCTAATAAATTCAGCCAGATGTGTTGTGAGAGGTTGAACCACAGCAGGGAGTTAAAATCATCTGCTCTGTCGCAAGGCAGCGTTCGAACCTAAAAACATACATTTATATGAATGAGGTCATAGAAGCTGCTTGTAATTTTTTTTTATGCCCTTTGCTGTCTCTGTAAGGTAAATTATTATTACAAAGAAAATATTAATCAGCCCCAGTTGACTTTTAATAAACAAAATATTCAGGCCAAAACAATAGCAGTAAGATGCAAGAAATATGGAATAAAAAACAGTAATGTATGTATAACATCATTACTGTAATAAATAATAGTTTTCCCAAATATGTATTTAAAACGAGGTTAATGCTGCAAGTTTAAAGATCAGAACCTGCGCCTTTCCTGTTCTCTAATCCACCGTCATCTCGCTCTGTTTATAGAACCATGAGTTTGTGGACGAGCAGCTGTTTGAGCAGAGTTATGTGGATAGTGGCCTGCAGCGTTTCCCATCACAGAGCTCTTCCCTCGCCAGCCAGGAGGGCATCATGGGGTCTTGCTGTTCCCGACGAGCCAAGAAAGGCACTCAGCCTGCTAATGCAGCGCACTCCCTCCCTCACACACACCCTCACATGCATCCACATGCTCACAACCTGCAGGAACTCAGCGCCATACATATCCAGTGTGCACAACAACAGCCTCTCACCACTAGGTACACACACACACACACACACACAAACACACACACACACACACACATTTTATATATATACTGTATATATATTTCGAAAAGTAATTCATATTGCATATCATAGTATGACTTGTTATCCAATACTTAACACTGATTAATATAGTACTGATTAATATAGATAATATTACATAATATAGTAAATAATTAAGCAACCTTAGTTGCTTAATTGAACAATATGAATAGTAGATGAATACTCTCTCTATCTCTATGTCTCACTCCCCCCACAGTCGCTCCAGTCTCAACATGATGCCAGATGAATCAGGAGGACTGAACTGTAAGGGCAGCAGTCAGGTTACCACAGCAATCATCAGCATCCCGACTCCTCCCACCAACACGTCTCCCAGCGGCCCAGAGGTTCCGCTCAATCCCACCCCCAACTCCAGCGCCGGTGTGGTGAAGGTCTCAGCGCTGTGACGGACATGTGGTAGAACCAAGCGAACGTCAGTACAGAGAGAGGGGAGGAGCACTCAGGACGTGAAAACTATAGAGTAGCCTGCCCCCTTGTGGGAGAAGGACAACACTGACTCAGATTCCTGAACAACAAAAAACCAAGGGGGTGATGATGAAACAAGTGTGTGCGTGTATGTGTGTGTGTGTGTGAAAGCGAGAAAGATGTAGAAAGAGAGATAACAATAGCAGAAGAGCCATAACAACTTGATCAATCCATCACAAGATTGATTAGATGAGGATGTCAAAAGTCACTCCGCATCAAGCACTTTTTCTTTCTTTTCCTGTCTTATTGTCTTGTATTGTGTCTTAGGAAAGTGGTGTCTCATCAACTTTACAGGCAACAGTTTCAGTAACTGCTTATAAGCAACTTTTAACTTTCACATCATCTAAAAATACATTGATGAACATTGTACCAGTTCTGTTCAACCATTAAAAATATGTAAAGCCACAGAAACAGCCACATGTAGTTTGATTTCAGCATTTTTAAAAACGAAGAGAATGATATCGCAAAGGTTACTTACTCAGTAGATTTTAATTCTGGCTATTTAGTGGAAGATATGATTGAGATTTTGTTAATAGTGATAACCATTCAGGGGTGGACAAAGCATAAATTCATTAGCTGAATCACTGAGCAACTCAAAGCTGCAATGTACTTGGTCTAATAGACGAGACGAAAATGTGAAAACGAATGTCATTTAACCTGAAAGTGAAAAATAGGTAAAAAAATTTTTTTTTTTTTTTCCAGACTGAAAAATAACCACGTTCTTTAATTCCTGGGAGGGGTGACATTTTGCATATAATGTCACTGCAGATGAATCATCATGTTTGTGCCCTTAACAAAATGCAGAATGTCTTTGTTTTATTATCGACAATTCTTTTTTAAATTCCGGTTAGAGATTCCAACTTGGGCACTGATCGGATAAGATGTGCATTTACAAAAACAAAGCATTCAAGCAGAATGTAACTTTTTTTTTACCCCTGTGATGGAAATATAACAGCAGAAGAAGAAGAAGACATTTTATCTCCAGTTTTGCAGTCAGTTTTGAGGTTAGGTTAGACTTTCCATTTATTTCTGATAAATCCTGCATTCTGTCTTCTGACTTGTTACTAGAATTCAGTCTCATCTATGATTGCTTAGAAACTTAACTGCATGTGAAATGGTGAACCAATCCGTGGCCCTTCCTCAGACAGAGACCCAGTGGATAAGAGTAAACATAGATGGGATAGAGAGTTGTTCTCACAGGGTTTACCGATCAGGAATGGAAGAAAAGATTTCCTTACCATAAAGTTCAAATGTCTGTTGTCTATTGAATGGATTATCAAATGTTTTCACCAATCTTCTCATTCTCATTACGATTGGTCCAGATTGATTCCTACAGCTCTGACCTGGGGTGTTTAAATGATGCATTTTCATTCTGATTGGGATATTATTGCGATTATTAGTGGGATATTAGTGCTCATGAAGGTGGGCTCTCCTCAGACCACTGAGAACGGCTAACGTCTTTATATTTACCAGGTCTTTCCAACAGATTCATCCTTTATAATATGACGGCAACAAACCAATTAGAAAATGGGAAGAAAACCATATCTGCTGTATCTACAGTATAAAAGACATCTCTGATTGGCTATTGTGAATGTCATTGATAGTTTTTCTTTCTTTGCTCGAATGAGTTAAAAAAAAACAAAAAAAAAACACTGATGTCCATTTTATAAACAGCCCACTAAACCTGCTTGTCCATGGGGATACTGTTAATGAAAAATTATTATCCTGGATATGTAATGTGAATGTCCCTGGGCCTAGGCTTATGGTTTGTCCACTCCTGCCATTATTTTCTATTACAGCTTTTCTCAGAATGAACAGTTACTAGAGAACAGATAATCATATCTTTTTGTTCATCATTGTTTTTTTTTTTAATTGACCACCATCCATCATTTATGGCTTTGTGACTATTCCATGCACAATGCAGTATTTAACGATGAAAAGCAGTCACATGAAGAAACTCTGTTCTAACCATAATTAGATACAGAAACTGCACACTGCATGGCAAATGCTGAATTAAAGAAGTTTCCCAGTGCTGCAGATTATCATTTCAAAGTAAGATTCAAGACAGAAGCAAGAATGAAACAGATTTAAATATAAGCATAATATAATATTTCAAGTCTTTTCCATTTGTGTTGTTGTTGTTGTTGTTGTTGTTGTTGTTGCTATTATCTATATATTAGTCTATAATTACAAGAATATCATGCAGCCTTTCAAAAATAAATCCATATTTAAACTCTCTACAGACAGAAAAAAAACAGTAGGGATAGCTTGACAAAGAATATGGGATGATTTTTATTTTCTTTTATTCTATTTTTCTTTGTATGAGTGAGAGAGAGTGTTTTAACTAAGGTTAAGAGAAATAGAGTGTTCGGATCTTTCCATAGGTTTGTGTGTGCGTGTCCGTAAGCTCTCAGCGTGCCTGGAGCCTTTCACACAGTATGTGCCTCTCTTGGGGAAAGGATCTTTTTTCCTCTTCTAATCCACGTCCCCTCTTTCCTTTTTTGGGTCCAAGATGTTGAGTGGACAAACAGTGTCAGTGTCCAAATCGTCAGTAATAACCACGTAAAGCGGAACCAAAAAAAAAATCTCTATATATGAAATAGGTATTCAAAATATCTGTGATTATAAGCACAAGGCATTTGCTGAGAATTTGTGAGTAGGAAATGTACTAAGCCTTGGTTCATTTGTGAATATTGTTAATAGGATATTTTGTAATATTTGGCCATTGTTTGGCAAAACGAGTGCAGCTGCCGCCCTTTTCCTCTTTCACTGTGTTCCAGTGCTGCCCTGTCCACTCGTCTCTCTGAAAAACCATGCTTTTGATAGTTGGTTTGGTCCTAAGTGTTGTTTTCTTTCCTGCTCAGTGGGCATTTTATTAAAAAAAAAAAAAAAAAAAAGTAAACCTTGTTGTGTGTGTATATGTGTATTCTACCTGCATAGAAACTTTTGGTGTTGGCCACTCTTCTGTGTTGCTTTATTTTGTCTTTTTCTTCTAGGAAAAAAAAAAACAACAGACTGTCTCAAATGAACTCAATGAGTCGATATTGCCATAGTGTCAGCGAAGCTACAATGAGTTTTGACTGACATTTCCATGGACGAATCAGACGTCTTTGTCACACATATTACATAGTCCCTGTTTCTTCATGACGGCCATTTGTAGAGAGAATGGCTTTGCCAATAATAGTGTAGATAAGTGTGTTTGTGCTTTAGGACAGGAACAATGGACTTGTTTCATGTTTTATGTTTTGTACTCCTGAATTCAAAATTGCATTTAATTTATTTTATTTTATTCCCCCCCCCCCCTGGGTCTATGTCTCTACTTTGAATTTGTTTGCTTATTTGATATGTAATTGAGGTTCTGGCTGTATATGTTGTTGGAAAAACATCATTACTCATTATTTTAAATCTTATTTCTTAGGCTGCATTTACATTGTTGGCTTTGAGGCACAATTCCTATATTTTGACACGGATATGATTCTTTTTTATTTTTATTATTATTATTTTATAAACACTTAAGAAACTTAAGAAACATCACCGTGGTCTTTAGTCTATTTATATTTCTCTTTAAATTACTGTACAGGCCCAAGAACCAAATGAATCATGTTTTTTTCTTTTTTCTAAAAACAAATAGTGCAATATACTACACCATTCTACTGATCAGGCAAGAAATGGGCTCATTTAGTGGTGCTATAGAGCAACATTTTATCTTTTTCTCCATATCTCAAGAACCCAGAGGGCTAGAAGCATTTTTTCCATCTCAATTTGTAACCACTTAATCAAAAGAGTATAAAAATATATTGAGATTTTTTAAAAAACGTTGCTGGCACACCCCAATCAATTCTAATTTATTCAAACAGTCATAAATACGTATCATATCCTAAAGATATGTGTACATGGTTCTGAAATGGGCTGCAAAGCTTTCAATGTGGCCAATGATTAGAGTGGGATAATTGCTAGTCCGAACAAAGCTTTGGTACAGTATGAGTAGTGCGTCACTGTGTTAATCTGTACTTGGATTTTTAATGTTGACTGGATTACTTAAAAAAAATCAGCTTTCAGCAGGAATTTCATACAAGCATTGAGCTTAACCTTGGTAAGTATGTTAATCCATGGCCTTTTATGTGCTGTGTAACTTGGCAAGAACTTACTACGTCAAGTGGTTTTGGACAACACCATTTGAGAGACGTCCTGTTTGACAGCCTGGTTTATGAATCTATCCTGCTGGATATTGGATACAAGCATTTAGATGGGGGTAAAATTACCAGTAATAAAAAAAATATGTTTCATATTTAGAAACTCTTTATACTTATGCAACAATATTAGATCTGTTTCAAAAGACAGAGGAGAATTGGACATGGTTGGCAATGTAAATGCAGCCATTTACTTTTCCTTTTTGTTTTTGTTTGTTATTTATTACAGTTTTATCTTACCCTATTTACGCCCCTGTGCTTTGTACAGCTCTGTGAGTTCAAATGATAACTTCTTGTGTAACTAAAACTGTGTAAAAGACATTGTTGGTTTGAAAGGCTGTTTTGGAAATATACTGTATTAGAGATAAAATATTTTCTCATAATGATGATATAGTAGAACACCAGCATATAGTGTAAATGTTCTTACTTCAGGAAATTAGGAATATTATAATAATTGTTCAAGACCATCGGTTCCCTGTGTCTGACTATTGAGACTTACACTGCCACATTTTACCACATTGCACCAATGTGGGTTTTTCTTTATGTAATTGTAAGATATTTAAATGACACAGAATGAAGGTTTTAAATAAGCAAGAGCATCAAGATCAAAATCCATTCACCCCCCCCCCCCACCCCCCACCCTGACGTTCTACTTTTGTTTTAAGCTGATATAGCCATATTCAGAGACAGGAATTATTTAATTTTCTATTCAATCATTTACATGCATCCATCACACTTGTTTATTACAAAAACATGTTTCAGTTAATTTCAATCACAAATAATGTGTGCAATTATTCATATGCTTACATGTCACTTTTATTCCATTAAACATTCAGAAAATGTATGAAATATAATTTTAGAAAATAAATAAATCTACAGTACCCTAAACCATAATTCAGATCAACAAAGGAATTAGACCGGGATCTTATGTTAGAAATTGTGGTGCATTGTATCAGATACACAGTCTTATTAATATTTAGAGAAAAGCACATGATAGTTCTTTATTTAGAGACAATGTTTCATTTGTCACTTTAAATCACTTTACAGTCTTGGATAAAGGAATTTACACAAACAAAATGCTTGTCCTAAAAGAACTAGTGTATGGGCAGTTTTTCAAAGCATAGTTAGAGGCAGCTACTTTACACGTTACCCAGTCTATTTAAGCACTAAAACATCTTCCATTTGGTGGAAAACAAGACACAGAGCTAAAACCTGTTTCTGAAGTAAATCAGTGTCTGTTTAAGACATGGTGACAGTAATCAAAGGTTCGAGATGCGTCCTGTCATATACGTAATTAAAGACCTGTATTCATCCGTCTGCTTTGTAGTTACTAGTTTCCCTAATGTCTCAGCATTTATTTAGCTGTTTTTTGTTTGTTATTATCACCTTGTTCTACTGGCCTCCCCTGTCAGATGCTGAATATAATTTATGATCTTGTCTTGTCACTACTGTGAAACGCCTGATAAAAGCTATATATATGTCACTATCCCATTTGCTGTGTAATTTTTCATTTATATATCAATCATTCTTAAATATAATTAAACAATCAGGGATGAACTCATAATTCATTTAAAAAATCTATTTGTTAAAGCCTTACTTTTGAGCAAAAATGAGTTAATATTATAAATGTTACATAGCAGTGAATATCTGTGAGTGTGAATGCATGAAAGTTGTACATCAAAGTATCAGAAATCAGGTCTTATGTCCCAATAGCTTAAAATCAAAGAATTTTCCACTTTGTTTTCAGTCCAATGGTCATTTTGATCGCCTGAATATTTCCTAGTTGTACAAGTTGTTAATTTTTTATTTCATTAAGGAAATGTTTAAAATGTCAGTACCCGTTTGTCTCCAACTTGCACCAAATCATAAATAGTGTTTGGTGCTGTATTTAATTTATTAATTTACCACAAGTCATTTTCATCTGAAATTTGAAACTGTGGCCCATTGGCAGGTGTGGGATTTGACCTCATAATCTTCTAATCACAAAAACAGAACCCTAATGACTTATCTTACCAGAACAACTTAAAATCGTCAATTTATCCATATAATGCCAAAAGGAGTCAATCATTCATTCATTTTCATTCATTTTCTGTACCGCTTTATCCTGTTCAGGGTCGCGGGGGACCTGGAGCCTATCCCAGGAAACTTAGGGCACAAGGCGGGGTACAC
>JAOTQY010000029.1:7178899-7193910 GCA_026413445.1 Dolichallabes microphthalmus
ATCAGAAACATTTTGTGTGACAAACATGCAAAAGAATAAGAAATCAGGAGGGGGGCAAATAGTTTTTCACACCACTGCATATCAACAATACAAGAATGCCATGCATATACAAAGAAATGAAGTACGGTAATACAAGAGTTTTGCTGTTTTGTCCATGTCAGCCGTCCAACTGGACTGCCAAATCATGTAATATATTAACATATAAACATGTCATGCATTTTTCTTGAGCTTTTTAATTTTCTTGGGGTCATTTGATCTGCAAGTTATTGGTTTTATTTTAGTTATTTGGTTAGGTTTTTCTGCAGGATGCCGTTTCTACCACAAACCACCTATTTTCTCCAGGCTTGGCACTGGCACTAAGGATGCCCTGCACCTCAAGGGGCTGAGTATTCTATATGGACATTAGAGTTATGGGCCTTGCCCATACATGAAGCCAAGTAGAGATCTTAAACTTATGCTCAGACATTTTGACCCGATTAACACAGCATTTATTTGTTCATAAAATGTTCAGTTACACAATTTAATCAGGTTATAATAAATGTTGTTTACATAAACACAATTATACTACTTTTGCCCTTTTTTTTGGCCTGTTGAAAATATGTGTGCTTGTTTGCTGAAAATGTCTCTCCCTGTCTTCCTTGTAATGGAAAAACCCTTAAACCTTAGCTTAAAAACCTGCTGATTGCAAATATAACATGGCATTCACACTTAAACAGTCAGGGCATTGAGTGTACTACCATCCACCTTTTATTACAGCTTTTATTCAGTATTCCTGCATCTTGTGAATGAATACGTCCTTTTCATTCCACTGTTTATAAGTGAAGTAATTGCACTTATCCTTCCCAGAGGTGCAATAAAGATCATTAAGAAGCAATCAATAGGTTTGGCTGGTTTATCAGCCCACTGAGCTATGTGATGATAAACACGCTGTGTAGATCATCTATCCATTCACTGTTCATGTCATATGCAGTTGTTGACAAATGAGAATATTAGACATGCCCTCACAGCGTGTTCGGGTGTGTGCATGCACAGTGCTGACTAGCAGATCTGAGATTGCCTTAGGGATGTTACTTCCAAACATATCCATCATGAATGAGTTGTTGGGGTGATGTAAGTCAAATCCCCCAATGTGTCTGGGCTCATCCTGAAGGAGAGCGCACAGGAGACCAGGGTGATGAGAAAGCAGCAGTTACAGAAAACCAAGACAGACATAAATGGGCTTTAATCAATTCCCACAGAGCTCCAATCAGCTGATCAGTTCTTCTCCAATGTTCATACTGCTTCTAGCCTTTAAATTCAGTCTGAATGATTTCTTTGTACGCTTTTGACATTTCCACACAAAGAAGTCTTTCTTCACATCACTTGCGTCACAGACATTATTGATATCTAAATGATTATGAGGTCATAGTGTAATCGTCACTGACAACAGACCTTCTTCTTTCTTCTTTTATTACAGAGTCAGTTTCTCCACATGACCTCTAAAAGCTCTTTACAACATGCTCACATTTATATTTAATGAGCTTCTCAAAATAAAACACGATGTTACGCAGATTTCAAGAAATATATGCAGAAGCCAGTTACCGCTAATGGGCTCATCTCAGTTGTCTTATTTATTATGATTCTCTACTACTCAATCACTGTGGGTTGATAAATAGCTCGAAATTCAAATAGATAGAGACTTTATTTGTTTAAATCTAACAATATGTACACAGATGTATAATTATATACTGAATGGATACCCAGCTTCCTGATTTTACTCTATAGTAGATGTGTGTATAGGTGTGCACATGTGTGGCATGTCTAAACTGGTAAAAGCTATTTGATCTTAAAGCCCCTCTGTCATGAATGTGGTCACAATCTGCAGCAAGTGTGATGCGTAAATCTGGGAAAGAGTAAGAAATTCTCTCCCCCCCTCCCCCCACAGACATATTCACACCTTAAATTTATTGTTCTACTATAATTACGTAAATTTGTGACCTTCACCTTGTGATGAAGGTCTCCATGGATAGACAAACAAAGATAAATGCACTTCCTCTTACATAATTCTACTGAATATGAGTAATTATCCCTCAGACATGTTCCAGTCCAATATGAGTAATTATCCCTCAGACATGTCCCAGTCCTAGGAGTAGTCAGGTTTGATTCATAAAGGGAATTTTTTTCCTTAAAACTACAACTCCCTACAGCCCTCCTGTTTATACCAGCGTAAAAAAAAAAAATCAATGTGACGCATGAATTGGTCAGTCACCTGATTGGGTAAAAATCAGATACACAGTAGAAAGAAAGAGAAGGAGAGAAAGGGAGAGGAAGAGAGACATCAAGGGAGAGAGAGCTTACTGGAGTATGGTAAGGTGATAGTGCTTATTTTTAAACTAATGGGTTGCATAACTCTAGCAAAACACTGGCAGAATGCATTATTGCATAAATAATGTTTATAGATGAGGTAACTTCATTTTTATTTGTGAATATAAGCTTTGCTATAATTATTCTGTTGTTGCATCTTGAAATGGGACTATATAGCTTCATGTGCTAGCTTTCAACTATTAGAAAAGCACAGTTATTAAATAATTTGCAATGTTAAACTTTATGCTTTTTAAGTATATGTAATCATTTAGATGATGACATTAGTATTAAAATAATCTCTTTAAAGATTTTTACATTTTCACCCTCTAACTGAGGTTACTATTCCAGGAGTGCACAGCTTCCTCTCTAGAAGCTGATAACAGCTATTGATCTGTAAGCTGAGAGACGCAGAGACCTTTTACAGGCAGCACTGTTAATGTACAGTATTTATCCATTAAAGAAAGGGAAAATCTATAGTTCATTAATTCGGGGGGCAAATTGATGTAATAAAGGCATTTCATTGTTGCTACTGGATTCAAGACTATGATGAACAGACTTTGACTCTCACCTTGATCCCAAGCCACGAGGAGATACAGTTACAGAATAACAGGTGTGTGAGAGACATAGGAGAAGGAATACTGCTAAAAATGTGAAAAATGAAAACTGTACAGCAATAGATTGATGCACAAGGCTGACAGGTGACAAGTGTCAAAGCTTTGCTACTTTTTCCAGGGGTTTTGATTTCCTCCCTATTCTTGGCATGACATTACATGTGGGTAAGAGTACTGCCAGTTCAATCCAAAGGGCGGGACTCAGCTCTTTTGTTCTCCTCCTAAGTCAGATCCCTGAGGTGAAATCTGAGCCCATGGAATGGTAGATCACCACCAACCGCAGAATTCTGCTCATGTAGTCATCCATATTAGGTGGTACTTTTTATGTCTGCGGATGCCAAATGATGTCATTCCTTAGGATTTTAGCAACACAGACTTATATGTTGGTTCCCCTTTGAACATGATCTTTGATGAAAACCTGGTAGTCACCTTATATTAAAGTATCTTTCTCTTTCAGATCTCCATGCGGGAGGCAGGCGATGGTGTCCAGACTCAGATGAACTCTATGATGGGAGCTTTGCAGGAGCTGAAACTCCTTAAGGTGCAGACTGCTCTGGAACAACTTCAGCTCTCCTGCAAAACCAGTCAGCATTACCAACACTCTCCTCACAGACCCATAACCTCAGATTCAGCACTCACACATCATCTAAATCACACCTCAGCAGGAAGCAGACAAAAAGAAACACGGATTTCAGAACAGCCAAAAAAACATACATTTACAAGAGAATCAAGTTTGTCTGATCTAAAAATGGAGCCCTCTAAATTCCTCACCAGCTCCCCATATGAGAAATATAGTCTGGCTCCAAATCCTGTATCCAGAAAGCAGGAACCTAGAGGAACCCACCATCGAGGAAGTCTGTGCACCTCTGCTTCATTCTCCAGCTCTGAGGATAACAGCTTCTCTTCCTGTGATTCTAGAGACAACATCCCTTCAGGCAACACTGGAAGCCATTCAACCTCAAGATCCACCTTTGAGGAGCATCAGTCTTCAATTCATTCAGCCACAATGAATGATCTCCAAGGACTAATGACCACAATTTCACGGGAAGGGCCCTCTATCGACAGTGATTTTTCTCAATTCGACACTGATGACTCCAGCGACTGGACATCCTCTCTGATGAGTCAAAGCCGCAACAGACAGCCATTAGTGCTTGGAGACAATGTCTTTGCTGATTTAGTGGGTAACTGGCTGGATCTGCCTGAACTGGAGAACCGGATATCCGGTGAGGCAGAGAGCACAGGAAGAATTGCTGAAGCATCTCAGCATCCACTACGACTCAGCTGCTCTCAGGAGTTTTGTAGGCGACTCTCTCTAACCACCAGCATCTTCAAAAAGGTTTTGCGCAGCATTCGGCCTGACCGGGAAAAACTTCTCAAGGAGAGACCAGGATGGTTACACCTACAGGATGAGGAGGAAACCCTCTTTAAAAGAGCCAAGAAGAAGAATAAAGCATCCAAACCTAAAGATAGTGTCTACAAGCCATTCTGGACAAGAGTTGGTGGATTGAAAGCAAAAAGCAAACCAAAAACAGACAATACAGAAATGAAAATTTCAAAAGGGCCAATGTTTGATTATAGCTCTGCAGTCTGGGTTTAAAACTTCACAGGTTTATTTGTTGCTAAATAAGCGTGGAATTACTGCAAGTTAGAAGAGATAAAATTAAGACTGTTCTCAAGAACTATTTCAAATTTAGAAGCCAATAATGAACACATGCAGAGGGTGTAACAGAGGTGTGTTTGTTTAACTCTCTTTTTCTGTCTTGTCATCAACCTTGTTCTGAAGGTAAAGGTATCCCTTTGATCCTTTTTTCCCCCAGAAAACAATAGCTCCCCAACGCGCAAGCTTGAGCATGTAATTATCCCTAGTGTGCATTCCTTTAACATAGAGTCATCCATATACAGTGTCACATACTGTGTCTTTGAATAAAATCAATGTATACAATGCTCTCAAAATAGTATATACAGTAATTGCAAAAAGGAGACTAAGGTCCTTTTGGGGAAATACAAGCAGTCTGTTCCTGATGAGTCAAATTAACTAGTGTCAATCTGTCCATTGATCGCCTGCCTGTTTGGACAACCTTTAAGGTAGCCTTGTTCAACTGTCTGTCAAAATCAAGTGCTGAATAACCCAGGAAAAATAAGCTAAATACCATTTAAATAAGAAACCAACGGTGTTCACATATAAAAATGTAACAATACAATACATTTCTTTAATATTCAATATGATGTTGATCTTCTGCAAATGCTTTTCCACTACTGATATTTCACATACTATACGATATTTTTTAGAAACTCATATGACAAACATAATTCCAGTATGATATTCTAAACACATACAGAAGTATATGCAGCAAATTTCCTTTCTCTAGCATATAAAGTTAATGGGCACCTTTGACCAGTTAACAGTTACTGGAACAGCACACAGTTGTGATTAATTGAGCAATCGCTTTCATTGATCAAATATTCACTCAAAGCTAAGTAAGGTTCATTAAGCATGTTTGAAATTCATTTACTTTTTGTGAATGTCCAAGCTTTAGTATGTACACAAAACAGCTTATCGTAATCTATCTTAAATATAATTTTTCTTTTGTAATTATTTTCTATAATGGCCAAAGAGCTTCTGTTTGACAAATCAGTGTATGTTGGTAAACTATGTTGTTTATTAAAAGTGTTCTATGCAGGTTGTGTGAAATTAATTGTAAATGCAAAACAAAGTTGCATCACTTATAGTTAATAAATTACATGACTAATTTTCTCCAATTTTGACTCTGAAACTGAAGTAGTACAAAAGAACATTTGTATGAATATGTTAATGTAAATTCTGCATAACCTTCATAACAAATACTTTATCAATATTAATTCATTAGTACAGTATTATTCTACTGATCTGACTGCATGATGATCAGATACATGATAAGCATCAGTTCTAAAATGCCTTTCATCTGATCATTCAGTAAGGACTTAAAACATGCATACTTTTATTTAAATAAAAAGCAAAGTAATATCTTTATGCTTAATATCTTAATAATAAATTAACAACATGTTTAAACATTAAACATCCCTGCGATTCACGCCAATGCAAGGCCATGAGAGGTGAGACAGAAGGCTATCAGCTTAAAACTGACTTGTCAGGCTTTCTCCGAGAAGCCATGTCAGCATGAATGCTCACATTTCCTAGATTAGAACTGAGAGACCAAACCAGACTTTACAGTAATACAGCTCCATTAACTAAATGCATAGACGAAGCTATTTCACCTATAACCCATAGAACAAGGTACACTAAAATGGAATAGTGATCGTACCAAAGGTTGGGTCCATCCTATAATCAGGGTGTGCCAAAACCTACAAAGAAGTCTCTGAAGTCTGATCCACATCTAACATGGGATAAGTGCTCTGACCAAAAGCTATTATCAGTCATAGAATGATAAAGATGGACACACAAATTGGAAGCCAGTCTGTAAGTCAAGTAAAAACACCATGTTACCATGAAGCCCACTTTTTGTTTACCCAGAAAGCTGGGAAGATTACAGTGATACTTTTTTGAGAGGGTATTTTTCCACGATTTTCTCCCTAATTTAGTCATATCCAATTCCCACACGTCATTAGAGCGCTCCTCATT
This sequence comes from Dolichallabes microphthalmus, assembly GCA_026413445.1. NCBI lineage: Eukaryota > Metazoa > Chordata > Actinopteri > Siluriformes > Clariidae > Dolichallabes > Dolichallabes microphthalmus. The sequence continues at coordinate 7,185,473 of JAOTQY010000029.1, forward strand.
AAGGCTACTACTACCAGTCAGGGAGGGCCAAAGCAGAAGGAACTTCGAACCTCCGAACCACGTGACGCCAGTCAACTGCATCTTTTCAAAATTTCCGCTCCCACACCGTTGGGGTGGTGTAAGATATTCGGAAGAAAGCGCTCCTTCTGCTTGCGTGAGCTCACAGATGCCCATGATTGGCTGTAGCGCCATGATGATCTGAGAGCACTACTGTAAGTGCCTTCCATCCCACCCCGCTGAGAGAACTTGGCTAATCTGCTCCCTCTAGGCCCACGGATGATAGGGCGAGCACTTTACCATTGCGCCACTCTGGGGCCCTTATAGTGATACTTAATAAGTAATAACATATGTACATTAATACAGAGTACCTAATGATTTAAGCTGTGGAAAGATTTTCAGTTGGTCTAGTGAGAAAATTACTGTTCCACTGACAGCTCATGTATGTACTGCAGCTGGCAGTGGTAGTCCGAGTAAATAACATAAGCTCAAGTTACAGCACGTGCATCACATTGTATAAGCATAGACTATATATCAAATTAAAAACTTCTCTAATACCTTCCTTATTTTGTCAATGAAGAGTAGTGTTTTTATTCCCTTTCTTTTCCTGGTTGTTGAACCTATTTCTCTGCTCAGCAGCTACAGCTTAAATACTAATCAAAATCTGCTCAGACACCAAGGCCAGTGTTACATTAATCAAGCAACACGTCTTATTATACAGACACACAACTAGAAATCTAACTAGTTCTGAATTCACTAAGCAGTAAAAAAAAAAAAAAAAAGACTAGCTCATTTATAGCTTGAAATCTCTAAAGCACATATGGTGGAGAGGAACAGATGTAGATTCCAGCTCCAGATGCAGACGCACAGCAGCATCAGTCATACATGATGATCAATGCAGTGACTATTAATGTAGGACTTTAATAACAGGGTGCAATCTCTCTCTCTCTCTCTCTCTTTCCCTCTCACACACACGCATAGCTCAATAGCAAATCCAGCCCGCAGGATAAACAGGTGTGTGTGCTGGGAAGGTCATATAAAATTCAGTTACCTTTGGGCAGAAAACTGTCCCGATTCTATTGTCACATTAGTGGTCATACTTCATACCTCTAGAGCTGTTCATGAAACCACTTAAACACACTGCCAGAACATCATCGTTCACATCATCGTTCAGACATTGTTCTGTTTTTTTTCCTGTTCATCTTCTCAATCTCCACAGCTGTTGGCACACCAGTCTTACGCAATCTAGTGAAAACACGAACTTACCTCGTGTATGACGAGGCGAATCTTACAAGACAAGACTAGATTTCTGGGTTTATAAATTTTTATAATTCTGGGTAAATATAGATAGATGCTGTGAAAAAACTTTTTGTTTAGCATATTTGTCATTAAACAAATTTTAATATTTCACACAGATAACATGAGTAAATCGAATATGTAGTTTTTAAATGCTGATTTCATTTATTAAGGGTTAAAAGCTGTCCAAACCTGTCTGGCCCTATTTGAAAACGTAATTGCTCACTACACCTAATAACTGGTTGTGCCACCCTTGGCGGCAACAACTGCAATCAAGCATTTGCAATAGTTGCCAATGAGTCTTTCATGTTGATGTGGAGGAATTTTGGCCTTTTTAAGGTCATACCACATCATCTCAATCGGATTTAGTCCAGACTTTGACTAGGCCACTCCAAAACCTTGATATTGTTTTTGTTTTGAGCCATTCAGAGGTAGACTTGCTGGTGTTCTTTTTGGTCAGTAGTGGCTTTTGTCTTGGAACTCTCCCATGGATGCCATTTTTGCAGAGTCTTATTGTCTTATTCTTATTATTGAATCAGGAACACTGACAAGCGAGGCCAGCAGTTTTTTTTTTTTATGAGTTCCAGGATGAGTGGTCGTTGTGCTCCTGGAGTAATTTGGCAGGCCAGCCACACCTGGGAAGGTTCACAACTGTTGCCAAGTTTTCTCCATTTGTGGATAATGGCTCTCACTGTGGTTCGCTGGAGTCCCTGAGCAAAAAATGCTTTGTAACCCTTTCCAGGAGGATACGTCAGTTACTTTATCTCATCTGTTCTTGAATTTCTTTAGATCATGGCATGATGTGTTGATTTCTGAGAGCTTCACTTTGTCAGTTTCCATTTAAGTGATTTCTTGACTCAGCAGATCTGGCAGTTTTCTCCTCTTAAAGAATTAAATTATATTGACTTTTTCCACTTTCATTGTGAATGTTAAATGTGTTTAATGTGTTCAATGTGATATTCATATTATTTTAGGCACATTATATTTGTCAATACTCTTGACTTAGATGAAGATTAGATCACGTTTCATGACAAATGAATTCACAAAACCATGAAATTGCCAACGATTCACATACTTTTCACCATAAAAACACTTCAGCTACACAAACAGCCAGCATCAGTGGCTGAATGCAGCATACATTAAAATCCAGCCTTCAATGAGGCCATTGCCCGTCTACAAAAAAAGCATGTATTGTATGTGTGAAATCCGTTAATAATTGGCTACAACTTAAACTGTGTAGCCAAGTGTTTTGTTTATGTTGTGTTCTGGGTGTGGGATGTAGAACTGTAAACACATCATGCCTGTTTTACACACACTTCAATTACACATTGAGACTGCTGATATTTCACATTGGCAGTGGGTTCTACAAGGTCAAACTCCCTAAAGTTCCATCAGCCTCACAACTGCTCACATTTATAGCTAAAGACATTTCATTCTTTTACTGAGGGATTATTCATCCTTCAAAGATCAGGCCTGTGCATTCAAAGAAAAGAAACTATGATATAGTGGAGGACACTGAAGCCTGATGGTGGATCAGCACTACAGGATGATGACTAGGAGAAGACGAGGACCACAACCGAACAGATATGTAATAAAAAAAAAATACAACAGAGCATTTTGTAATATGAATACTAATCAATGTGGTGTGAAGTTAAATTTCCAATAACTGCATATACCAAAGTGTTTAAGCAATATTTGACAAACAAAAGTGCCGCTTTAGTGAAAGTCTGCTATTGCTATAATGGGGAGTTTTTGTAGGAAATGTAGACAAGTAGATGGATAGAAAAAGGAAACGTCCCAGTTATTTTCCACTAAACACAAGGATTCCTGGAATGCCACTCCTTTAATCAAATCACTAAACCAAACCTAAAAAGGTTCCACCATTCCTCTTGTACCACAGCACTTAACAGAGTACAAAATCTTCAAGATGATGTCTTCAAAGTTAAAGACTCATTTCTTGTATAATAATAAAAATAATAGGCTAAAATGACCTCACCATACAGTATCAATTAAATAATAAAGTCTATAATTAAATATAGATTCTGCTGGGCAGCTCTGGATGTGCATGTGAATGAGTTACTGTAGAAACAGTAACACTAAAATGAGCATTGTTATAAACCTGTGATTTTTCTACAGAAATGTCTTCTTCTACACATCAACAGTTAAATTAATGAACACAGCACAAATCCATGAAACGAACTGGTTATAATGTATATTCAGTTTTATAAACCAGACAACAGGCCTGAGATAAGAAAAGGGCAGCATGCTCTGCCTAAAACAATCTTCAGTCATTTTAAATAGTTGACGCTTGTTCTGGACATGTGCATATGACCCAAGTAACCAACCAGTTAACAGACTTTCATGTATGAAAGTATATGTGGTCAATTTGGGTAATAAAGCAGTGAATGAACTAATGAGATCCATAAAAAATAATTACAGGGAGAAAATAGCCGTCTCCAAATGTTACAGTCTCCTAGCAAAATCACAATTAAACTATTAGCAAGACACTGCATTCTCTTTAAGCACATCAGATTTGGTGCAATTACACTGTCCGGAGAGCAACACCAGTGATTTGCTTCCCTCTAGTGGAAAGAAATTAAAGCACTGCTGAGTAACATTTTCTAAGATAAAGCTAGACAAACCTAGCAAATTTGTGTTACTGTCGAGTTTTTTTTTTTTTTTTTTTTTTTTTTTTTAAATGGTACTTTATACGATAATATTTTTGGTGGGATCTACAAACCTAAAATATATACACACGATATGAAATAAATTTATTTAAATCAACATAAAATAACAATGATCAAATAAGCCAAAAAGAAAAATCTCATAATAAAATTTTAATTATGACTGTCAACATAAGGAAATCAAGAAGAAAATCTTCAAATCAAATGTCTGAAAATATTCTCTCTTCTGTATAGTTATTTAGTTTATGATAATGCAGAGCTAATCACAGATTATTCATTACAGACAGAAGTCAACACTGTTATAAATCCATTTTCATTCTTCTCCTATACAGGCACAAAATAGATCATTGAGGTCCGAGGGAGAAAGGGGGGAAAAAAAAAAAAAAAAAAAAAAGTTAAACAAAATACAACACACCAAAAACTTAATGAAAATGTACTAAAATTTAATCGTTCATAAAAGCTGAAAAATTACCACTTTGAGCATGACAGGACAACATGAGAAATTAGAGTTAGTTTTAGTACAATATATATTTTTCAGCATGAGACAAAGAAACCCATTTGTTATTTCTGCCCATCCATTAATAAAAGAACCATTTCCCATAATCGCTTTATGCAGAAAATGGAATTTATCATAAATTATGTGAAATATGGAAAATATTGAGCTCAACTATAAAACAAAAGTAATTCAGGCAAAAACGTTAGGTAATGAGCTGGTCCGGCTGGATAGGGAGAAGTGTGTATAAGCCCAGATGTAACTGGAGTGTAAACTACGTAGCAAGAAGAGGGAGGCTTGGTCATAAAGATGGTGATAAAAAAAAAAAAAGGGAAAAAAAGGCTAGTATATTATGATTAAGTTTCTGCATACATTAATATGATTATTTTAATGTGGTCATGCTTCTGAAAGGTATTAACGAACAGCATGTCACAAACATCCCCCAAATGAATCCACAAGAGTCTGGTTCCTATAGTCCTTCTTTAAAAATGGCAATTGCAAAACTAAGAGCTCAAGAAAGACAATTCAATTTGTGTTTTATCGTGTATCATTTCTGGGGGTGGGTTTTTTTTTTCTTGGAAGGAAAAGCAGAAAATGTTGAAAAGGTAAGAAGGTAAACTTCTTTTCACTCCTCTCCTTAAGCTGAGAAGTGAGTCTTAATCATGTTCTGCCTTTGCCGACATTGGTTTCCAATAACTACTGAATGGGGCTGGAATGCTGGCCAGTAGGGCAACAGGTCTTCATCTCAGCATTCTAGGAAACAGAAATAAACACATGTAAAAAATAATCATGGGTGATCATTTTGTATTACTAAAAAACCCTAAACAAAAATAAATAGGTCATAATTCCAGTTTTTTAATCTACAAGGCCATGCAAATTTTGCTACGTTTAATTTACGTTCGTAATGGATTCCAATAGGATTTTCAGTCTGTCAGTACCTAAATAGCTTTTTCAAAATGCAGGACAGATAAGTTAGTGTTATCTTATTACCAGCAGGAGGCGATGTAGCTGAGCACCTATATGTGCTCTGTATTAAAGCTTTCTGAAATTTCTACATTCACCAACAATCCAATAAGTACTCAGAAAGCTTGCTTTATTTAAAATGCACAAAATTAATATAGTCAATTATTAATAAGTAATAATTATTTATTTAGTTTTAACATTAAAAAGGCATAGTCTGAAATTCTATCCAACATTTTAAAAAAAGAGCTGTTACTACCTCTACTCTGAGAGAAAACTGCATTGGTTACCTGGCTCAGAACTGCTGCTGGGGAGAGTGTGTATGTGCATTTTAGAGCAGTGTGCAATTAGACTTCTTTTTGGATTTTTTCTTTTCCACCGGCGTTTTCCTATTGATCTGTCTGACCAAGTCGTAAAAGATCTGACACAAACAGACAAATACAATATTTAACAGTAACAAGTAAAGAGGATGAATAGTAAATAAGACTGGATATTCAGCAACAAACTAAGCCAAAACTTCCACATGGTATTGCTTTATGTTTCTGAATAATCCACACACACACTGCTGTGATCCATCGTAGAGTATGACAAAAATGACCAACAGTTCATAATCTAATTTATTACCATTACAAATGATGCAATCACATATTGGAAGACATTCTCACTAGGACTAATTTTCATCACACAACCCAGACTAATTCGGGCACGATGTTTCAATTTCACTTAGAAATTTAACCATTAAAAAAACAAAAACAAAAAAAAAACATAGAATTATTATTTTTTTCCTTTTGGCAAGTGAACACAGACAAACTGGAAAGAAATCTATTGATGCAACAAGTATGACAAACCTACCTCGTTGACATTGATCTTTGATTTGGCGGAGGATTCTAGGAAGGCACAGTTATTCCACTGCCGAGCAAGATTCTGACCTTGCTCTTTCCCTACAACTCTCTCATCCTCCAGGTCACATTTATTCCCCACCAGAATCATCGGCACCTACAGTAGAGACACAGAGATAGATAAGCAAACAAATAAATATTTGATTGCACACAATAGCAAATTATGCAACGGAGTTAAAAAATTCATTCATTACAATCAGTGTCAAGATTCATTCTTATTATGAAGCTATTAAAGGAAACTGAGAAATCAAATGCATAAGAAACACTATGAAGGGCAAAATTATTTGAGAGCAAGAACAAATTTCAACTGAGTAAAATCCCTAAAACTAAGGGATGAACATCATCGTTGCAAAAACAGTGACTTGTTGATCTAAAAACCAGGAACATTAAGTTATGATATAAATATAAATGAGACCCCTAGTTTTTCAGGAACTGGGCCGTAGACTCAGCGATGGCTTAAAATAAAAAAATAAATAAATAAATGAATAAAAATTCATGCAGTAGAAATGCTCACATCTTCTGTGTCTTTGACTCTTAAGATCTGTTCTCTCAGGTCTTGAAGGTCGTTAAAGGTTGACTGTGCTGTGATGGAGTAGACGAGAGCGAAGCCCTGTCCGTTCTTCATATACAGATCCCTCATCGCTGTAAATTGTTCCTAGAACACATACGAATGCAACAGTGTTTAAAGAACCTCAATCATGACAATAACATAGATAAGCAGTTTAAGAGGTACATCATAGGGCTGGGCGATAAAACGATAACGATATGTATCGCGATAGACACGTGATCGATAGCAATAAAAATGTGCTCGATAGAACGATCTGTTGTCGGAAGAAAACAAAGGTCGTGAAGCTAGTTTGGTTACCGTCATGCGCACTTGCTTCGCGACCGGCACTAGGACCCGGAAGTAGTACAGTCGAGATTCAGGAAGCATAAAAGTAGACAAGATGGTGCTTCACATCGCTCAGTCATTGAGTCTGCCCATGCCATTTCCGACGCTTCGCCGGATGTTAGTACTGATTGAGTGCGAGTTGCTAGAACGTGGGTTTAATTGTGTAAACTCCTGCTCTTGGCGTGAGAGAGTTCTAATAACTCGCGTGGTTATCCTGCCTGTTCACGCTACAAGGGCTAACTGCTAGTCTTCTGGTCCGCCTTCGGTTGCCCATGACAGTTGCATTAACAATGGCACTCGCTCTCTGGTAACCTAGCAACGTAGGAAGTGATACGCTAACGCCAATCATGTAACAGCATCACGTTTGGTTGCGCCATGTCGTTGTCTCATGCTGGTCTGCTGGATTCCTCTTCATAAGCAGAAAGTGAACATTTTTGCACTATTTTATTACACTTTATTAAGCATTTCTTACATATTCTTTTAATTTTGCACCTTAAATGTTAAGAGATAACTGTTAGTGTTCATTGTGACTTTAGACTTATGTTTACATTTTAATTATTAGATTTTTCCATGCTTGTTGACATTTGTGTCTTAATAACTGATGGGACTGTGATCAGAGGAAGTTTAAGTTTAAAATAAAAATGTTTAAATGTAATATATTCTTCTCCTGGTCCTTATTTTTACATGGGTCATATAAAATATCAATAATTAATCGATATCGACCGATTTGAAACACTGATATCGTGATACAGTTTTCAGCCATATCGCCCAGCCCTAGCTCATCATACCCGAGTTTAGCGGAAAATAAACTGCATAACCAATTTTTTTTTCCTGGTGACCATTTTCAAACCTCAATTCTCTATTACGGACATTTAATACATTGTGGTCTTAGGTTTTCCTGTGTTGTAATGAGTAAAATTAAATACTGCACTTACTGTGCCTGCTGTGTCAAGGATTTCGAGCATACATTGTTGCCCATCCACTTCTACTTGCTAGAATGAAAGAGAACCAGAATAGATAAGAATGCAAAAAATAAAGGAATGCAAATGTAAGTGAACACCAGGGCACAGAGATTAATCAACCCCTTAAACATTTCCAGTTGGTCAGGCAAAGTCACAGGTAATTGATACACGATTACTCTCAGGGTTCTTACACCTTTACCAACTTCAAATTCCAGCACTTTTCAAGCACTTTCAAGGTGCATTTTTATGCTTTTC
>JAOTQY010000029.1:7248475-7259655 GCA_026413445.1 Dolichallabes microphthalmus
CAGATATAGTGTGGTGAAGACGTTGGGGATCATTTTGGCAAGTTCTGATCAATATAAACATTCTATTTGTGCTTGGATGTGCACCAGACACTTCAATCTTTAATCCCAACCTGGTTCAGTTTGTTAGAGTTTTATGTTCTGCATTAAAAAGATAAAAATGACCAAACTGTTTCATTTTTAACATACAAACTAAAAATTAACCAGACTGTGAAAGATGATGACAAATTGGGGGGGGATTCTAGAAAAATAGGTTTCTACAACACAAAGAAATATATTAAATTTTATAATGTTTAAATCCTTTATTTCCTATTTATTTTTAAATCCTATAATTGATCTCAATGAACAATAGAAATGGCCTCGAAATGGCCTAGAATAGGGGCAAGTAGAAACAAATTGTTATAGAACCTGAAATATTGGCTTTGGCATTTTATAAATTACTCCATACATACACCTGTTAGTGCAAGTGGAACAATAATATTAGAAGAAAATTAGAACATATATTTTAAACTCTAGGCCAACAACAATAGTACGATTCTCTCTTTTGTTCACAAAAAAAAAAAAAAAAAAAAGCACTTGTTTGCCCTATAGAGGGAAAAAACCCCAATAGGGAACAAATAAGAAGCATCCACAGCGGCGCACCCTGCCAAATTCCTGACCGAACCAAGAACACTCACATTCAATTATTTTGGTATGTTTGCAAAAGCAGTGCAACATGAAACCAACCAAACCAAACGGAAAAAGACTAGGAAAGAAAGAAATCTGTTCCTATTACAAACAAACTAAGAGTAAAACAGCCTAAACCAACAAATCTTAAGCTTCTACTTCTCCATCCATCACTTCCTACTGAAATGTGCCATTTGGCATCACAGTGTGTGGCAGTTTGTGGTGAATGGATTGCGTGGGGTGGGGAGATAGGGGGGGAAATATGCGGCAAAAGCAGGTCAAGAGAGGTCAATTAAATAAATACATCAGCCCACCTCCAAGTCATAATTAAGCAAAGCAGACCAGACGCCAAAACATGCTAAACCAAAATTAAAACAGCAAAAGGTGATTTTAAGCGAAGACAAAAACAAGACATTGATATTTGTTAATTATATTGTTAAAATATTTTGCAAGCGGTTTAGGAGTACAAGAACTGAATTAATCTGTAGGTCCTAGTTTGTAATGCAGGATTTAAATTTTTTTTTAAATGTATAAAAAGACTAGGTCTCAACTCCCCCAGTTAGATATTTTACAGACGCAAAACAAATGATATTTATATCCCCCCTACATGAGCCAACGTTCGAATGGCTCGTTTCCGAATCAAAAAACCAGACATACCTTCTCCAGCTTAGGACCTGCCCCAAAACTCATCAGTTTGGCTGCTAGCTCTGGAGACTGAATGAGAAAAAGGGCCAAGAGTTATACAACAATTCTGGTGACCTCACACTCAGAGGTCACAAACATCCAATTAGAGCTTTCTCATTGTGGAGACAACATAGGGAGAGTGACATAAAACAAAATGGTTTCTCTTAATAAACATTACACTTCAATTCCAGAACACCAGATACTCAGAGAGAATGTTTTTCATGCACTGGAATACAGCACAAATCACAGTCTGTAACATGTCGGATTATTATAAACTTATTCATGAGTCTATTAAACAGCAAAATGCAGAACAGCACATCAGGTTGTGTTTACTCTAGACATGATCCTTCTGTAAAGCAATACTTCGCTTATGTTAGGCTCAATGTGTTTCAAACGTTCAGGACTACATGTTTGAGCTCACATGCTGTAATTCAACACACCAAATTTAAGATTATTTCTGAATACCTTATTACCCAGTCAGCAGTAGAATTATTTACTGATCAACTTCTGCACCAAAAATGATTATCTGCGACTACACGCTCCTGAAGTATTTTCATGGTAGTTATCTAGCTGCTTCAGTGAAGCCCACAACCTCTGAGATGGTGTGTGAATGTAACACGACATTTTCACTTTCAAATCCAACTAATAATGAAACTGATGCAAATAAAGGTTTAGCTTTTTGCTTGCTACTCTGATTTCATAGCAAAACCATTGAACCTACATTGAACCAAAGAAATGTTATTTTGTTATGCTCCATCCTTGTGCTGGTTTATTTCATGATTTTGTTTTGCGAGTCCTGTGGCATCCTTGTGGACGTTTCTAATGGCGTCACTGAACTTCTAGTGAATGCTTATGTTATTGCCACGTGGCATTTGATGTAAAAAGACACACTGATTAATATTATCCTTTATATTATATTTTTTAAAGAAGCAAGAAAATAATTGTTTAATTAAAATCTTATTTATATAGAGCTTTCAACATGACCACTGTCAAAAAGCAGGTTTGCAGAATCCAAAGAAAATGTAGAATAAGTTCGAAAAGTGTGAGAAAATATGTATCAATTATAATTATCATTTTGTCCTTGATGAGCAAGCTGGGGACGACGGTCGCAAGGAAAAAAAACACCTCAAGATGACAAATGGAAGAAATCTTGAGATGAACCAGACTCAGAGAACCTTCCTCATTTGGGTGATATAGGATATCAGGGACTAGTTTGCAGTCATACTGTTGTGTAAGAAGGCTGGAGGTTCAGTAGAACATGAACGTGTTTAATTTAAGATGAAGTCCACTTTTGTTGTTCGAGACTCAACTGAAAGCCACACTTTTGGAGTTTATGATTAAATCAAATCCACACGAAGGTAGAGATACAATCACACCCAATCTTCCCGTGGCCCATTACCTACCCAGCTCTATGTTTAGATTGTTTTATACCTCGGCTGTAAGTCGTTAAACACAATCTGCCATATGAATAAACCTGGGTGCATATAAATATATGATGTAATCCAATTAAAAACAGCTATTCATTTACCTCAAGCCACTGCTTTCCATCCTTCGCAAATCCTGAATAACCAACCTCTGGAAGAGTTTACACTCAAGTCATTTTAAAGCACCAGATTATGTGAGAACTGTTGGGTTATTATGTACTGGTTTGGTTAAAACATAAATATTCACATTCCTGTCTCATATAGAGCTGAGCTAATGGAAAATAGGCTAGGGTGTGTTGTATGCCATGTACGATATACGGCAGCTTGAATAAGTGAAAAGCCCAGCTGTCAGGCCTACTGAATTTACTTTAATTCTAGATCACTGGATCTTCTTAGTGAATCTGTAAATCATTTTATTCCAACATTTATGTTAAATGGTTGGAATTCCAGAATAATAAGGTGTATACGCACCAGCAGGTTGGCTCCAGACTGGAAGAGGTTGTAGGGGTAGAGGATTCTTTCATAGTGAGCACGCAAGTGTGAACCTATTGCCTTGCCAGGGGCAAAGCCCATTGTCATGGCTATCTTCGTCCATCTGCGCTCCTTACATACAGTATCAAAACCGCCCTCATCAGAAACAAGCTAAGCATTGACAGAAAAAAAGATAAGGATAGCACATTAAGGATTTGGACTGCTGATTTCAATAGTTTTTTTTTTTATCATCTTTTGGCTGTTGGTTTAGTCACCATACCTTGTTCAGGTGGTACAGATCTAATATCTTTCGCTCTACGTGTGGAATTTTTAGAGTGCATCCCTGAAGCTCCCAGAACTTAGCAATCTGGTCCAGAAAATTGAGTTTGACCCTCGTCTGTGCCTGGGAGACAGAAAACATAGGGAGGTGGGGGGACAGAACAGGACAAGGGCAAGTGAGAGAGAGAAACAGAAGAAGAGAGAGAGATGTCAAAGAGGAAAAACATGAATCATCTAGAAAAAAAAGCAGAATGATAATGATTAACTCATTTCTTTTTTTAGTTGACCGGTGCTTTCTTTGACATGGAAGTGGGAAAGGTTCGAAAAGACCCCAATTCTGCTGACTGAGGCTCTCTAGTTGAAAGTGGAATGCTTAAATGACTCTGTGATTCCTTGAAACATATTTACTGAAAAGATCAAGCCCTACAAAACACACCCACCAGCCATCACTCTCGCGCACACACACACCACTACAAATGCTAAGTGTGAACTAACCTCCAACTCGTTGAGTCGCTGGATCCGAGGAGTGAAACGAAGTTTGTCGACATCACATGCAAATGGAGGCTGCCAGTCCTGAGCACACACAAACAGAAACGTAAGTGAATTTAACTAAACAAACACAAGTCAAATGTGGCAACTGTTGTCCTAAGCCAAAGCTTTTTGACATCGAAACCACCATATGCTATTTTAGTGCAAAACACTGCAAAGAGGTCACACTCTTCGAACACAGATGTGCCAAAAACAGCCATAATTAACCCAGGAACTTGATCCAAGAGCTATTTTCCCCCCACTGCAGATCCATTGCAATGCTTATACTGCATTTACATATACACTATGGCAACATTAAGTCTATATGTAATTCTGTTGCAAAAGTATAATAATGGTGCTACACAGGGATTATTACTTCAGTCTGATAGTACCAACCGCATATTTCATATTTTAACAAGCAACCAAGTCTCTGAACTGAGCTACATTCTATCATCGGCCATTCTAACGTACAGTATCACAGCAGGCCTTCCCCATGCCTAAAGGACAGAAACAAGAAAGGAAAAGACATGCTTCAAGTTTGCCGTTTTTTTCTGCCTGTCCATCTAGGGGAATTTTTATTTATTTATTTTATTTTATTTTTTTTTGGTGCCAAAAACAAAGGTGTCCATTTGATTAGAAAACAGCACTCATCCATTACCTATATGTATATAAATAACTATAATTACAAAATTATTACTAGTAGTATAACTACAAAAGTATTATTAAAAACATTATACACTGCAGGGCCTTAATGCACAACCAGTAGTCTCATGTTCAAACATTGTTAACGTGAACACACAATTAGATCCTATTATTCATGTATTAGACAATTTTCAGCCTGTTTACAAGGGTATCAGCATTTACATGTTACATGAAGATTGCTACTTTAGGCTTTCAAACACGCCTCTCAATGTTAAGCATGGATTAACCAATGCCAGGGATGCAGCTAATGCACTGTACTTGATTACACCTTAGCTCCTGTGCAGTTAAAATTTTCTCTTTTTATTTTTGGTTGTTTGTTTTTTTCCTAAGATTTGGAAATGGGGTGCATTCTGCATAGCATCTCGTCAGGTTCTTTCTCTCATACGGTCTTAACACGGCATAAAGGGATAACATTCCTGCATTAGCCTGCATTTGAAAAGACACATTGACATGCAGCCTGTGGGGAGGGTTCACTTGTGAGCACACCAAACAAATGGTGCTTTAGGGTTGGGGACTGCTATAAATGACAGCAGGAGATGAATCTAACAAGGAAATGATGTTAACTATAATTGACTAATGTGATAGGCATATATAAAAAAAATGCACCTCGTGTTCTTCGCAGTGAGAACTGAAATGCAGCTATGAGGAAACACCCAGGGAGATTGATTATTGTTATTCGAACAACGCTCCAAAAATAAAAACTTGAATAACTGGAAGAGCACCACATGGACTCTTTTCATTTCATTAACTGCTGAGTGACAGCACTTTCTTCCTATAAAATCTCTCTGTTGATTACTGGCCACACCTAGAGTCATATCATTTTGCTATAAATAAACAAAAGGCATACTAAATACACAAGTTCTCGGGAAAATGGAGACCGATAAAGTGCACCACTAGAATCACATATACATATATGTCGCCTTCACCCTTGGCATGCTCATCAGGGACAATCTCATTATTATCTAGACACATCTCTCTCATACATACGCACTTCCATAAATTCTTTTAAAATTTTCTTTTCATTTTTGTGAAGTTGCTTTAAGACAACGACCATTGTTAAAAGCGCTATATAAATAAAATTGAATTGAATTAAATTGAATATACTCAGATCCTGTGAAACATGAACTACTAGTATAGATGACTGATTCAGTTCCATTTTAATGACTGAACAAGACCAAGTAACACCTTTTGTGTGTGTGCTGTCCTACAGGCTACATTTCTTACCCGCTAAAACCAAGTCCTTTGAGACACAACATACAATTCTACATTTCCGCTTTTGTAACCACGTAGGTGAGCGATCTACTAAGCCACTTCCTCTGCCAAAGTATAAACTATCATCAGCACAGGAAAAAAAAGGGGGGGGAGGGGGGTCATAATGCTGATTGTCAGCTTTACACGCCTACAGTTACTGGTCTAAATGAAAGCACACGGTAGCCTTATCTCCTCCCTTGCGATTTCGTTATGGCTAGCACAACATAAAGCTATACAGAGTCTTTTTATCACATGGATTCTTCTAAAGGGAAACATGTATTCCACTGTGCGTTTCCCCCACCAACACCCCTGTACCAACCCTCATCCCCATTATTGTTTCCAAAAAACAAGCCACACAGCAACAATAGCCAGCTTAATACTCTTATAGGGACAAATATAGACAAAACACACACAAGACATCCCGAGGACATAAACAATATAAAATGAACAATTTTAAAACTAATTTTCAGCATGTCTGTTGTGTTTGCTTCAAAACAAGTAAAACGGAATCCAATTGATTTACAAAAGGGAAAAATATCAATGTGTAACAATGATCATTGGTACATCACAACCATATTAAATTATTATTATTATTAGGTTGGTAAGAAAAATGTCCTTTTGTCCTAAAGTCATTACGGTCATTACCAAACATGATGTTATAAAATATATGGCAGTATAATTTTCAACAGTGATTATGTGTGTGTGACAACACCCTTATTACAGTACATATAGATGGTTAACACTGGTTATTACATCATTTTGGATTGCTAGTTACATTTAAAAAAAAAAAAACTATACAATAGCATGATTTAGAGGAATTAATAATAAAAAAATAAGACTAAAACAAGAACAATTGCCATAACGTGAATGCAAAGTATCTGTCTCGTATATGAAAATGAGGGGGGGAATGAGTATGTCTTTTCATAAAATCAACAGCAAACTGACAAGTACAAACAAAGGGAGTGAGTAAGGTATGAAGAGAAAATAAAAACAAAACACTGAAATAACCTTCATTTTATTCGTTATTTGGTTCACAACAGTTGTGGTACAGACCCACAAAATGGCCAGATGGTAGTACACTCACTCAAACACACACACACACCACAAAGGCAACATGGAGGACGGCTGAAGTGAACACGGCAACCATAAATTCACCTAGAAAAAACACAACAGCACACTATGGCTTCGTGCCGTTGAACTGTGTCACTATGGTGAAGACGTGCAAATCAAACGTTTGTATATACAAGATGCCCGCCATTTTGTGTTATATGTGTTACGTGTGTCTGCGCGTGTAAGTTATGATATAAACTGTATAGCATCGAGCGGTGGACTTCCTCAGTGGAAAGGCTGAATAAGGGAGGGGAGGGGGGAAAAAACCCTCACGTCTACGACCCTGGTGTATTGTTGTATAATTGGGAATGTATGTACTAATGGAGTCAGTCAGTTGATAATAATAACGCGTCGCGTGCGTTTAGGAAGGGTTTCACATCCGATGTGTGCCTTAAATTCGCGCACACACACTATCTATTAAGCGTGATTAATAAAATTTTTTTAAAAAGTCACATTTCGTCGTCTCGCGTTTTCACTTTTCCTGTGGCGTGAGACACGTCACGTAGCTCCCATATTGTGTAATCCGATCTACCGGGTATTATTTTATACATTCACCCACCTTCCCTCCCTCACTCACACAAACGCACACGTATTAAAACCATTAACTGGAATGTACGTGAAATTCGTGCTAAAAAACATCAACAACATGAAATATTGGCAAAAAGGAAAAGTGTTTGGGATGTCGTCGTATACTGTCGGTCGTACACTATTTCTTTACAAAGTCAAAGTTCTCGCTCATTTATATATATAAAATCAACGATCACCAATATACGCGTAATCTGGTTGGGTTGCTCGCTGCCATTTTACATCGCATTATTATTACTACTATTATGTATTAAAACGAACTAAACTAAATTTATAATTGGAGCAAAACTCCAACAAAACACCAGTCTCTTGATGCTTTATTCATCTTTAGCCGTGTTAAATGTGTGCTCGGCATCTAAATAATGGACAAATATATCATCCTTGAGGCCAAATTCAATGTCACAGTGATGCGGTAATGCAGCTCGCCATGTGGCCCCTTTCAATAAGGGAGTGTGTTCATTTATATGTAAACAGATTAAACAATAAGTTAGCAACTGGGGAAAAGCGAATCGAAAGTGTCACTTTTAATCAAAAGAGTGCAACAGAGTTCTTTATTTACAATACACCGGGTTTCCTAAAGCTGAAATAATTGTTCTAAAAATATATTTTTTTAATATATAAGATCTGAATGTACAGCAGGTTTGCATCTTCAACTGTCAGGGTAATTCCCCTTCCTGTTCCTCAAACTGAGCATTAGCAATCAAAATTTAAACGACTAAGAAAAGATCTCCGAAAATTCTAGGACATTTGGACAACTTTGTAGCTCATGCGTTATCTACATGAATTCCTTCCCCCTGCACTACTACAGCCGTTCATTTCATCCCTGCTTATCTCAGTCCCATTCCAGAGGCAAACAATATAACGCAACAAACATTACCTTCACCTGACGCCTCACAGGTAGACTACCTTGAAACAAATAACATCACTGACACTCAAATATGTCGGAAAATTTGCGGTGTCTAACAGTTTAATTAGATTGGCTAAGGTTACCTTTATGAGGACAGCTAGCATAGCCAGGGTAGTTATCTCCTCTAAGCCCTAACTAGCAGGCAAACAATCTAGCTAGCCTGTCACATCATCTTATTTTCATCCTAGCTATTCTCGCATGCAACTTAACTACTTTTGGCTACTTCACTACAGAAATAGTTTCAGCTTGTGCACCGGTTTGGTTAGTGATGTATTTGTGTTGAATGAATTCGGAACTAGCCAAGGCAACCGGACCCGTACAGATCGAGCACACAAAGCAATACAGCTGGTTTAGCTAGTGCTGTCACTGCGCCGCCATGTTGAAAAATTTCCCTTTAAATTGAGCACCCGAGCTTGCTAACTGCTACCGGAGCCGAGGATTAAATACCGAAACCGCGGTTAAGGAGCAGCTCGGTGCATCAAACACTGGACACTCACCGGCGGCGGTCGGATTTTACAGATGCCCGTCTTTTCCGCGATAGGACGAATCTTATTGATAAACGCGAACGGATCGGCGAATTCCTCCCAGCTGGGCTCGAAGACCGGGCACTCCGGAGGCGGCTTAAACTCGTCCGGCCGAGGTAGGCTCATGGTCCAGATTCAGAGGAACACGGCTCGCTCGGTCGGGACAGAGAGTTGTTAGGATCGGACACAGCGATCGATGTCGCTCTGATACTCCCGTGCCTGATGCCTACTTACACTCCGAACAATCAGTATCAACACAGGATGGCTGGCTCAGTCAAACACACACTGAGAAGATTGCTCTTAGGCACTTACCACATCCGCCTAAAAAACTAGATACCCAGCTCTACTAAAAGTCACACAAATGAGCCAATAAACCTTCATCAAAGTACGGTATTTTCACCAGAAATGTTATGCATATGTAATTTAACCCACTTTTGATGTGTTTAATTGTAACTAGCGAGCTACATGGTTTTAAGGTTTAAAATCTATTACATACTCAATGCTTTGTTTTACCCATAAGATTCCATCCAACATATTCAATCATCATGTCACCTCAATTTGTACTTAAAAAATTACTATATACAAAAATATATATGTGTACTTGGTGCAGTTTAGAATGTCATTAGCTAGATTGATAGATAAATGCATTAGAATCAATGTGTGGTTGAAATAAGTATGTGATGTGGATTTATCTCGTAAGAGTGACAAAATGGCCTAATCCTTTAACAGTGACGCAATCGCAGGCTGGGGTGTTTTATTCATTAATCCGAGCCAATCACATCCACACACCATAATAGTGTTTACTCTCGCGGATGAATACCTCCAGGTGACAGTTCACGGTGACCGGGACTAGTTCTTTAAATAGACCCACAGAGGCATCTGATTGGACGCTGCGCTTACTATGAGGCTGATGTCGTGGACTGGGCGGGTCCTGGAGTCCAACAGTGAGAAAGAAAAGAGCAGACTTCAGTTTTAAAGAAACCTCCTAAATGAATAAAAAACTTGCAAAGAATAAAATAAACTTATGTGCGTGTGTGTATGCAGGCTATGTTATTATAACCTTTTACCCTCCCTTTTAGAAAGTGAAATAAATACAGAAACCTCGATGATCTTGCAGGATATGAATAACCGTCAATGGCACTCTCACACCGCAAAGCCGGAAGTGGCAATAGTGAAACTCAGACCTGTTCAAGATGGAATGGTTTTTGTGAAGATATTACACACTTGAAATATGTGTGACGACTTACTTTGAAGTATCTGCATGTTAAAACGAATTTTGAATTCCAAAAGCAAGACAAGTTTTTCCCCTCATGACATTTTACCACTACATACACATACATCTGCCCTGTACTGCCACATCACAGCTCCAGGCTCTCCTTATGTCCACATGGGTTTCTTCTAGAATCTTTAATGTCCTACCACGTCTCAAAACCTTAAACTTAATGCTGAGTAATCCTTCCCCATTTTCATTGTAACATGACATTAAATTAACATGACTTAATGATTTATGCTTCCAGCACGGTGGCTTAGTAGTTAGCACTGTCGCCTTGCACCTCCAGGATTAAATTTCCACCTCAGGTCTGGGCGCATGGCGTTTGCATGTTCTCTCCGTGCTTGGTGGGTTTCCTCCGGGGTACTCCGGTTACCTCCCACAGTACAAATATATATGCAGGTTAGACTAATTGGTGGTCCAATTACCCATAGTTTGTGAATGAATGTGTGTGTGTGTGTGTTTATTATGGACTGGCACCCAGTTCATGGTGTACACTGCCTCGTGCCCTTAGTCTCCAGGGATAGGCTCCAGACCCTCCATATTCAGGATAACATGGTATAGACGATAAGCAGAGGTGGAAAGTAATGAATTACATTTACTTCCATTACTGTAAATGAGTAGATTGTTCTACTTTTTAAAGTAGTTTTTAAAATTTGTAATTTTACTTTTACTTAAGTATGTTTTGTTTAAAGATTTTTGGGTGGTGTTTCGCCTGCCATGCGGAAGGCCTGGGTTCGATTCCAGCCAGTGCCCACACCCCAGCCACTGGATGCAGTGCC
>JAOTQY010000029.1:7293983-7311005 GCA_026413445.1 Dolichallabes microphthalmus
CTTTCAAACATTACTTTTTATTTACATGTAACCATACACTCATCAATAGTGTCTTAAAACAAGAGCATCTTTTCAACAAAATATTCACTTTGGCTTGCTTGTTTTTTTACTATAAAAATAAATATTATTAAACAAAAATTAAATAAAAAAAATACTATTTGTCACACACACTCCGTCCGTGACCGGCACTAGGACCCGGAAGTAATGTGGTCGCAAACCATATATATAACATGTATAAAGATATAAGCTGGTATAAACATAATAAGGGCCCATCTGATTGGTCAAATTTGGACACACAAATGCTTGGCACATAAATTATTTATCACAACTCTTTGCGATATGGTTATCGCATATACCATTATCGCAATAATGATATTTTTTTGATATATCGTGCAGCCCTACTATACAGTATATTTGGTTACAATACATAAATATTGTTGTTTTTATTAATAACATGCAAGAAACGTAAGAGTAAAAGCTTCGATGCACTTCATCTAGTTAATAATAAAAAATGGGGAAAAAACAAAAAAAACAAAGCGTGTATGTTTTTTAAAATTCTTTACAGAATTAAATACTGACTGGTTGTCATCATAGCCAGATATTTTATTAAAAGAATAACTGCCGATATAAATATTCAACAGAGATCCTGGACTCCTGAAAAGAAATCCCACTTGCATAAGGACATGCAGGGTTTTCTATTTCCACTATCATTCTCATGCTTAGATCCTGTTTTTTTTTTTTTTTTTATAAAGGAAAAACATACGTTCATAGGGTTCAAACTGCTTGAAATCACCATGGTTACTGTCACCTTAACAGCAGAGGAGGGGGAAAAAATCATAATGAATTGAGACACTGAGACTCACTTAGAGAATGTCCTGGACACTTTCTCTGAGTGACAGTAGACTGTGTGGAAGAGCCAGGAAAAGCAGAGGCAGAGCACGGCGCCCAGGAAAAACATCCCGAACACCACTTTCTCCTGCAGAGGAGCCATGAACGACACGTTCGGCCGCAGCATGGTCAGAGTGCCCAGACAGAGGAACAGGATGAGACCTGTGTCGGGGAATGAGATGTTACTAGATTTTCACAACACGGATCGTGTCATTGCATGTCTACAGTAACTTCATTATGGATTGGTGTCAAAATAAATAATAATCTAAAATAAAAATGTATTAAAGTTAATGTTTTACCATAGTAAAATCTTGGGTACATACAGTAAAAGGCTTTTTTTTTTAAACATTAGCTGTAAATTAGGAACTGAAACATGAAGCACACAATCATAGAAACAGACCCAGTAAATGCGTCCAGATGTTCCCTGTTTCTGTATGGATCCTGAAGATGCTTCCAAAGCAGGCTCGGAAAGACGGCATGGGTGGCCGGTGACCATGAAGTAGGTAGTCGTTATCCTTTAGCCAATCAGGAAGCAAGTGGAAAGGAATCACTCGCCAGCGCCCTTCCCATACCTAGTAATAAGGCCAACCACAGGACATGTGCTCAGTGATATTCATGTGCATCAGGCACACAAATTAGCAACGGACACATTTCACTCTCACACATGCAGCGCTAACCTAGAGCCCAAGAGAATGCCCAAATTCTTTTCAGACTATTTCAACAACTGCAATTGGATGTGCACGCATATCCCAAAAAACTACGCAGCATTCGGGTTTCTTTTCATACATTTGTTTACCTTGTGTACGAACTCTTCCATTTTCTCCATGGCATGGTGAGCCTGCAAAGGCAGTGTAACCACGTGCAAGTCATCATCCTCATCATTGTCATCATCCTCTTCCTCATCCTCCTCCTCACTTGGGTAAGCAGTTGCACCCTGTCGATAAAATGGTAAATTTAGAGAGCCATCAGTAATGCTCCTGAATAATAAATAACATGATTTGACTGGATTTGTGAAAGCTTCTACTGCATTATGTTCACAAATAAAACCCCTCAAACTATTGTAACGATAACCGTGATAGCTGTCGTCTCTCCTTTAGCAGGAACGGGACTCACTCTGGGTTTGGTCGAGGCTTCCGGACTCGTCAGCAGCGGTCCGAGCTCAGTAAGTTCCATGTCCTCCATGTTCCGCTCCTCCTCCGAGACCCGGCACTCGGCATCGCTGCTGGAGCCGTTGCTGCCATGGTGTCGCGTTGTCATGGGAAGACAAACCGAAAGCTCCCCAGAGATCCCACCTTACCCCACAGGAAATGATCAACGTCCTGTGATGTTATACACAGGGCCGTTAACGGGGAATGTCGATCGGTGGAGCAATCCTTCTGAAACAGAAACAAATGAACACAGGACACATGAAGGTAAAAATGCTAAACTTCTTATAATGGAGGATTGGGTTGGGCAGTAAGGCAATCCTCCATTCTTCTAGATTTCGGGGACGTGACGAGATGCCAAGGCGCAGATTTCGGGGACGTCACGTAACATCAAAACAAAAACATTCAGGGATATCCCGTAATGACGAAATGAAGATTTTACCAACATTGTTAAAACCCAGGCTTCAGCATCAGCACACACCATCAAGACGAGGATTTCAAGGATGTCACTTTTCTGAGAATATCGTGGCTATTATCGGTGTATTTATTTACCAATTACACAACGTTAAAATAACAGTAAATACAAACAAATAATTTGGAGTTTCTGCTTCAAGCTTTGAACGATAATACACCCAGTCATGTTCGGGGACATCACGCGACGCCAAGGCGCAGATTTCGGGGACGTCACGTGACGCCAAGGCGCAGATTTCGGGGACGTCACGAAACGCCAAGGCGCAGATTTCGGGGACGTAACATCAAAACGAAAAAATTCAGGGATATCCCGTAATGACGAGATGAAGATTTTACCAACGTTGTTAAAACCCATGCTTCAGCATCAGCACACACCATCAAGACGAGGAGTTCAAGAATGTTACACATCATCAAATCTGTATTTAGTGTACGGACAGTAATTTTCATAATTACATCAAGCACAACATTATTTTATCTCTGATTCTTTTATGTTGGTCATCTAACCTATCAGATATTATTTGTCTCTGATAAATGTTTTTTTTTTCCTGATTAAAATCAGAGGCCTGGGGTCTTATTAAATGTCCCATTACCCAGTTTTCTGATCACAAGGTGATCCAGACAGTAAACGCTGACATCAGGACCAGATGCAGAACATCGAATCTACACAGAGGACGAGCTTCGTTATTAATTACAGATAAAATCTCTAGACCTGGTGTCAACAGACTATGTGCAGGATGTGTTCTGCTGCAGGTGGATCTGATCCTCGGTGTGTTTACGTGGCACAACTCGTTCATCCAGTTGGTTAAA
The DNA here is from genome assembly GCA_026413445.1 of Dolichallabes microphthalmus. Lineage (NCBI taxonomy): Eukaryota > Metazoa > Chordata > Actinopteri > Siluriformes > Clariidae > Dolichallabes > Dolichallabes microphthalmus. The sequence continues at coordinate 7,297,295 of JAOTQY010000029.1, forward strand.
TCGGCTGCGAAGGAAACATCACCCAGTTATTGTCCACGTGATGAAGAGTCAAAATAAACCCTGACAACATTTAAACTGCAGCTACTTATGGCTAACTTTCTACCTGATCAGGTCTTTCTTTATGTGTACACACACACACACACATAGCCGGTTTGTGTTACTGTAGCTAACACTGCGAGCGATCCTGCATTAAGATGAACAAAAGAAACAGAAATGTTGAATGTCTCCGATCAGTTTCTGTACCTGATGCTGGTCTCCTGATGGACGCGGCAGAACTTATTAAAGCTTTAATCCAACCGCTGGTTCGTGTGTCAGCAGAAACACAAGGCCAAGGAGCCACAGAGAGACAACCAGCTACGCTAGCTAACAATCACCAAACCAGAAAAACCTCTCTGCGCTCCAATTCAGCTGTACTTGCAAGACCAGCTATCCGGATATCTACAACGATGTATATTATTGATGCCTGCATGTGGCGTTTAATCAGATCTGGCGTGGCTTATTTTAAGCCTGGCTATACGGCAGTAATTATTAACTAGCCTCGCTGGCCTACCGAGAGACGCTCTTCCGGGAATAGACGGTCTGTCGGGTTGCCAGGTTCACTCGGAAAAATCCTCTCAATTTCGGAAAATCTGAAAGTGCGCATTTCCGAGTTTCCTGATGGTACACTATTTGAGTGCGGTAGATTTACATACAGGATTAAATAGAAATAGTTAGCACCGTGGCTCATTAGTTAGCACTGTCACCTTGTACCTCCAAAGTCCAGGTTTGATTTTCTCCTCTGGTTTGTGTGCACAGGTTTTTTTTCCCCCAAGTGTGTGCTGGGTTTCCTCTGGGTTCTCTAGTTTCCTCCCACAGTCCAAAGACATGCAGATTAGACTAATTGGCTTTCCTGAATTACCCGCAGTATGTCAATGTTGAATGGAGGTCCTACCATGGTTGTAAAAATGCAGATACATACACTGTATACATACTGTACATACTCTTCACTGGAAAAAGGTACCGAAGCATTCGGGCTCTCACATCCAGACTGTGCAAAAGCTTCTTCCCACAAGCCATCCGTCTCCTCAACAAAATGGGATTGGACTGATAAACACACACACACAAACAATCGCTCAGATTAATTCAATTACCTGAAAACTTTGTGACTGGACTAATTAATCAATGCACATGCAAACACACTAATCAACAACCATCAAACATTTGTACACACCAACCGTTTCTCCTCCCACTACTTCAACTCCTTACCTCATTAACACAAAGTATTGAAATGTTATGTTATGTCATGTTGTTGCGTTGTCACTTTGTCGCTCGTTTGCACATTTGCACATGCATTTTATGTTCTCTCTTTTGTTTAAAACTTAGTTTTTTCTGTTGACTTAAAATGTCAATCTGTCTTGTCTCAGCTAGTCAGCTAATTAGGTTTCTTTGTTATAGTTAGTTAGTTTATGTTGTTAACATATGTTGTATGTAGCACCTTGGTCCTTGAGGAACGTTGTTTCGTTTTACTGTGTACTAAACTGTATATGGTTGAAATGACAATAAAAGCCAACTGCAGGCTTATAGATGGAGGGATGGATAGGATTTATCACAGTATAACACATTAGAACACTATGGATTTAAGGATTACCTAGTACTGTGGTGTACTATAGTGTTTTAAACATTATTCCCAAATACAGAACTATTGCACTTCTTCAAATGAACAAATTGCACGTCTTTCATCTCACTGTCTATACTGCTTTATATAACTTTATATAACGTCTATATAACCTGTGTACACGGTCGCAGGAGGCCTGTAATCTATCACGGGAGGCTTAGGGCACAAGGTAGGGTATATATACCCTGGACGTGGTGGCAATCCATTGCAGGCATACACACACATACTCATACAAACACTTGCATGCAAATTCACACTACAGAACACCAATTAGCCTAATCTGCATCCTTTTGTAGTTTGGGAGAAACCCGGAGTACCCAGAGGAAACCCACCAAGTATGGAGAGAACACACAAACTCCAGGCACGCAGACCTTAGGCAGGAATCGAACCCAGATTCTGCAGATGCAAGGTGACCGTGTTAACCACTAAGTGCACTTTGTCTTGAAGGTTTAATTGCACCTTTGCAATTAATTCACAGTATGTATATTGCACTTTGTTCTTTGATAAAAAAATAAGTGAAGGATAGTAAATCAATCTTAAACCAGATACATGAACACTGATTATAGCAGCAGGTATGTATATACCAGAGATAAAAACCTACAGGGTTAAGACAGACATGCTCTTTTCTTAGGTGAAAAGTAGTTGAGAAGAAAAAGGACAAGGAAGGAAGAAAGTATTTGATGGGTTTCTTAAGGGTTTCCAGAAGGTGGCGATAATGGAATGGATGTCAATTGCCGATAAGCGACAAGAAGACAAGACAAGACAGAGAGGTCTTATCTCACAGTAGCCTGTTACATATGGAAAAATATAACCGACCCAAAAAGATGTTATTGAAAAATAATCCAATTTAGATTCCTTTTGTTTTTCATTTTATTTATACGTATTGTTGTGGAAACAACACATTATACTGTACATGGCACATGGAGCCACATACAGTATGTCTAGATCCATAAGTAAAACTTTATTAAGATGTATAAATTACAACAAATGCTCAAATTGTTGGCCTCTAACTTTGTGGTACTTGTTCATCTTTTCATTTATTTATCTTCTATACCACTTATACTGTACTGGGTCGTGAGGAGCCTGGAGCTTATCCCAGGAGACTTTGGGGCAGAAGAAGAGGTACACCCTCAACAGGGAACCATCTCAGTTGCAATTTGGGAATGTCATTTAACCTGATCTGCATTTCATTGGACTGTTTGAGGAAAGCAGAGTAACCCGGAGGAAACCCACAAGCATGAGGAGAAAATGCAAACTCCATGCACACAGACCCAATCGGTGGGAATAGAACTCTCGACCCTGGAGGTGCAAGGCCACAGTGCTAACCACAGTGTAAATACATGAATGTTCAACATTTCGTTGAATGTTCAACATTTTGTCTCACGGCTGATGCTGTTACATGCAGAAGTGATTTCCTCCTTTAGTGCAACAATTGGCCTTAGCTGATTCTAATAGACTGCTGACTTCAAATGACTCTAAAAGAAAAACTCAAGTGGTATTAGGTCAGCTTCTATTCAATCTTCTATTGTTCTTTTTTAACTATCTTGGATCTGAAATTAAAAAAAAAGTAAGGCTTTTGGGCCACCTGTATATCTCACCAGTCTTTCTGTTTCCCACCTCTCGGTCTCCTTTTCACTCTGTCAAGGGTGTTAAGATAATAAATGTAATGGGTCATTATTCAGAGAAAATGGATAGAGTAAAATCTTCTGTTCTGAAAACTTTCAACAAAGGAGGCGACAATGGAGACACGTTTCGTAAATATTAACAAAAAACCTCTTATTACAGACCATTCCAATTCCATTTCCTTATTACACTTATATGTGAAGTTCCCACAATTCTGTTATCTCTTGATGTAGAAACGATACAATGCCGTGTTAGAGAAGGATGCCCGGGAAGTTTCCCTGCAGCTGGCATTGCCAATACAAACTGATAATTTAACAATACTGTGGTATTCAATTTAAACATCTTCCCAAATCGCCAATGTCAGAAGAAATCTGAAGGATAATCGTGGACTTGGCAACATATACTAATCGCTCATCTGTCAACCAGAGTCACGTGCGATGAAGCGGCTAATAGTAAATAGGTTTGCTAAATTAAAATATGATTAAATTATAAATATATTGCTATAATTGAGTACCTTGAGCTCTTTGGTCAAGTATATATATATATTCAATCATTAATGTGTGGGTTTGCTTCTCAGCCAAGGGAGTGGGCTCACTTACATTTTTGCCTAAGAACACAGCCATGAATCAAGATTGATGGACAAAAACGGCCTCCAAGAACAACTTCTTCCAACCATACAAAAACAGTTTGGTGACAAACAATGCCTTTTTCCGGCATGATGGAGCATCGAGAACAAAACATCATCATTTTGGGTCCGTGGCCAGGAAAATCCCCAGATCTTTATCCCATTAGGAACTTGTGGTCAATCGGGTGGATTCTGACAAACTCCAAGCATTGTTTATGCAAAAACGGGCTGCTGTCAGTCAGGATGTGGCCCAGAGGTTGATTGACGACATGCCAGGGCGATTTGAAAAAGAAGGGTCAACACTGCAAATATTGATTCTTTGCATAAACTTAATGCAGTTGTCAATAAAAAGCCTTTGGCACCTACTACATGCTTGTAATTATACTTCAGTATACCATAGAAACGTCTGACAAAATATCTAAAAACACTGAAGCAGCAGACTTTGTGAAAATTAATATTTGTTTCATTCTCAAAACTTTTGGCCACGTCTGCTAAGTGTTTGGAAAATATTTCTACGTTTCAGAGAGAAATAAATCTACAGGCGCTGAGTATTTGGCCCCGGTGATCTCCCCCGCCCAGCAATGTGGCTGCGTCCCAAACCGAATACTACCGTAATATATATAGTATATGACAGCCGCACAATGTGAAGTAGGGTAGTACGCAAATATTTTTTTGGACCTCACCTGTGAGCTGATTGGCTTGTTGCTGGGGCTTTCGGCCGAGCGTGCTATCTGATTGGTTGCTGTTGTGCACACGGGGGCGATGCGCAGAGTCAGCGCTGTAGTGCGGCGGTGCGGGAGGAGCGTGCGGCGTGTTTCCGGTAAGACCAGGCCAAGAGAAAACAGTAACGTTAAAATAGTCGTTTCGCAAGCGATTTAACGTGTTAAAAGGATTTACAGTTTGGTCGCTGATTTATTAATTGATCCCGCGTGTTCCACAGGGAGTGACGGATCGGCAGTAGGGGAGCCGGCGGTTGAAAAAACACGGCGATGGAAGCCGAGTTTCGGGAAATTGATGAATCCGGGAACTGGAACGCCATTTACCAGGTATTAGCCTCGTTCATAAGTCTGAGATACGTATGTTTAGGTAAAAGGAAACACGATCACAAGCCGCTGCCTGTTGTTTGAATACCATGGCATGGTGTGGAATCTTCGTGTCTTACGGGTGATGACACTAGCTCGCGCGCTAAGGTATCCTAACGTAACGTAACCAGGCAGCGCTGATATTGTGAACTGATAGACGCTGACACGCTAACAAGTAGCTGCTCTGCTAGCGGGTACACTCAGTTCTCTAATTACTGCTCATGCCGAAACACTGTTCCGAGCTACCCTAATAAAAGCAACATTTGTTGGTTCTTGGATTTAAGAAATGTTACTTCATGTATCATGTTATTTAGGTGTTGTGTATAGCTAGCTAGGTTGCTAATTGACTGACCCTTCTCTAGGGTTGTCACGATACCATCATTTTGACTTTGATACCGATAACCAGTATTACAATGTCCGATATTTACCCTTTGTAATGGAAAAAATATATAAAATTAAACATGTTTGTATATCTCTGTCTGTGTGTGTGTAAGAGATGGGGGGCAGGGTTGATTCAGTGACGTATCGTGATTCATTTTGCCTTCCATCTATTTTTACAATTTAAGTTTGTATGTTTACCTTTAAGGTGGTAAAATATTGCAGTTCCTCTATAATCCTCCAGGTGGTGCACACTAAACTATTCACCGATTGGTAGACAGCACAGCGTCCTACGTGGTCCGAGCAAAATATTTGCTGAATTTGTTTAAAACATTAGCAGAATATGGAAAAATGAATAATAAATGTAAAGTTGAATGGTGGAGACAGAGATCCCCGAGGCAGAGTTTCGAGAAGGAGGGACTCTCCGGCTACACGGCGCTGCACGCTTTAGAAGCCATTTTCGCTCTGTACTCCGGTATTTCTCACATTTTTTACCGCAAGTTTTCACATTTAGAGCCAGCCAATCGGTCGCCACGCTCGATCATCGCTGATGGGTTCGAGTACTCGGTTAATCGAGTACTCGTGCACATCCCACACACACACACACACACACACACACAGGTTTCTGTCACTATGCTCACAGGACTTGAGGCTTTTTCTCATGAAGATATGATTTATTGGCAAAGCAAAACATGTCAACATTAATGAATAATGTTTAATGAATATCGAAAATATTAAAAGTTAGAATTACTATTACTTTGTTTTACACTTTATTTATCCTGAAATAATTGTGCTGAACTTTCAGCTTCACCCTACACCGTCACTTACTTAATTTAGCCAAAAAGGCAATCAATATCTCGCTAAACCATTATCTAACTTAGGTTTTGTCCCGTTTTCATCCGAAACAGACCATTGACTGTTTCCTCATGTCCTGTTGGCGTCTGGTTGTTTAAAAGTTTTTTTTATTGCTACGATGATATAGCTGATGAATGTTAATGTCATGACTAACCCGCTAATCTCTTGGGTAATCTATTCTTTCTAGCTCGCTGTTCCTTATAAACAAAAACAAGTAAACAGAGACCAGGAGGTATTTGGTGAGCACGTAAATCATCTAAACCGAATCCCCACACACCCATTCCTCATTTATGCACAGTGTGTTAATAAAAAATTATTTTGTAATGATTTCCTTACTTAACTGAGACCTAAAAGACTTTTTATAGAGTGATTGTGTGGAAGATGTGTATGTGTGTGAACAGAGATGTTCTGTCGCGACAGGAACAAGCCGTATGCAAAATATCTAAGTAGGCTTCTGTAATGCTTATGAAAAGGCACTAAGCATTTTCCATTATCATATCATTCTTTCTCCAGGAAATCAGACAACAGTCAAGTGAACTGCCCTGCAAGATTGCCAAACTTCCAGAGAACAGAAGCCGCAATCGCTACAGAGATGTCAGCCCATGTAAGTAAAAATATAGGTTTGATCTGATTTTACTAGATATTAGGTAAGCAGTAAAACACAGTTTGTAGTGTAACAGGCAAGCAGTCCATGACGCTGTCGTGTGATGCAGTATGGAGTTTCTCTCTGATGTGGATTACTTTTCTAAAACATTGCATCTCACATTGTTTTATTTTCACCTATCACACAGTTTAAATTTATTAATGGGTGCTGTTTAAACCACATTTGTGTATATTTCACATTGTACTCTGTACACTGTCCATAACATGAGTTCCTCTTGTCACTTGCACTAAAAACAGTTGTTCCTTCACCAGTGTCTCGTTTCTCTCTGTCTTGAAGATAATTCTGTCTCGAAAAACTGTACTGATGCGGAACACTTAATGACTGACAAATGAGGGTTCTTACTATAAATGTTAATTAAATGACCTGGCAGAAAAGCATAACCACTTCAATTATTATCATTATTATTATTATTATTTATAATAATATAAATTTATATGTTTTTATGAAGCTATACTGTTGTATCAGAATTAGATTATTTAGCTCATCTTCCATACAAGTCCCTGTGAGTAACTGGCTACTACAGAAATTAATTAGTTCAAATGTGTAATATAATTAATGCCTTCTGACCAATAAGGTTCAAGAATTCAGTAGCACAGCCATACATATAAATGTTAGAGCCCATGCTTGTCAGAATAAAACAGCCTCCAGAATAAAAAAGTGTGAAATGTGAAAATATAATAAAGAATATGTGGATGCCATATGGATGGAGATCTGATGCAGAATCAGTGCTGTACTACGTAATTTCCCAGAAATGGCTAAACTCTTTTAACAGAGCTCTAGTGTACAACAGTGTGCAAGTTTTATGGCTTGCTTTATGATTGAATTAATAAATCACAAGGACTCTTAATATAAATGATCATTTCTGGCCTCGAACAAAAGGCCAGAATTTGGCAGAAGTGTTAAATATAATCATCTGTGAAAAAATTTAGCCACCCCCCTTTTTTCTTATTTTTTTCTCTTCCGTCTTAGCGTCTTTAGAGAGCAGTGTTACTGTGGTTTCCTCTTGTTTTCTTGTGTTTTTTTTTTCTTCTTCTTTTTTTCACTCAGGCCTAAAAACAGCTTCAACTTTTTCATGCAGAAATCATCGCAAATGTACAGTTTAGCCATTTTGGCAATAGATAACCCATGTTGTACAATTTTTTTTTTAAACAGAGCTAATATCAGGAAGATGCTTGCTTTAATTTGGTGGAACTGAGAATAGGACCTGAAAGAGATCTGTGGTGTTTCTGCCACCACAGAGGCCTCTGGGAATTCCTCCTAAGCTGCACCTGTGTGACTACTACAAAATCATATAACCTAGTGACAAAGACTAATGCAAACATGTAAAACACTTACTGTATGTGTATCTGTTTTTTTTTTTTTTTTTTTTCCCCCCTTCTTTTTTTCTCCAGTTGACCACAGTCGAATTCGTCTTCAAATCAGCAGCAATGACTACATCAATGCCAGTCTGATCTCCATGGAGGAGGCGCAGAGGAGTTACATTCTCACTCAGGTTAGACGACAGAATAAGAGCCAGGAGGTTCCAATTGTTTCCAAGACATCTTTAAGACTTGGTTTATATTTGAATCTAAAGAAGTTTATGAATATTAGGTTCAGCACCATAATACGAGTTCTATAAATTCAAAAGTGGCTGTAGAGAACTGAAACCCCATGGGAACGTAACGCTTTACATGGCTGCTTCATTAGATTCCTGTTTGAGTGTTTGGTTTTTCAGTGTTCTTTGAATTGGAACGGCCTATGCTGTGACTTTGCACTTCAGTAGCTCTCTAAAGCGCTATAAAACGTGTCGAGACAGTTAAGACACTCAGCTGTGCTTTCCATATGTTTAATAAAGAGATTATAAACGTACAAAGGAAAGAAATTCTTCTTTTAAAAAGTCCACCGCTGCCTCAGAACTTGTACAAGTCCGTTTGTTGCTAAACCATGTGAAGGTGCTGCTGAGTTTTTCATTGGAGTTTTTTTCCTCACATTTTTTAAGCTGTCATTCAAATATTTGCTTAAAGGGAAAGTCCTGTGTCAGTGATCCAATATATGAGTATGAGATCCAATGTATGAGATCCAAGTATGAAGCCACTCAGGATCATTTGTGTTGTACTGTTACTGTTGTAGATCAGTATTTGTCCTAGAAAGATGTCTCAGTAAATGATAAGTTTAAAATGACCCAAAATATTTGGTCCCAAGTTTGTTTTGTGATCAACAGCGCGAAATGGATCACGGTCCAAAAGTGTTATCTCGAGGTGTCCTGTAGTGTTTCATTCCCGTTATACAAAAGCGATTTTCCAAAGAGTGACATGTCGTACAGTATATGGTTACTTTGCGGAAAGTCCAGCAGACAAGCTCGCTCATGCTATCTCACATGATACAACAGCTGTAAACACTCATTCCCTAATCAGCCTTTCTTTTCTCTCTCTTGAAGTAACTGAGACAAAATTTGCAGCTTGTAATATTACGTGAGAAACCTCAAGGCACAAAGAAATTCCTGAAGACTTTCCCTCGTCTTAAAGAAAAAGCTAAAGTCAACAGCTGTAACCTCTAACTGTTATCAAGCTCTGACTCCGGAGATGCGAAACAAACACTTCTTCATGCAAACATGTCGATTCACGAGATCAGTGGTTCTGCTGTTGTTTTTAAAAATATATTTTTACCTAACCCTAGGTAGCCTATTAAAACAAGCACATAAATATGAGGAGCGTTCAAGTCAAACCGGTATTATTGATTGCGCCGAATAACAGAACATGGTTTTGAAAGTAAAAATTTATAACAGAACACAAACAATAACAGAACACAGTTATGAGAGTAAAAAACAAAAATATCCCTTTATTTCTCTACATAATCCCCTGCTTCAGTAATCAATTAGAAAATAAATTATCCCAGAGTTTCACTAGTGCATGAATACCATCAAGGTAGAAAGTTTAAGTATTAAGTCTAGTATTAAAGGTCTATTAAAGGTTAATGATGCCGTGAAGCAGGCAGTTGGATTATCTCTGAGAAAACTATCTACCTTGTTGCTATCCATGCACTAGTGAATTTCTGTGATAAGTGCATTAGTGTGGCAGGGGATTATATAGAGAAATAAAGGGAGATTTTAGTTTTTTACTCTCATAACTGTGTTCTGTTATTGTGCATGATCAAAAAAAAAGTCCCAGTTTGACTTGAACACCCCTCATATAAACTTTCGATTTCTGGGCAGAATCGAGAATCCAGTTCACTGTGATGGAGTTGAACACACTGTGACTCTTGTCCATAGACCGTCACTGGAATAAAGCTGTCATGTTTTAAATCAGCACAAAGTACAGTAACAACATAGAGCTTTATTCGGATTAGATTCGTTGCCAGCATTATGGTGACGTATGCATCTGCTGTATTCATTTGATCTGATTACTTTCTAGCCTTGTATACACTTAAACTGTGAACATCCCTGGACTGGTACAACAGATATTCTTAATTCGTGTGCGTTTAATGTTCTGCGATAAAAGCTTTCATACACACAGATGTTCTTTTGACTGTCTAAACAGCATTTAACTTAACCGAAAATATGCACGTCTTTATATCAAAAAATGCAAGAGGGAATGCTGCTGAATGTTACGCAAGCATGAACATGCTCAGATCAGTCTCCTGTTTACCTGTTTACCGTGTATTATTAAAGTACTCACATTTACCGGGACATAGTTTATACAGAGAATGTGAAAACGGTCTGCCTTACTGAGTATTCATAACATAATTAAAATCTTAAATCTAGTAACAGACACAAGGGCCACATGTTGAATAGAAAACAATGAACTAATAATGTTTTAACATCTTAAAAAGTATGAGTGATATCAAAATAATACTGTGTATAAATGTATATAAACCTATTCAGAGTCTAAACGTCACATAATGACCCAGTTTTGTTCCCACCCTAGATTTATTATTATTATTATTTTTTTTTAATGTATTGGCATTATTATATATTTTAGGCTAACCATGTTTTGTTGAGCAATGGTGTATCAACTGGCATTTTCCAGCTTGATCAAGCACATTAATGGCCATTATGATGACGTTGTTGGAGGTTAGTGACTGATTCACATAAACGCAGGAAACGTCAGCTGTTTATTTCATGCTGCTGACGTTTCCTGGCCCATTTGGAGTACGTTGTGAAATACCAGAGAATGCGTCAGAATTATGAGGTACATGCGCGTCTGAACGTGCTATTCTGTTTCTGTTTAGCACAGAGGCTTATACCAGCTTCAACTTTTACTCCAGAGCATAAGGGAGAGCTTTCAGACGATTTAACCAGTCGGATGTCCAGAGATGTTTCTGCTTAGTTCAACTTGTCCTGGAGCAGAGTTTCACTGAATGTCTTAATGGATTAGAAATAAATTACACAAAAAAATTTATTTTGTCAGATTTATTCAGATATATTTTACAGATCATTTCTGATATTTTAACCTGGTTCTAATGTCTCCTAATCACAGCTGTTTATTTATATGTTTAGTTTATTCATCTCTACTTGTGTTAATCCCCACTCCAAAAGAATAAAAAGTGAACTTGTGATGTGGGGAATGCCGTCACCTTCAGCTGTGGTAAATATGGGTGGGCAATCATGGACCAGAAATGATATCTAGATATTTTTAGGCTGAACGGCGATACATGACATCCTGTGTACTGTATCTCTGTATTTTCTACAAACCAGGCTATGTTTTCAGTTGCAAGTCAAAGCCGAATGTGAGATGTCGCAAGCACTTTTATTAAAATAGACTGTGGTCAATACAAAATGTGAAGACAGTTGTCATTCCTTATTGGATACAAGCTGCAAATTAGTAAAACATATAGCCAATATTAAATAAAAATAGGTCTATATGTGAGCATGCTCTTTTAAAGGTTCTAAATGAAAATACAACAATGAAAATTAAGACAGAACAACAACAGGAAGACTTGATCTGATGTCAAGTTTTCTATTGAGGTAGACTGTACAGAGGGAAATGAATACATATTTATGGGAATGTTTCATTTGTTGTTTTCATATTATTGTGTGTGTGGGCATTAGCTAGATTTATTTGATGTTGTGGATGCAGCATAGAGATACCTTGCTAGTCAAGGCATTGTTATTAGTCAGAGCACTTTAACGTGGGCATTAAGTAGGTCTCTGCAACTCCTGAATACGAGTTGACCAAAATGTAGAAATAAAAAAAACTGCATCTTATTTGCATGCAATAGCAGTTCCAGTGCTTGAGGTATTAAGACATAGCCTCAATAGGCAGGGCCATATACTGAAGTCTTTGTATTTCAGTATATGGCCCTAATATTGCCAAGCTATGTTACACGTTGTTTATTCATCACAGCTTTTTGACATTTAGATGCAACGCTATCGGTTTGCGTTAGAATGCATATTTCAACAAGGCGAAGGAGAGTGGGGGCAGGGCTGTGCAAAGTAAATGCTGGCACGGCTTCATGGAAGAAATGTAACTGATCATGTAACGCATCATCAAACTATAGCGATGTAAATGATATTGTCTCCTCCTACATCTTCTTTCAAAATATATTGATTCACTCTAGGGAGTTGATCCACTCGCCCAGCCCTAGTGTTAAAGCACTACTTTGGAACATTAATCATAATATAGTCAAATAGGCAAGTTATCTTTAGTTTGAATTCTCTAGATATGTGCATGGTTATTTAAATAAGCAGTTAAATGTTTGAGACACCAGTATCAGTCCTGAAATCTTTACTCGGGTATTATTTATGTGCTCCATCCACAGGAAGTCAGTGCGAATTGTATTAAATGTAAATGCCATGACAATAACTCGATTCAGTGGTCAGATTTGTGGTCTGTGGTCCAAAAGCAAGAGGATAAAAATTCAATCGAGGTCTTAAACCGTAATGGACAGCCCTGGTAGCACTGGTTTGCAGGTGTAACATATTTTACACAGGAAACACTGGGTTCTGTTTTATTTAATTTACTAATTTTACAGATGAAAGCAGTGTATAGAGAGAGAGAGGAAAGGGAAAAAGGGAAGAAAATAACGCTACTAAGGAAAAAAACAAATATACAGGGTGTTCAAGTCAAACCAGGATTTATGATATTTCTTCTAAATGAAGGCATAAAACTGATTTGAGCACAGTTTGGTGATGATACCCCTCGCCGCAGTAAAACATTTGAATGATGCAAACGTCTTAAAGAAAGCCGTAAATCTGTGAATAACGATTCCACAGAGATTACTGCAGTCGTTAATAAATAAATGAACTAGTTAATAAATCAATCAATAACTTGTCGGCACCTTGCAAAAGAGAGACGCCTCTGTTTGAGGGAACTGTACACATTAATCATTCACAAACACCACTTGTGCATACGCTTAAAGCCTTTCCCACATTTTTTGGGTCATTAAAGGAGGTCCTGTGAGGCAAGCGTTTTAGACATGATGACATACCTGGATGGTATCCAAGCACTAGTTAAGTGCATTAGTGTAGCAGGTGGATTACTAGATTGCTGAGGAAATATGAGAGTAAATATAGTAATGTGCTGTGCCCAATTTTATGACATTAGTCATAAAAGGCAGGTTATAATTTTAATATTGCAAGCTTCTTACTATTATACTTTTTTTTTTCCCTGTTCTTGCAATATGTCAAAATGTAGAGTTTTTTTTTTTTGTATTCAGAAAAACAAGCAAAATCTGATTTACTTAAAAGCTTAAAATAAACCTTTGTATAAAAATCCTTGTGTAAGCATGTATACATTTTTTGGCAAGTTTGATTAATAGAACACATTAATAAAATTTCAGGCGGCACGGTGGTGTAGTGGTTAGCACTGTCGCCTTGCACCGCCAGGGTCCGGGTTCGATTCCCGGCCAGGCTC
>JAOTQY010000029.1:7380470-7396787 GCA_026413445.1 Dolichallabes microphthalmus
GGCTGGGGTGTGGGCACTGGCTGGAATCGAACCCAGGCCTTCCGCATGGCAGGCGAAACACCTACCACTGAGCCACCTGACCCCTCTTTGTTTGGAATAATTTTAAGTTACTCTGCTTTATTTGGGAAAGATGGCCTACAATAGTATTAAGTTCTCATTTTCTAAAATAAACACTTGGTGTTTCTTCCAGATCTTGACTGTAGCTTATTTCTACAGTTTTCTTTTTTCAAATGGTGCAAGCTCTCAGATCATGATCTTGGTGATCGGTAATCGGCCCCAAAAATGCTGATCGCAGCATCTCTAGGTGTGCGTATATATACACACACACACACATTGCTGGACACATTGGGTATTTAAAGGAAACATACTAGGTTAGGATTTCTACACAACCTTTAAGAGTTCTCTCTAAGGACTGGCAATTAAAACCTTTTTTTTAATGACATGCATATGTCTTCCCTTGTTTAAAAAATGTGTAAATTTGATTCCAACCGAAACATCTCAAAAAGTTCAGCATGCCAGTACTCCATACTCACTTTTTTCATTATGAGTCTCATTTAAGTTTTAAGCAAATGACAACAAAACAAAACTGCCTGGATCTCTTGTCTACTGTAAGTATAAAGGGCACCTTGATAGGCTTATTTTTTTATAATCTGGCCATAAAAAGAAAATATAATGTAATATTCAGCATAGTGCAACACTGCTGTAAATGTAGTCATAAAAATCAGGTTAATGATGAATTGGATGCTACACTAGTAGTAAAAGTAAGAAGCAGTGAGACAGGATGGTGGTGCTACGTTGTTATGGTTCTGAGTGTTTTTTTGGAGTTTTTCTTCACCGTTGCTGCTGTTAAAAATCAACAGTGCGGTGGAATTTTGTGACCTCGCACAGGACCTCTGGACTTGATTCTTCTACTTGTTCAAACTGTGAGTAATACGTTTATGAGCTGATAGTGGTGAAGCGAATGCGGGATAATAGGAATTCTTTTGTGGCATAGGTTTAATATTTAATTTTATATATTTAGTCACAAAAAGAAAGTGTGTCTTAAAATCACAATGTGCACAGGTCAGATATATTGTAATTGACACTGGGTTCTGTGCAAACATTTCCTTTCAGTATTTTTTACCTACATCTATATATCCTTACTTTTTTACACAGTATATAGAAATAAAGTGCATGCCAAGTTACTAGAAACTCAATTTACATCAGGGTAACCATAGATAGAAGATATACAACATAAATAATATTATATTCTTTGAACTGTTTTTGTTTGAACTGCTCCTTTTACATGCATGGACAGAAAATTATGTAGAAAGTAGTTTCATATGTTCACCTGGGTGATTTAAATATTTTAGTCTAATGCATTATTAATCTAGTCACCACAGTGCTTGTACAGTCACCAATACTAGATCTACTGTTCTTATCTCAGTTAAAGTAACAGAGGGTAATAAATGAAAGGGAAAACATTATTGTAAGTGTTTAACCAAGTTGCTGCGTCACTTTGAGCCACCAGAACAACTTCAATTCCTCTACAAGTCTCTGGAAGCAAAACGTGGGACTTAAGGCATTTCTCTAAAAGATATGTCCTCAAATGGCATTTTGATGATGACTGTGAAGAGCAATGTGGATCATGATGGTCCAAAATCTCCCACAGGGTTGAAAAGACCATAGCATACTATGTGCATGATTTTCATCCTTAAGTCAAACTATGCAATGATTCCAGATGCATCTTATGATCCTGGAAGAGACCACTCCCACTAAGATGTACTGTAAAGTAATCAGTCCAAAGATTTGTAGTGACAATACACTCTTAGGGGATATAACAGCATGCCATCTAAACAGAGTCACAGTATTTTTAATTAGTCACTTGTTTGAGATGGTAAATAAAAACACTTGTGGTGGTGCAGCAGGTAGCATTGCTACCTCACAGCTCCAAGGTCCTGGGTTTAATCCTAAACCTGGGTTATGGTCTAAAGGCAACATATGTACATTTTGAAAATGGTTATCATTTCACATTTTACGTTGCTCACAATGCCTTGTTTCAGCATGTGGTTACCTAGTAATGAGAAGACATTATCGCTACTGGAATTGATAAACTTTATCTTTATATTTACAGCGTTATATTCGTTTCTTTGGAGACAGGGGAAAGAAGGTGTGACCGGTCACTCAGAGGCCCTTATTACATAATGTGGTTAATCAGTAATGAGGTAACAGGAGACTCAGAAACAACACTTTACCAGCACTAATATTTGTCATAAACACCCAAATCCAACGTCTATATACAGTTTACTCATCAATATTGTTGACATAAAACACCAGAATGTTGGAAAAAAATATTTCAGTGACATGAATGTTGAGATTGATATTTTGAGTATTCCAGAAATATCTGATCTCTTGCAATTGGCCAGCAAGTTTTGAGTTGATAATCAACTTGTATCATTACGCCTTGCAACTGTGGTGAGAAGAAAAGCATCTCAGAATGGACAATAGGTTGAAACTTGAGGTGGCTGGGTTACAGTAGAGAATAATCTAGGAGGTTTCACGCCTGCCAGCCAATTACAGAAATTTGTAGCCACGGTGGGCAGACTTGACAAAATTGGACAGTTAAAGATTAATAAAAAATGTGATGTTTTTTAGGCACTGTGGTGTGGTGTGAAACACTTAAACCAGTCCATCTGGCACGAACAACCATGCCATGGTCAAAGCCACACAGATTACCATTCTGATATGTAGAGTGAACATTAACTGAAGCTCTTAATCAGTATCAGCATGATTTTATCCATTGTGCTGTTGCCACATGACTGTATGATTTCATGAACGGGTACAGATAATCATATTAAAGTTGCTGGTAAGTGTACAGTACAGCAGGATGGAGATTTTGGAAAATTGCTATCTCCCTATATCACTATATCAATTTCTACAAAAATGTGCTTATTGTTAATTACAAATGAAAAATGGCAAAAGTGAAAATGATTCAATGAATATTTAGCTCATTATAAGTTAACGTCACACTTTATCGTAGTTTACTAAAGAGAACAGTAATTAAATACTGGAGATTTTGTTCATGTTCTACTGTATGTGCATATGCCATGTAAACATTACTGTGAGAAGAAGAAAGTTGTTCTGTAATTGGAAGTGAACGTCATGCTTGGAAACATGGGGAAACAGCATGGGACTGATTGGTTTAGCTATAAAACTGTATGCTTCATTGCCTGTTCTTTTTTCTATATTTGCGTTCACAATTAGTTTTTATTTAATCCTTCTTGCACATCTTTGTCTAATTATAATAGTCATCTAAACATTGAATTCAGCATTCCCACTGTCAGAAACCTACATGACCCATATTCAGATTATTAGTCTCATCCTATAAATATGGGTTGTGTAAGTTTGTGAGAGAGGGAAATTTTGGAATTATTAAATCAAACTGATATTGAAATGGATCTCTGACCCCTCAAACATTTTGTGACACTTTAGAAGGAAAAATGTAATGCACCATATTTATAATAAAAATGAAAATCTTGTTTTTACTTTATGCTTGAAACCATGCACCTGCTAAGCCTCGGCCTCCTGGTTATTTATGACTACTTTGTTCCTCCTTAAACAGCAGTGTAAGCATCTATGTGATGTCCTTTGGGATCCTTTCCCCCTTTTTCAGTACTTTCTATTTTTAGAAAACTTCTCTGCCTTAATATTTATTGTTCTGCTCTTCTTTCAGGAGTGGAGGACTAAAATCTCAGGCTAGGATATTCCATAATGTCGCTGTGTATCCATGTGTTGGCCTGCGCCTTTGGTCTGGGATCTTGGGTGGCTGTTAATGGAATGTGGGTGGAGCTGCCATTAATTGTCAATTTTCTACCAGAAGGATGGGACTTACCTTCATACCTTACAGTCATCATCCAGCTGGCCAATATTGGCCCCATTCTAGTTACCCTTGTACATAAGCTCTATCCAGGCCGATTACGTGAGAATCTGGTGATTTATGCCGTGCTGACGATTGGCATATTAGCATCCATCCTCCTGACAGTATTCTGGAACAAGACAACAGTGTTTTTGGGTCAACCAAGGAGCACAGCATTCTTTATTATCACATTCTTTTTGTCTCTGGTGGACTGCACATCTTCTGTCACCTTTATGCCTTTCATGATGCAGCTCCCGACCAAGTATATCACCACCTACTTCATTGGTGAAGGATTAAGTGGGTTTTTGCCTGGCCTGGTAGCTCTGGGACAAGGGGTTGGTATGGCCAAATGTGTTAATGTCTCCATATCGTCAAGAAACTTCTCAAACTCTGGCCATGAGAACTTCACACTTGAAGCTCAGTACTTTTCTCCTAACTTCTCTACAGAGATCTTCTTCTCTTTTCTAGTGGTCATGATGGTGATAAGCCTTGGTGCTTTTTGTCTGCTTAGCCATGTTCCTCAGATTTTTTCAGTCTCTACTGAGTCTCTGGTGTCTGAACCAGGGACTGTAGTAATAGTCAGTGGAGGTCTGGAAAACAAGGCAGCAAGAAATTCAGGCAGGAAGAGCCAAGAAAATGTTATTGGAGATCAGCCCAAGCCTCTGAAAGTGAAGCCATACTATTCCTACTATGAGCTCGTTTTCATCTACTGCATGGTAGTGTGTGCAAACTGTGCAACCAATGGACTACTTCCATCAGTACAGACATTCTCCTGCATGCCCTATGGGAATATGATCTATCATCTCTCAGCTTCTCTGTCAGCACTTGCTAACCCACTGGCCTGCTTTATCGCTATGTTTGCTCCCAAACGGTATGCTATGATATCATACTATCTAATGACACTGATATTTCCATATTGACCATATTGATGTTCTACACTATTGGAAGATAGTTGCACTAATGGGAAAAACTGTACAATTCTTAGTAATATTTGGGAGTTGAAACTACTGATTGGAAGGTTGTGAGTACAAATTCTATTATCACTATCAGGGCCTTGGTAAGGGTCACAACCTTATCTCCTCTTTTGGTCTGTTAGAATTTGATTTGGATAAAAGCATTTGCCAAATAAATAAATGTAAATACAGAATTGTTAATGATTCTTCCAGATGGAGAAAGCAAACAACCCTCTTTTTTTTGTAAAAATCTAATTCGAATCCACTGTGATTACACCATCAGATCATTAGTAGTGTGACTTTGCGTCAGTGTGCCTATAATAATTAGCTAATAAACACTATTACGTTTTATGTTTTCATGTGTGGCATCTCACTGTTTTTCATAGCTCGCTGGTGTTGCTGGGTATTCTGTGCTTGCTGGGTACTGGTTTTGGTGGCTACAACATGGCTATGGCTGTCATGAGTCCCTGTCCATTGCTGCCAGACTCACCACTAGGAAAAACTTTAATTGTAAGTCACTTACTCATTCACCAAGGATATATCTGTAATGTCTTGTGATATTCGAATTCATTATACATTGATCGACCATAACATTACATCAGCTGAGAGGTTACATGGATAACACTGATGTAACAATGGCAAAGGGGTGGGATATATTAGGTAACATGTGAACAGTCAGTTCTAGAAGCAGGAAAAAACTGGTGTAAGGATACTGGTATAAGTGTAAGGATCTGGGCTACTTTGACAAGGGCCAAAGTGTGATATCTAGACAACTCTATCAAAGAATACGAAGAAACCTTGAGAGGAACCAGACTAAACAGGAAACCCGTCCTTATTTGGGTGAAACAGTTAGACCACCAAATGTGGTCTAATGAAGAAAGAACACTGAACTGGTGACAGGGTCACTTGTGCCCACAGAAGTGTTACTATAGCAAAAGTTGCAGGAAAAGTTAATGCTAACTCTGATAGAAAGCTGTCAAAAGACACAACGTATTTTAGCTTGCTGTGTAAGGGACTACACAGCTGCAGGAAGGTCAGAATGTCCATACTGACTCCTATCCACCACCAAAAACACCTATTTTGGTGACATAATGGGTAACTACAAAATATTAAGCAGGTGGCTTTAATGTTATAATTTCTGCTATAATTTCTTTTAAATTTACTTCTTGTACACATATTCAAGTATGTGGCTCAGGTGGTTAAGGCTCTAGGTTCTGGGGATCTGGGTTTAAACTCTGTCATCACCCCTCTCTACCCAGCCACTGCATGCAGTGCTGGTCCTAAGTCTGGTTAGAAAAATGGGAGGGTAGCGTCAAAAAGGTTTGTGTGCGGATTGGATGGTGCGCTGTGGCAACCCCTTGACGGGAGCAGCCGAAAGAAAGTAACTTCTTGTACACACATTATAATTCCCTTGTCCCTTGCACCAGTGTCTTCTACTAAATTATATGTTATCAGTAACTAATTAAAGGCACAAGGAAGTATCTGGTTCACTGTTCTGTACAAATCTCATCCAATATTATAATACTATACAAACATTCTTAAATGCGTCCTAGGTCCTGTCATGGATTCTCTTCACTGGCCTGCTGTCCTACGTTAAGGTGATGGTGGGAGTCATTCTAAGGGACCAGAGTCACAACGCCCTCGTGTGGTGTGGAGCTGCAGTACAGGCCGGCTCTCTAGTGGGATCATTCATTATGTTTCCCATGGTCAGCATTTATCATCTGTTTAAGGCAGGGGATATCTGCAACAACAAATGCACATCATTCTGATCATTTTGTATGAGTTTGCATAAGGAACATGACTTCATTTAGAAATTAATCATAAATAACAACAGTGTAATAATAGAAATACAGGGTAGATTAGATTGTGTACACGCCAGCTGATGAGTGACAGCAATACATTATTACACAATTCTGTTCTAAAGTGCATCATCCTTGGTTGCCTACTTAAATTTTGCATTTGCTTTTAATATATATTAATACATTCATCTTCAGTAACCTCTAACCACTGCATCACCAGGCTGCCCTTATGTATGAAAGCACATTAACTCAGTTCGTAAACCAAACAACACATTACATGTTAGACTTAAGTTTTTACTGTAGTTCTTTAAATGTTCTACTTGTTTATAATGTATGTATTTATACTAATGTTCTATACTGTTAGACTTCACAGACTTTGTTGATACAAGTCCCTTACATTGACCCTTTATTAAGATAATAACATTTAAGCCCCTAATTGATGCTTCGACCATGAATTAACTCTAAGAAACAACAAAACCCTCACCTTTAAGGGATCTGTGTGGTGTACATGGCACAGAAATTTTATGTTAAGATGTTGAACTTTATGCAGAAACAGCAATCAGCTTGCAATAACAATTATAGAAAGTTTTAAAGAATTATTAAAGTCACAACAAAGTTACTGATGTACAGACCTTAGAATTTCCCTGTTGTTAAATTTGCTGCTAAGGTCACCTTGTAAGTTCCTGTTTAATTTCCTGACTGGAACTAGGCCTGATGTGTGCATGAAGCCCGCTTCATCAATGGTGCTGAAGTCACCACCACCATCATGATCATCATTATCATCAAAGTACCCCTGCAAGAACTCATTTTCCACATGGTCTTTGATGTAGGCCTGACCTGTAATAGAACAGAAAATTCCCTTGGACTCCAAGAATGATTTGAAACATGCTAAAATGATTCCTCCAGATTGGGATTTTAAATGTGGCATGATTTCAGTCTGACATCTTTTTGTAAGCGTTTAGAGTTTTCCTTTGAATCTTTAATAAATATCACAGTTGTCACCATTCCCTTAAGACTTATTTAGTTTGTCCCTCTGAGGAAACCCTTTATAGTTCTATCAGATGTCTATGGTTAAAATGTAACATGTTATTATTATTATTATTATTATTATTATTATTATTAGTAGTAGTAGTAGTAGTAGTAGTAGTAGTAGTAGTTACTACTTCTGAATAGTAAGATAATTGTGCTTAAAACAAGGGGGGAAATGCAATATATCTACCACTAGGTGGCAACAAACAATCACTATGGTCTATTCATCTGACTTATAATATTTTGAAATTCAAATATTAAATCATGTTAAAATAGCTCTATTTACGGCTTTGTTAAATGTGCTTGTTTCCCCCCAAAATATGAAGTATTTCTTCCTGTTGAAGCTGAAACCACAAGTGTGTTGAAGTTTATGAGGCGTTAGTATTCTCTCTTTCAAGCTGAAGATGCTGAAGGTGGTGTGATCCAAAGTGCATGATATGCCAATTTTAAAAGTAGTTTGACTTACAGATGCTTAGGCAGGTATGGGTTTATATTACTATATGTTATTTCACTAGACTTTGATTAAACTTAATCAGCTAAATCACTAAATCGCCTTGCACCTCCCGGGTCCGGGTTCGATTCCCGGCCAAGCTCGATTCCTGTCTCTGCGTGTGCATGGTGTTTGCATGTTCTCCCCATGCTTGGCGGGTTTCCTCTGGGTATTCTGGTTTCCTCCCATAGTCCAAAAATATGCAGGTTAGGCTAATCGACGTTCTATAATTGCCCATGGTGTGTGAATGAGTATGTGTGTGTGCTCTGCGATGGATTGGCACCCTGTCCAGGGTGTACCCTGCCACGTTCCCTAACCCTCCTGGGATAGGCTCCAGTTCCCCGCAACCCTGAATACAGGATAGAGCGGTATAGACGGTGAGTGAGAGTGAGCTGTTTTAATAATCATGTTATGTTATATGAAAGGTTCTAACAATTATACAAAGGTGTGTGTGTGTGTGTGTGTGTGTGTGAGAGAGAGAGAGAGACTTGGGTTTTAATCCCTAACCTCTGTCACTTGTTGACCCCATTAGGCATTAAAATGATATAGCTCTTACTGCTGTTCCTGCAGACGATGTATTGATGGGAACTCGCCTCTCTGCTCATGAGTGTCCGGTTCACAGCTGTTCTGCTTCCTCTTCCTATCCACATGGGCACATGGGACTGTACTGACTCATGGGAGATGGGGGTAAAAGTATGGGTGTGACCGACACTATAAGAAAGATAAATTGTATATAACATTAACATGTTGCCATTGGACTTATATGCTGGAAGCAGTTATTGACAGTAGAGCGTCCCCTGATCTGCTCATAATCTGTTAGGTTAAATGCCCTCAATGTGTTTTCATCCCTATGCATTCTCATCTCAATAGCAGGTGGATGGAACTCCATGAGAGAGTGATGGGGGGATGGACAGTTTGATGTCAGCTGCTGACACTGGCTTCTGGTCACGCAGAAATGCTTGACTAACTCTAATACGAGGTTTTTAAAATAAGACCTCGAAACCCATGCTAATCTAAAGGTGAAAAGGTCATGGAGATGCCACATTTGCACTGTAGTCAGAATCCCACGAGACTTATGGCTTCTCCTGGAATCACTGCTGCTAAGCAGTTAACAAGCTGGGGAAAAAAAGACTAGTCTATCTGCCGTGCCACAACAACTCCCTCACCTTCATAACGCAATCAGTATGACTGCCATTGTACTGAAGACCATAAACCAGATATCAGTTAAATCCATTTAATTAAAGAAGAAATTTGATTACCTATTATATATTGTCCCGTATGATCCTGTAAGTTTGTTTTTTAATGAATTGATGCTTTTTTACAGCATGCAGCACACAGGCCATTGCTTTATATCAGTTTAGTGCAGATATTGTTCATTTACATTATGGGCCTGTTATCTCATTATCCTCTTGGCACTGTGCTCTGTCTCGAGTGCTCGATTGTGCTCCGATGAAAAACAGCTAAAAAAAAGAGCAGACTGTCACGATAATTAGCTCCATTCCTTGATTGGCCTCCCTTCTTCTGTCTGTGCGTTTTATTGTGCCGTGGATGTATTGACATGCAAAGTGCGCGGTGTGGAAAGTGTATCATTTTCTCCCTGAATGTCAGATGGCCCATCACTCTCGCAGCTGGTCCAGGGGGCCGAGGCCACCTGGCTCTCCTCTCGCTGCTCATGTGGGACTGCAGCGGCCCTGTTGAGGGGCAAGGGGTCCTACACAACACTAACACAACCTGACGCTTTCTAGACAATCTATGGGACTCAAGTCAAGCTCGGAGTCAATATAAATGCAATTTCCCTCTTTCTATTCATTAACTCTGACGTAACAAGAGTTGAAAGTATATAGTAGAATATGGATGCTGTTAACTAATTGCAAATTGAACACAACTGAACATTTAGTTTTTTTGCATCTACACTGTCACGCACCATGTCCTGTACTTTCAGATGTGTATTATGTTGGCAGAAAAGTTTTGCACAATTTACTTTCTGCACATTTATTTATTTTTCTGCTATTTATAAATGTACACAGTACATATTGCAATTTTGCTCATCTCTTGCATGGAAAGCTACCAATACATCCTCCTGTGCTCCTGTCATATTCTGGGTTGCACCATGGGACTGGAAAAAACAATCCCCTCCCCCAATCTTAAGCAAAATAAACAAACTTACAAAAAAGAAAATACTGTACAAACAAAAAAAAACTACTTGATTTTAATCTTCATATTAAAAGAGAACAGATGCTGCCAACAATCTGAATACACAAGCTGTATCTTCTATAAAGTCTTCATATGATGGCATTTAATCTGCATGACTGATAATTGACATTTACTATACTGTAGAAATGATAATATCACATAGCACAATCACATCTTCACATTGCTGAGTACATTCGAGTCTGAGGAGCAGTCAGCCTGAGCTTTCCTGGACAATACTGACAAATTTATTGATGCTTTGGTCATGTAATGTCATTACAGTAAACGTTCTTTACTACTCCAGCAATATATCATAATAAAAAGAAATATGTAAACACGAATATGTGTTAATATATAGGGTTGTAGAGAGTGTCGAGCTAGAAGAATGGTGAGGATGTATACTGTATATACTGTACCGTATGCCGTAGTTACTCCAGATTTACAGTAGCAGCTCATCCTATTGTTGGTATTGACAATCTTGCTCATTGTTCTGTGTTTGTATTGTGCAGTTAGTTTAGTTAATACGTGTAAATGTTTCCACCTTCTGTTGTGCTGCACAGGTTCAGTAAAGGTCAGCAGTCTTCCCCCGGGAACCTTTAGACTGTGAAGGTTTACAGTACCACATATGGGATCTGCTTATGGTGCGACACAAAAGGGGAGGGAACGAGAATGTGTAAAGTCTTTGTTTTGAGCTCATTATTACTCCATCATGTTGTCAAAAGCCCAGATTGGTCCAATTGTGCTTGGGGATAGCCTTTCAGCAAGAACCAACTATTTTTCAATTTTACTGGATAATTGTCTCTGGAGAAGCATGGTGAGGATAGAGTTCTGTTTAATGAGGTGTACTATGATCCACATCATCTATACCTACATAACATTTGAATTAATAAGCTCGATACCCAAAAGTAAACACCACAATAAAAACTTTTCTCTAAGGATTTAAATTTGATCCAATATAGTTTCATACTGCTATACTATTGAATGTAAATTTTTTATTGGTCAGAAGGTGGAAACTATTATTATTATTATTATTTTTTAATAACAGCACGGCTCTTATAGTAGTCCTGGCTGCAATGCAAATCACAGCTTTATATTAATACTTTGTTTCCATAGTAACTATAGCATTTACATGAAATTGTATGGCGACTGCATCACATAATCTATAAATAAGTAGATTAACATGTGTTGGTATTTAACCAACACACACACACACACACACTGTGCAATGTATGTATCTAATCACTGATATATCAAAGTATTTATTTGTGATTTATAAAAGATTTTAATTTCAGTGTTAATTGTTTACAAATTTCAACCAACAACAAACAAAATTGTAATTGACAAATTTCTGTGCTAGATGAATAAAACTGAAATAAAGAAAATAACGAGTTTTGAGATAAAAGTGGTCATAATCTCATAATCTTTTTGTTTTACTCTTCCAAGGATTATTGTCATATAGACAAGTGTGCACGTAGAAACTGTGACCTCAGAATCCTTTGTATCCTGCTGGGATTGATCTACAAGACAATGGCAAACAATATTTTAGATCAATTCATTTTGGAAAACAAAAACAACTATAATCCACAGACTGTTTAATATTTATGATAATAAATGGCTATTGAAACAGTTTAACAAATTTCTTTATAATTCATCTTGCCTCACAAAACCACTGTTACACAAATACACAGAAATCTAGAAAACCCCCACAACTACACATAAATAATTGTATATCCACATAGGAAAGCATTATTGCACAATACATTGCAACTATTGCATATTTACCCTGTATTGCATAGTAGTTCTTCACACATATAACTAGCTCTCTAAACATCTGCCCTTGTACTTATTTACACATTAAGTAATATTTCCTAAACTTGGATATCAGGACCCTCAACAGCCTGTTTGAAGGCATAATTAAGGTCTAATTGATCCTTGTGTGCAATTCAGAATGATGTCATAGGACTTACTTTAAATCTTAGCACACATTTTTTGTAGTGATCTATACAACTTGGCAGTTAATTTAACTATACAGTACTGCCTTGTGACACAATGCATCACACTCAGAATTAATAATGTATATATGACAACAATAGAGCTTAGACTACATTGTGCCAACATAAAATTTGGTTTGTTTGACAGCACTCACTAGATTGAGCAACACACAGTACAGTGTGAAAGTTCAAGGAGCTTACACAAGTCAGGAATGTTTTTTAAATTCATTTTTAACTTGTAGATTCCAAGATAAGATAATTCCAATTAAGGTATGCACGTACAAGTGGGAGGTGTAACCAGTTTACCAAAGCTGCTAGAACACCAGTCTCACTGTCTGCAGTCAAGCATGTTTAAATTGCCACTGACAGAAAGGCTCCCATCCAAGAAAGAAGCACCTGCTCCAAAAGTAACACCTTCAAATGTTTGCAGCTGACCATGAAGATGAGGAAAAAGTCTTTTGGAGGATAGTTTTGACTTCCCGAATGTTTGGAAGAGTAATTCTGCGGCATTCAATGCCAATAACACTATAACTCGGTACCAATTGTTAAGAGTGGTGGTGGAAGCCTCATGCTTTGGCGCTGTTTTGCTGTCAGTGGAAATGGTGCATTGAATGGAATAATGAAGAAGGAAGACTACCTGAGAGGTCATCAGCAAATACTCAACTCACCTACGTAAATGTTTGAAACTTTGACTAAAGTGAGTGTTCCAACAAGACAATGACATCAAACACACCTCAAAGCTTATTGCGCAATGGATGAAACTGACTACTAATGTTAAGCATTTAGAGCCTTGAACCTATTAAGAAGTTGTGGACCATGATTAAAAGTGAGACCAGTGCTAAATAAAAATTAGAAATTTATTCAACTACGTGGCACAGATACTGTATATGCCGGCAGCACAACATAGGTCAATGATGATGGGAAAAAAAGTGCTTATATGGAAGCCTTGTTGGTGTGTGTTATCAGGGAGGCTTCAGACATCAAGCTGTATATTTTGGTTTTCGATATGTCAGGTAAAATAAAGGTTATCATTGCTCTTATATCAGGTACATTTTTACCACTACCAGAATATATGAATGACATTGCAAAACCCTCTGTAGAACTCTCAAAATGAGCATATTATCATTATTTCTTGGTCATAGAAACAACTGAAAAACAGCCATTAAAACATGTGATCATGTGCAACAGTGCTATTTCTTTGCTTCTCTTAAAAAAATAAAATTCTTGCTGAAAAAAAGAATATGTGACTCTGTACAATCCTGAGCCGTATATACTGTATGCTTATTAAAAAACAGCAAAACAAAAAATGGCTAAATGCTCTGAGATTTAAGGGCTACACACTATTAATTCTCCTAAGAAAAATGGTCAAATGTCCAACGAGGATGCTGCCAGAAGCTTGTTGATGGCTGCCAACTGTTTAGTAAGGGACATTAATATTGGCTATAATTTTCCCTCTGAGTTGATTTTACCTAATCATCTGTACAGCTTTATCCTGTATACAGGGCTGCGGGGGGCCTGGAGCCTATCCCAGGGCACAAGGCGAAGTACACCCTGGACAGGGTGCCAATCCATCGCAGGGCACACAAACACACATACACACACTCACATGCTCATTTACACACTACGGGCAATTTTGGCACGCTAATTAGCATAATCTGCATATCTTTGAACTGTGGGAGGAAACCGGAGTACCCGGATGAAACCCACCAAGCATGGGGAGAACATCAAAGTCCGGTACCATTGCCATGGGATCCACATTTTATTTTTCACATATTAGTGAAAATAACATTTGGTTATCATCAAAGTTATTGCTGTATATGTATTACCAAGTGGTTCAGATATTAGCCTGGTTGACTCCACATTGGATTCCTATAAATAATAATAATTTTAATAAAAAAAATTAATAGAAACATAAGGGATTAAAATCCAGGTTAAACAACTCATTTACTGCTACAACATTGGAAGACACAAGGATCAACTTGGTGTCACTGAACAGCTGTTTCTGAGTGAACTAAAATACTAGGTGTCCTTGCTGTTAAATATCCCAGCATGAAATACCTTTCCTATTAAGGTACTGCAATACCTCAATTTAAAAAAAATATTTTCTGTGGATGTTTTATTGCTAATCTTTTATTATTATTATTTTTTATCTGAATGGAAGAAACCGACTTTAAAGACAAACTTCATGAGGTGCAGTGCTTTAGGATTACAGAATAAAAAAAGAGAGATGAGTAATGATCTAATGTTATGTCTTGTCAGAGGTTGCGTGAACTTTAACCCACATCATCAGGGAGTACAGGACCTGTAAGAGCTTGCTTCCTACTGCTTGCACTGCAGTACTTAAATAAAACATATTACTTCCATTATGGTTGTGTGGCACATTCCATAATTAGTCCCTTAAGTAGCCAGAAGCCTGCTGACCTACGTGTGTGTGTTGAGTTCATGTCTGTGTAAGTATGTGTGTGTGTGAGACAAATAGAACAGACCATCAGTTTTCTGTCTGTGTTTAACTGTGTTCCCAGTGAGGGCGATTAGAGACAGGATGGAGGAATTGTGATGGAGAAACAGAGGAAGTGAGCAGCTGGATGGTCGTATTTCATCCCTTTTTCTAAAAGATTACAATATGTTACACTGCAAAGGTTATGGCTGAATAAGTCCTTGCAGATTTTGTTTTGGGAGTGTGTTTGGTGATGCAGATATTTTGTGCATGAACATTAAGCAAGCTAGAATAACTAACCTCCACAAAGAAAGCTTATCATCAAAGAAGCACTTATGCTTTGCAGTGTTGCAAGTCTAACCTTTTTTTCTAGTCTGTAATCACATCAGTGCACTTTTTATAATGCGCACCCTAACTGTGCAAGCCTGCTTCCGCTAGCATAAAAAAATTCCTCCTTAGCCATTTGCCTGAAGCAGCCTGAATGCTAATCATGCTTTATTAGCAGGTAGCGACAACCTTGAGGACATGCACATCTGGAGAATGCTACATTAGAGAAGCGTTAGGGAAGTGAATTAGTGTAGCATAACCCCATTCACTTTCTGCTGACCAGCATACTTTTCTCATCAATTTCATCTCACTTAGACACATTTAGCAGGCCGGGGGCGTGTCTGACCTGAATTATGAGCAGGTACCGAAGTTAGTTTGCATTGCCATCACTGTACGGATGCCTTTTGTTCAGTTTTCCGTTCAAAGAATCCTACTGCGAGTTTACTGTCATAGTGTGTCATAAGTGCAGCAGATTTTTCTGTTTTGTGTGGGCTTATGGCTCGGTGCTTGTAGACTGTGCAGTTTTCTTTGACAACATAAAGACCATTAGATAACTAGGAATGATAGAAAATTGGGCAAAACAGAATATACTCTATAACAATATTCACCAACTGTTGACAGGAAAATTATAGTTTCCCATACTCATGCCCATGCCATTACTTGAGAGAGCTAATAAGATAAAACAGTTTTTAAATATAGTCAAATGCATCAAATATATTACATTATTACAGAAATTATTGCTGTTTTGATAGTATTTAGCTTTAAACTCCAGACTCCAGTTCTTGGCAAATGTTCTTAATATATGATAATACATATGAAGGTCAATAAAGTTACTTTGCAATTGGATGTGGATGTGACTAGCATGACAATTGGTATTATTCGACGAATTTGGGATGACAATGTTGATGTAAAGATATTTTTCCACACAAAGCTTATATATGTGACTTTATATCATTATTATACAACTAACAGTTCCAAATGAGCCATCTAATTTTATGAGAGGTATTCCATGAGTGGTGATAATGGATGGTAACTCTACTGGGATATTTAACTATATGTGTAACTCTAACTCAGTGGTTCTCAAACTTTTTCTGTCATTCCCCACTTAAGGGGGTGAGCGAATTTTCAGGCCCCACTTGTCAACAAAATAATAACGAAATCGGCCAAGTTTACTGTTTATTGAAATATCAATTTCTAAACCAATAA
>JAOTQY010000029.1:7441492-7467207 GCA_026413445.1 Dolichallabes microphthalmus
TGTGTTATTTTATAGTTTTGAAATCCCCAGTATTGTTGTAGAATGTAGAAAATAAATCACTAAACAAAAAAAAAAAGGAAATTTGCAAGTGTTCTAAAACTTTTGAACGGTAGTGTATTTTAGGTCAATGTATCAAACAGTTACTGTAATTGTTTATGAAATGGAAAGGTTCCCCAAATCATTATTTCAGACATGAAAATGTCTCTGAAATGCACTACCAGATTAATTGTTATATAATTGGGCTGCTTATATTCATTAAATAATACGTTGGTCTAATCAAGCAGAATTTCACTGAGTTTGGTTGGAAACTCAGTCCTTTGCTAAATCTTTATTATGTGCTTTACCTCCGACTTTACAACCAATCCTGTATTGCTGTCAAATATGGTTTTATTTTAAGGTATATGTTTGTTTACATTAGCTTTAATTTTAGCCATTAGTTAATATTTATCTACTTCCTCCATCTTATACAGATCCTAATTTTACAAAATTGCAGAATGAATGTGTTAAGTCTTTTCAAGATCAGTATAAAAATTACCTTTTTTTTTTTTGTGAGGATGTGGATTTTAAGTAGTTTGATTTACATCTTTCCATATATTGGGAGGATCCAGACTTGGAGGATCTGTAACTTTTAAAGCACTATCAAAGTCTTGAAAAACCCACACTTGGAATTCAAGCAGGATGGTAGGATGAATTGTGAATTGCTTTTTACAAAAGTGTGGTGGGAAGGTGCAATAAATAGAATACATACTGTAGAAGTTGAATTTGTGCTTGGCTTAGTCTTATATAATCGAAAGTTTTCTCAAAAGCCAAACTTTACCCCAGTGTTAGTGACAGCTGTGACAGATGTTATCATTCACCCTGTAATTTAACATCTTCTTCTTTTGTCCATCACTACACTGGTTCTGGTGTGATTACTTTAAAACTAGGTCTGCAATTTCTTAACAGAAATATTGATGTCTGCCCTCGGGTAGCAATTTTTGTGGTGCCGTTGGATTTATCCCCGTAGAACGTGAATTAATCAGATATTTTGGCCTTCATATTTTTAATAGCCAGCCACCGTCTGTTAACTCTTAGGAAATCGCCAAGACTATCAGCTATATCTCAGTGGCTTAAAGACATCATGTCCTTTTTAAAATAATAATAAGATACTTTATTAGAAGTAATCTTCAGAAATTACCGGTTGATGACAAATTATTTTTTTGCATTATCTACCCCAGACTAAAACCCTAAACCCCCTTCGTTGTTTCTTTTCTTTTCCTTTTTTATGTTTATTTTGAATAATCTTTTCTTAATAAATAATTTTTTTTTTTTAAAAAGGTCTATTTACTTTTGTGCCTATTATATTATTGGCCTGGTGGTTATTTATTTAGAGGTTAAAGTACCATGTCATTTTCTCTCATTGTTCTCTATAGATATGTCATTTTTTTCTTTTGGTAGGAGTGTTACATTGTTCCAACCTGTCAGCATTCAGCATCACCAGTATACTAATCACCAGCCTGATCATCTGTCATCATCTGCACCTGTTTCTCACTGGTTCATGCATAAAGTTAGATTGTTTTTCAAAGCTGAAATGATTCATAGGTCACTGTGTAGCAGAAAAAAAAAACTTTTCTCTAAAAACTGGTCAGCAACTAGACAGAAAATGAGAACTTGCCAAAAGCGAAAGCCAAAAAAGTTGTTCAGGAAACCAACTATTAAATATAGTATATAAATGAATATCCAGGAGGAAATTATGAAGAAATGAGGGGTGGCTCATGTTTATGTATATATAAGCAATGTCTTTTACAGAGATCTGCACCATGCCAATATTCTTTAATGCTTTTTTAATGTCTTTTCTTTCATATCTATTAACATTACATGTTTCATATCATGTTCTTGTTTCATGTTTCATACCATATCATATCTAGCACTAGTCGAAAGCTTTTACACTGATACAGTGTTGTTATTCACAGAGATATAAAAATATAACGTTGATAAGTTATTATATAAGTTTATATAAAATCAACTCTTTCAGTTATTGCGATCTCTCTCCTAACCCTGACTGGTAATTCTGAACTTGAGTTAATTAAAAAACAATACTAATAATAATAAAATACCAAAACCATTTCCAGAGCAGGTTTATAAAATAATGAAATGAAGACATATTAAGGTTAACTGGTTGAGAGTTGATCACTAATATTTAGGGTGTGACAAAATGTGTCAAAACTATCTCTACACATTTCACAAAATTTCACAATAAATCTCATAAAGCATGCCTCAGAAAGGCAGTGTGACAAGATTTTCATTATTGTATGTGTCCTTTGGGTCCAGTATCAGCAGCAATTCTTAATAAACATTTGCAAAATTTCCATATGAATAAGTTTGTATCCTACACTAAATCCGTCTTAAATTAACATATGTATGCTCTAATTTTACATGCTGTAGGATGATGAAGATTAAAATTAATTATTTTGTAATTAATTAGCTACACATACTAGGGCAGACATCTTGAGGGCACAGTAGAATAAGAAGAACAAGAAGATAAAGGGTAAGGTTGTAACACTGCTTTAAAACTGTGTATATATGCTGTGAAAAATGGGGAGGGAAATGGTTATATAGTTATCATGGTGTGTGTAGGTGTTTGTGCATGGACGGTGCATGGATGCATCGGCAGTCTCAGGGTATTCTAAGGATACAGGGATGAGTGGGAGGAAGGAAGGCAGTGCAAGGATGCACAGAATGCAAGAGTGCACGACATAAACTGTGTCACTTCATTCGAAAACAATAGAGAACAGGACATGGAGCGCCCCCCCCAGCCACATGGCTTTATCGTCTGCCTCCTCCCTCTCCCTTTCTCTCGCTTTCCTTCCAGCTAAGTGAATGAGTGGGGGTGAAAGTGGGGTGGGGGGGCTTGTCAGAAGGGGGTCTGGTTGTGTTCCCCAGTCAGTGTGTATGTGTGTGTATTTGTGTGTGAGAAAGAGAGAGAGGGAGGGAGAGAGAGAGAGTGTGAATGCACAGACGGTTCAGTAGTAATTTGATGTGTGTCCCGGGGGACATTTGATGGATTAAAGCTAAGCAGCTCCATTGCTGAGTACCACCTGATCTCTCTCCCACTGCCTCCCCATATAAGCCTGGCTGACTGCTGATCTCAGCTAGTCTCACAGTCCCTCTCTCTCTCTCTCCCTCTCTCTATCCCTCTGTCTTTCTCTCTCTCTCTCTCTCTCTTTCTTCACTCTCTTTCCTCTCCTCTTCCACTGTCTTTCTGTCTTTTCCTTTCTCTGAGCGGCCCCCACTGCAGCCCAGAAGCTATCCAGTGCTGAACGTGTTTTCATTTCCCCCCCCCCCTGGTTTTTTTTTTCCACGAATGGGAGAGAGAGGGAGTGTATGCATGTGCGTGTGGTCCGTACAGTAGAGCACACACAGCATTGCATCGTCCGCCGTCTCTCTTCTTGTCTGCTCTCCATTTTCTTTATCACCATCCATCATTCTTTTACTCCTTTTTTCCCCCTTGGATCTTTTCTTTCTTTAAGTTGAACAGATACACGGATACTCGATTCAGCCTTCGTTGCTGCACTGCTTTTTTCTCCAGGAGTCATTTCCCCCCCCCAATTTATTCCTTCTTCGACGTCCATGCGTAGTGCTTCTTGTGTGTGTGAATCATGCCCCGTTCCTTTCTGGTGAAGAAGATCAAGCTGGATGATTTCTCTTCGTCTACTGTGGTGGCATCTAACCATCATCATCACCATCACCATCACCTGGATGAGTCCTACACTTTCACTCGCTCTATCACGGACTCTGTAACCAGTTTGGGCATCCGGCTCAGTGAGAATGGTGAGTGTGTGTGTGTGTCTATATGCAAGTGTGGGATATCTGTCACTTTATGCAAGCACATGCTCAGTATTTTTATCTTGCCAGCTACACGTCACTGAAAGTCTCATTTGAACATAACTGTTACAGAGCTAAATCAGGACGCATTTCATGCTGATAATTTTATACTAAACCAGAGAAATATCAAGCCAGATGTTCAGTAAAGCCTGGTGTTTTGTTGTTGTTTTAGGCTCCTGTATAATCCTAAAACCCTCTTTTGCTTCATCCCTCTTTTCTCCCTCTCTCTCTCCCCCTCTTGAGCTCTTACCATGGCTGTGGACTTCTCTGTGTTTTTTTTGACTTGGTGATGTGCAACACAATCCAGGTCATGGAGTAGCGATTGGCTTATGTAAATAAGGCCATATGACTGGGCTTTGGTGTGCTGCTGATAACGGGCTTCTTTCACTGCGACTGCTAATGCTATGTGCTAAGCCCTTTTTCTTATGTGAACAGGCTCCTGTTGCTGCAAGCACAGAGATGCTGTTTGCACAAAAAGTGTCCCGGGGCATGATTGGATAATGCTTTTGTCCTTTGCTTGTGTTGCCCTTGAGTTTCTATCGCTGTCCAGTCCACCCTCTATTGCATGTATATTATGATTCTCGCTCTCTCTCCTCCCCCATCCTTCATTCTAGCACATCTCTTTTTCTCTTTCTTGCAGTCCATCGCTTTCCATCCCCTCATTTCGCAACATATGAAACCAAGTCAGGGGGTGGGCAGGATTTCAGTCACTGACGCCACAAGAGACCTTCAAGTACAGTAGAGAATAACAGGAGGAGGAGGGGGGGGGGTGTAAAAACATATGAAGGAAGGGAGAAGAAGGAGAATGCATAAAGCAGTATTGACTATAATCACATGACTAACAGTATGCACTGTAGATAAACACACACAACACAGATAGAGACAATAGAACGAATAGCATCACACCCGAGGAAGCTGGACTCTTAAATACAAACATGCTGGACAAGGCAAATCTAAGCTGGGGACATTCTGTGCTCCTGAGTCGCTCTCTCTCTCTTTGTCTCACTCTCTCTCTCTCTCTATCTTTCGGCACATTTGGGCAGCAGATGTCCACTCCCCTCCATCATGCTATTATGTTTTTTTTTTTTCAGAGATAAGCTGACAGGAGATTTAGACTGAGCGGGAGAAAGGGTCAGAGAGGAAGAAAGTGTTGCTTTCCCACCTGTTGCAAAAAAAACAGCAAATTCAGTCATATTAATGTCGAATGGTTTAAGAGTTTATATATANNNNAGTAGCTTGGTGAAATGTTTGCTTATTCTAACATTTGACTTAGTGTTAACTTATAGCCTTTCAAATTGCTTATGTAAAAGACAATACAGCATATTATAATACTATATAGTGATTGAGAATCCGATTCTAAACAGAAGCAACAACAAACTGATGTGTCACTGTTATTATATTTGAATGTGACATTGTTGTATCATGCAGAATTGTACACACATTGGCTTACATTGCATTTGCCATCATTAGTGATGCCTTAAAACGTGTACTACTGCACTAAACTAGTTAGAATAAGCTGGGAGGGAAAAAAGCAGCTCTGCACTTGTGTGTGCATGATTTTGTCATGCATCAGCACTACTCTTGAATGTCTCTTACATCAAGAGCAAACAACTTTAACAGTACAGCATTTAGAATAATGCTTTAATTAGCATTCAGAATTCATCAGTTTTGAAAAAAGCTGTGTAATTATGATTATTTTTTAATCATCACAAATGATAGCAATTTTTTCAAAGAGAAACCACTTAACAGTCAATGTCAAAGTTAATCCATTACACTGGTGCATGTTTGATGTGCTTTGGATAAGAGCATTTGCTAAATGCTCTGATGTAAATGCTATGATTGGGGGGGTGGGGATTTGGAATGTGAATTTCTATCACGCATTCCATTCTTTTTTTTAAATGATGTATTATTATTTAAAACATACAACAGTATTTTTGTCTAGATTATTATTTCCTGCTTTTGTAGGTCTATATAAACATTTATAGTACACAAGTGTCTTATTTAAAAATATATACTGTATATTAAAAAAATCTCAGATCCTCGTAAATCATTAGCTTAGGATGATCTGATTGCTGAGGTCTCGGTATTGCCACGTTTAAAAATGCCCTTCCATCTCCAGTCACAGCAGGAAGTAAAGGTGATGCTCTGATCGAAAGGGCAGAACGGTGGCCTATTACAGGCCTCTCAGGCGGAGGATGAAGCCTTAAGACATGGCCTCTGCTTTGCCTTGTGCTATTGACTGACACATAACCACACTTATTTTGATCATTCCTCCACGCAGGGTTTTTTTTTTGTTTTGTTTTTATGTTTAAAAAAAAAAGTGCCAGACTTCACAGTTTATCAGAACATCCAAGCCAGGCCAACATGGACCTGTTGCACACTGAAAGGCTTCTCATTCGTAGCTTGCTGTTTAATCAGCTATTATAAGGAATGCTAGATATCAGATGGTTGATTACATTTCCACATTTTATTTTTCAGCTTCTTATTGATGAGACTAAATCTCATTTTTGACAAAATACAAACAGTGCTGCATTATTTTGTGCCTTTGAAAAAAAAAGAAAGAAAAGAAATAACTGTACCTTTCCTTGTTTCGGAGCAGTAACTTCAATCAGGTGTACTATAATCAGGTTTCTTCTGAAAATGGAATATACAGTAGCGTACCTTTTCAAGGATTTAAGGCACATACATCACATGGACCACCGTTTGCTTTTAGAATGACCTCATGAAGGTACACTTCATGTACTATTCTATGTAAAAGATACAAAAGCTGTGCGTTACCATTTATCATCTGTTTAAGTAGCTACTTCCACACTGAACGCTATCTGAATATATTATGACAGCTGGAGTAATGAAAAGAGGCCACTGTAGGCTTTTTCATTTATCATATAATTCCAGACAGTTACGAATAACCTATTTGATCGACTACATCTCAAAGTATTGTTGTATATACACAAAGTACTTAATTGATATAGATAAACTCCATTCTTCATACTTCTGTAATTTAGCTTGCCTGATACTAATGCTGTCTATTGGATCGTTATCATGTGCGGGGCTGTGCTGGGTTTTTTATCATGCGTAAGCACCTTAAGCACCATAAAGCTCGCTGAGCTTGCCTTCCTCTACAGGCTCTGCTTCCGGAATTGCTGTGCAGTGAAAAGGCTGCTGGAGTGCAGGGCATTAAAAGCGCTCTAATTGCGTGTCTAATAATGATCCCGGCCCTTCAAGGCACTTCAACATGCTTACGGCAGCAAGACAGGTGATGTTGTGACCCTCGACGGACAATAACAGCAATTTCCTCCTCCTCCTGCCTTAATCCGTTTGCTCTTCTCTTTGACTGTAGCTTGGTTACTGAGGCCTTTCATGTCTCTCCGTATTCTCCGGCACTTTCGCTTTGCTTGCTGCACGACCAGTTGCACTGCTTTTTACAGCAGATAGTCTATTGATCAGCATGGAAACGGTGAATTTCATTAACAGGCAGTCAATACTTCATTTCTCTCGGTTTGCTGCGTTCAGAGGGCTGGTGGAATGGTTTTTCCCCGACACTGTCTAGTTCTCATGTTAAATGTGATAGAGGATTTCTCACCCAGTGTGCGACGCGATAGCTATTAGGTTAAAAACATCGAGACGAACGGCTGCCACTCCGGCGCGGGTATAATGTGGCTGAAATGATTTAAAAGACCCAGAGGCTGCCAGGAAACCTTTTAGCAACACCCGACTGTCTCTCTCTCTCTCTCTCTCTCTCTCTCTCTCTCTCTCTCTCTCTCTCTTGCTATGTTGCTCTCTGTCTGTGTCTCTGAATGATGTGCCAGGGGTCAGTCATTTATCTAGCAGTGAACAAGTGCAAAAAAAGGAGTTGCTTTGCGTTGAAAGAGCAGTCAATATGTCTGGCTTCAGAATTGCTTTATTAATATTACTCTGAGCACTGACTCTACTACTTGAATGCCTGACTGTATTTCAAACAGGACTAATGTGAGGCTCAAAGTGAGGAAAAGAACGATGCTGCCTGTGGCAAAACATAAGCCCTAGAACTGATTTCTTATCAGGGAGTGATGGAGATGAAAATTAAGCACACAACCACTTATCCATATAGGCCATTGGGTAATCTTATCAAAGAAAATGAGCTAATCAATATGATTATTTCATCCGAGAGAGAGAGTAAGGGTGTCGGTACTCCAAATACAGTTCACCACTTAATAAGTCATTATCTCTGGTACAACCCTTTGTAACATACATACATTCACTTTAAAGCACAATTAGAAGGCAAATAACAGGAGGCTGCAAATATTAGGCTGGAATTTCGCAATAACAATATTAATTATAATATTAACAGTAATTATAATAATTATTATTATATTAATAATAAGACTCAATTATCTAATTGACAAATTTCTCAGTCTTACTTTTACTTGTAATAATGGAGAAATGAATATCCTGTCATTGTAATAATTATACAATTGGTTAATTTAAATAATTATACTTCTAGTTATTTATCAGTAAAGGTATATTAGAATTAAATAAAGGTATATTAGCCTTAAATGTGGTAATTAATAAGGACGAACACTTTGACTTTCTGGTCACTGTGGCACTTTAGCTTTTGTAAGTGAAAGAAAAAGCTTATGTGAACCATCATTATCCAATCAGTCAGAAGAGTTTCTGCTTGCCTGTGAAACATATGGCCTACCAATTAAGAAAACTGATTACCTGAACTAGCTTTAAGGCATTCTAGTATAAATGTGTTTAATGGGTTTGCATGATATGTTTTGAGACATCAGACTCAAGACCAGAACTGCTGACTATACCCCTAAGCCTGAGTGCGTCTTCTCTCTTCTTTCCCTAGGCTACATCCAGGATTACATCAGCCCGTCAACATATCAGGGTGAGAAGAAGCTCAGCTCGGCTGTGTCTGACCCACTCTACGCTCCGGTAAACAGTGGAGGAGAGGAGTACTGTGAGCCAGACTTGGAGCATCCGGACAGCCCTCAATCCGGCCTGACGGCCCGCGGCTACTACAGCGGTGAGTCCGAAAGCCAGAGTGACGGCTTAACAGCAGACGGCTTCTTCATCTCAGATGGCCGTTCACGTAGGAGGGCTGAGTCCAAGGAGGCGCGCAAGAGTGGTGTGGAAGTAAAGGAGTCGGGCGCGAGACACACGTGCAACGAGTGCGGCAAGACATACGCCACATCATCCAACCTGAGCCGCCACAAGCAGACGCATCGCAGCCTGGACAGCAAGATGGCACGCAAGTGCCCGACATGCGGCAAGGTGTACGTGTCCATGCCAGCGCTGGCCATGCATGTGCTCACGCACGACCTCAAGCACAAGTGCAGTGTGTGTAGCAAGGCATTTAGCCGCCCCTGGCTGCTGCAGGGTCACATGCGCTCACACACTGGTGAGAAGCCATTCGCGTGCGCCCACTGTGGCAAGGCCTTCGCCGATCGCTCCAACCTGCGTGCCCACATGCAGACGCACTCTGCCTTCAAGCACTACCGTTGCAAGCGCTGCCACAAGACCTTTGCGCTCAAGTCGTACCTGAACAAGCACTATGAGTCGGCCTGCTTCAAGGGCTCCGGGGATGAGGATGAGTCCGGCTCAGAGAACTGAGCACCACATAGTGAGAAAATAGATGAGAAGGGGGAAAAAATCTTCATTTAATTAATCCTTCACTAAGTCCTTGTATACACACACACACACACACTCACACACAAATGCGCCTTTTCCCTTCCTTTTTTAGAAAGCAATATTTTCGCTGAGATCACTTTGGGGAAGAAAAAGCAAAACAATAATGAGAAGACAGTAATGAACAAATGGTGGATTTGTCTTCACTCTTGTTGCTAACGCAGTCCACAGATACACTGCAACATACTCCGAGTACTCCTCTCTCCTCCTTTCTCTTTCTCTCCTCTTCCCTCAAACACACACACACACTAACATACACACACACATTATGAGGCCTGGCATGTGAATTTTTAACAGTGACTATAATAATAATAATAATAGCAACAACAACAATAATAACAATGATAGTAATAATATTTAGAATCCTGATATTTTATATCAAATCATATAAAAAAGAAACAAAAAAAAAACGACAAAAAAGGACAACGGTGTTCCTTCTTTTTTAGAAACAAACAAAAAATGACCTCATGTATTTTTATGCTGCTTTTTTGTTTTGCTAAGAGCTGAATTCTTTTGCAACTGCCAACTTTTATGACAATGTCAATACTGACAGTATTTGCAAAAAAAAGGCCACTTAAAAAGTTTAAAACTTTTTTTCTGCCAATCTTTAGTAAAATTTTACTTCAACAGGTGTTATTTTTCTATTACAATCCCAACCTCCAGCATTTTATTTATTGTCTTTTGGTTTGCCAATCAACCCAAAATGTCATCGAAGTGTGATCTTTGGGAATGGGAGTGTTTTGTGGACTCATCAGAATGCAGTGGTTTTCTCACCATGCACATATTTCAAGGACTAAACAAGGAAGGTGCAACTTAGAGACACTTCTGGTTTAAAACCCTTTGCTTTCGGTCCTGTTTAACAGGATGCAATATTTCAGTATATGAATCATTCTCACAATTCATAGTGACTCTAATGAGGACATTTAGAAGCAATTGCAACCCACAATGCAGGTCTTCCTCTGCCATTTTGGCTCTAACTGACTCTTCGAGTGTTCCCTCTACCTGGAAATACTTCCCCCCTCTTCCAATCTAGCTATTACCTCACTGAGAGGCAGGTACGACCTCTGACCCGTCCATCCCCGACTTTCCATCATTCACCTCTGTCAAAAAAGTGACCTCATTTCCTACCACATCAGTATTATTTTATTTATGTATTTATTCATATACTATTTATTCTTTTATTTAAGTATTTATTACTTTTTTCTTATTTATTGGTGTTATTTATTTAATGTATTCATCTGTGTATTTGGAATACTAAATACCGTCATTGACCTTGTAAGATGCTGCTCTTGAAAGAAAATGTTTATATGCATGATGAAACTGTAGGAAAGAAAAAGTCCATGCGACTTCTAGCATTTTTTTTTGTCTCTCTCTCTCTCTCTCTTTTTTTTTAAAAGAGGAACAATGTACAGCATTTGAGAAGTTGGAATGATACTTTGTTTCACAGGCAATAATTTTTCCTCGGCACGGCAATGGACTTGTATAATCATAGCTGTCCTGTCTGCAGACCACTTAGGGCAATAAATGAACGAGCCTGAACACAAACCACAAAGTCATCCTCCATCTCGTTGTTGTCATTTTTATTTGGGATAAATTAGCTTTGACTTGGGAAAATCATACCCTCAGTGATGCCTAGGCATACGTTGCACCCTGATAATAGTAACACTTCATTTATATCCATAAACATTACTCATTTCATCTCTAGTGTGAAATAAATTACAATTAAATGAACCATTTTCTTTTTCCAGCTTGCACTGACTAGCAGTGCTCTTAATAACAAAATGTGGTAGTTTTTCTTTCCTAATTTATCCCACATCATACCCGGGAAGATCACCTAATTAAGTCTAAATGAACACTGGTGCGATGCTTTATAGCCAAGTTTTGACATTCAGGCAAATGAATGATTTGTATAGTGATGTGCCATGTGCCATGTTATGGCAATATACAGTATTATAATACAATAGCTAATGATATTCAACTGCGATTTGTAAAATTCCGCTTACAGAAATTAATTGACATAAACGCAATAACATTTACCTTAATGATATAATATAACCACTAATGACTACTTTAGAGCTATAACATTTAATCCAATTATCTTTCAACATTATGTTTTTCAAACATGCCACATTGTCATTTCTTCGGAGGCAATATGTATAGCCTTGTAGTTAAGCCTTGGTCTGATAAGCTACCATGATCTGAACACTTGGTTCTGCTACAGTACTCGCTTCAGGCCATTGAAATTCATTACCTGATTCAAACGGCGATCTGCAAGTTTCGAATGCTTCACTGCCTTCCCTTATGGAAAACTCACACAAACTTCTCATGTGAGTTTTTATTTTTAATTGTTTAGAGGCACATTAAATGTCATGTTTCATCAAATTTCTAGCATGTAGATCACTAATTTTCCACATATGATTTTGACACATAATTAATTTAATTTGTCACAATTTTGACACATGTACTGTAGATCATATGCTTTCATTTTTCATGCGTCATGACATATTCCTCACATAATCACATGTGAAATCTAAAGTGATTTACAAAAAAAAAAGAAGTAAAACTTACTCCAACTAATTTATGGATCCTTGCAGTTATAGTTAGGAAAAGTCTATCAAAGAGTAATCATTTTCAGATATAATGATCCTAATACTAACACTGAAAACAGTGCTGCCATAAAAGGCATTTAATATCTTTAATGACGCTGATGCCGAACAAGCAGTGTGTACAAGATTAAAGGATAAATAGTTTCAGTTATAGATTAGGGTCATTATGATCATTTCCCATGTGTGTATTGTGTGTGTCTTCATTTACCCCTGCCTTTGAAGTCAGGCTGCTGAAAATGAGCAACGAAATAACAACGATTATCAAGATTACCTTCATCTGTGGCACATTTAGGCCGCACTTTTATCTGCGCTACAGACGGGGAAGGGAAATCAGAACAGGGCTCTAAATAAAGTGGGCCAGGGGATGGAGATTTGTCCAAAGGATAGTGATGCTATGTTTAATGGCTTCTCTTGCTGAGAGAGGAAACCTGACAGGTCCGAAAAACCTGCAGGCTAATAATCGAGCATTACAGTGCAGTCTGTACCTGCACCTAGCTTTCAGCATGCTAAAAATAAAACAGCATGGAAAGAAGGACGCGTACACTGTCTCATTACGTCCTCCTCATCAAGGTTGATGCCTCTGCGCTGTGATGTTAAGCGTAGCTTCTAGACAGGCGGTGTTTGACGTCGGGTCAGGAGTGAGGTTCAGAGCGAATATCTGTCACCGGTGACAGGGTGAAGTAAACAGAGCAGTAATGACGGCACCGGTGCCGTGCAGCAGTGAGACCCAATTTTGTTCAAATACTGCGATGTAGACATAGAGTGTAGTAGTAGGAGTGTGTGGTGTTATTATTCCTTTCTAGAAGTTCCAGATTCAAGCTCAGTGTAGTAAATGATGGACTCGTAAATGAGAATTCGCTGAATCCCTCTGCTTTAAATTTTTTTTATTGATATCTCTATGTAGTTTTATCACTCGGATCCCCTCTCTCTTTTCTCCCTAGCTGTCATTCTTTTCCTCGTTCCCTCTCTCTCAGGGTGAACAGGTGCTAGTGGACAGGCGGGGAGACAGAGAGAGTAATTGAGGCTGAGGCTGACCTTGACGAGGAAGGTCGAGCCAGCAGCAGGCGAATGCACCGTCAGCGCTTTGCATATTCTAAATCGGACGACACAATATCCGTAATAGTGTGAAACCTACAGGGAATCAGAGATGAGCTTCTCTAGCCATCCCTTCCCCTCCCACCATCTCTTCGTCCATTCTCTCAATCCATCCATCCACCCACACATCCATGACCTCTCCTTTAACAATTGATTTTCATTGTCCTCAAATCAGTGTGGTTCAAGTCTGCGAGTGCAGCAGCGGAGACATCATGTAGACACTTGTCCTGCTCCCAGCTTCTCAGCCCAGTTCATTACCCACCAATGCATCATGTCTGCGAATGAGTCATTATTTTTTATCTTTCACTCATTTGTCTTTGTCTCTCTTTTTTTCCTCTTGCATACAAGCTTTCAAACCTAAAGCCTAAGATTAAAAGCAATGATAAACCCACTGAATTATAAATCATTTTATTATGCAAAGCCCTTAGTAACACGAATAACCGCCTTTACGAGGACATTTGAATATTTATGACTAGCTTTACCTCTCTATTTTTTCTTCACAATCAAAAAAATAATAAACCATTTTTATTGTATGTCAAGCAATGTCAGTATTAGGATGGGGAATCCAGTCGGCATTTTGTCCAAAGGTCACAGTTGGCTATTAAGGACTATCACCAGAGGACTACTGTACCAACAGATTTTCATGGAAAAAACATCGTTCCTCTCTGATAAACTTGTAAATATGTTTGTAAATATGTTACAGCAATAATACGACACTGCATGTGGAAAAAAAAATCTGATCCCTTTGCTTTATCTCCTTTCTTAGATTTTTTTTTTCAATTGTATAAACTGGTACCAGTAAAGGCCTGGACAGAAAACACAAAATCAGGGACACGCCTTCTTTAGCCAATTATCTGCTGTGGCTGCATTGACCAGTTGTTGTCAACATGGGATCATTCTCTGTATTAGGAGATCTGTTGATGTTCTCTCTCTTTCTGTTTTTTTTTTTTTTCCTTCCTTCTGTCTTTTGTCTAAGTGCCCAGCTTGGCTGCGCAGTAAAGAAAAGTGCCAAAAAATAAAAGTATAATTTCCATAACAAAAGCCTTCGACTCATGGTGGCCTTCTCACAAGCCTCCATATGGTCCTCGAACGACAGAATTTAGATTTTCACTCTTCTTTCTTACTCTCCCCACACTCTATTACTCTCCTCTTTTTTTCAAACTATGAGGAAAAAATGTTAAGCCATGACTGAGAATGATTGATTTTTTTCTTATTTTTCTTTG
This sequence comes from Dolichallabes microphthalmus, assembly GCA_026413445.1. Classification (NCBI taxonomy): domain Eukaryota; kingdom Metazoa; phylum Chordata; class Actinopteri; order Siluriformes; family Clariidae; genus Dolichallabes; species Dolichallabes microphthalmus. The sequence continues at coordinate 7,455,957 of JAOTQY010000029.1, forward strand.
TACCACTGTTATTAGAAGTGGGGATAATACTGGTCATAACGATGATGATGATGATGATGATGATAATGACAATAATAAAACCAATAGCACAAATAATCTAAAGTGTCTTGTCATTATGTTTGGCATTTTAAAATTTGCAATATTCAATTTATGGTGCAAACAGTATATCAGAATATGTATGCAGTTTGTCATAAAGCCATACAGAATTAACGGTTAATAATACAGTGCTAATATTTTGTGCATTCATTAAAATTTTGCTCCTCTCAAGAGCTGCATTGCATGATTGCATCACGGCTAAGTGGCAGAACAATTGAATAAACCACTGTGGATTGGATTGTAATTGGCAAATAAGCAAACCTTTGGCATGAAGCAGTGCTACTTTTCTTATTTTTATACATTTATATTTACATAAAATTTTATGGAACATTCTTGAAAAAACATTATACTTAAAATCTCTATGAAGTGCCTTTGATGTCTGCATCAGAATGACCCAGTTGTCATTAACATGACCAAACATTTAGACACACATCAGTTTAATTTTATGTCTATTGAAAGATTTTTTTTAACCAATTTACATTTTTTACCAATTTCCTAAATTGGGTGTATATATGATTTTTTTCAAGGCTATGTCTGTGCCAATGTAATTAGTGACATCACCACCATAATTTAGTTTTTATTTAGTGGAGGTTGCAACAACTGCTGTAAATATATCAAGTCTTTACGCTTATATTTTCTGAGTTTTATCATATTGTGTTTGTAGTTTGATGTCAAGATTACCATGTCTACTCTGAAATATTAATAACATTAATTATATTAATATTAATAATATTAAAATGCTCCAGAAATTCTAAATATGAAATGAAAGACTGAAGGCCCACCATGTGCATTTGCTAACTTTAGGAAAAAAATGTCCAACCTGTCACGGTCCACCTTGTCATCAATCCTTCCATGACAGGGTGGACATTTGCAGTTTGTTACATTTTGGGTTGATTTCTTTTATTATCAACAGACTATTCCAATTAATGAGTAAACAACATATCATTCTGAAAATGTACATTTTATAATCACTGTGCAATGAAAATGTATTGACTCTACTATGAATTTGTTGATGACAGTGTGGACATATTTAGAGATTTACTTGTATCTTGTCCATAGCATTTAATTTATAAAAAGTGCTGGAGCTTGACCAACATGGATTTCTAACAGTCTAAGGCAAATTTAATAATGTTAATATGATTAAATGGAAAAATCTCAGATTTCTTCTTACTTTTCTGATTAAATTTTTTTTTCATTATGAATTATCAAAGGGCACTTTATGGTAATATTGCTCCTGTCATTACTTACATTATAACAGCTATATATATATGTTAACTCAACAGCATCTAACGTTTTCTTCTTCTTAAAAGTAATTATAATAATGAGCATAAGATAAACATAAGAAGAATAACAATAATGAAACACAGCTTGTCACATGACAGGAAATCATTTTGCAATGATGGCTTTCCCGTTATTGAAAAGTTACAGCTCCACCTATGATAATGCCCAAAACATTAGATTAAATTTATTTTCATTGTGCACAGTATAACCAAAAGTCTTTATACAGATATGAAAATCCGTCATAGTTGTTCCTGTGTAAGCTGTTATCATAGAAACACTACTGCATAAGTCTTGGTGCATTAATATAAACTTTGAAGCCAGAACTACACTGTCTGGCCAAAAAGAAGTCACATTTTAGATGATATATTTATATTTTTGTGATTTACTGTAGACAATAATGGAAAAAGTTACATCTCAAAAATATGACCCTCCGGGTTTTCAACAACGGGTCAAATCGTGAATGGATATCCCTTGGTGAAGTGTTGTATTGTAAATAAATCAACGGTAGATACCACAGCAATATTTATTAGTGAAAATAAGAGCATTTTCACACACACAATGCGATAAGAACTCATGGGATTATGAAGAAATGGATGTGTAGCTATAAGAAAACTACTTTATAGTGAGGCTAAAAAAAAGACTTATATTTGCTAGGGAACATAAAGATTGGACTTTCTAGCAATGGTTGCTTCGGTCTAGGCTCAGAAACTTTATGTGGCAATACAATTATGTCAGCTGATGCCCTGAATGTATGGAATGACCGGGTATTTTTTCTTCCCTGATGGCATAGGCATATTCAAGGACTCAATTAGTAAAAGAGTGGTTCAGGGAACAGGAAATCATTTTCACACATGAACTGGCCATGTTATTATGTTGTAATAAAAATTAAAGGCGATTGAATGAAATCCCATCTGTTTTTTTTCCTGCTGCTATTGAAAATGAAACAACACCTTTTGGCCAAACAGAATGAACAACCCTATGGGATAAAATAGTTTATAATATCCTTTTTACCCTATCCTGCATGTACTATTTTCTTTCAATATAAACACCATGACATAGATTTAGAGTAATTTACATTCAAGGACTTCAGGCTGCTAAGAGTCTATTAAGGAGACATTTGCACCCTATGCATTTGTAAGGCCCTGCCACACATTCATGTTTCCTGTGATAGATTCACAGACTGCAATCACAGAGCAGGTATTCGACCTGACAGCACAAATACATTTGACATCTGAGGAAGAAGTGGTTCTTGAGTGCTGATCCAGGACATGCTGTCCCTGCAGGAGTTATCCCGTGATCCATTATGCCAGACTGTAATCCATTATGCAGGACTGCTCTCAGATCAGTGCCAGCAAACACGGTGGGAACAGCATGAATCTGAAGGCACGAGCATCTGTTCTGGTGCTGTTATTGATGATTCTTAATGATTAAAATTTAATGGAACATTGATTTTATGCTGGACCAGAGTGTTTTCCTGAGGTGGGGTGTGAAGAAAAAAGAGAGAATTGAGTAAAACTGAATTATGAGCAGCATGAGAAGGATTATCATAGCAAGTGGGGTTCAATCACAGCCTCCTTCAGTGTCCTACAGCTGCTGAAACCAGAGTGAATGCGAGAGAGAGAGATGCTTTACTGCTCACTGATTTACCACCTAATGTCTAACATATTCACATAGAATCCTAATACTAATATTTGCTGTATCTTCTGCATTTCTAAAAACACCTATTCTGTATAAACAAGCTTCCTAAAGCCTCATAAACAATCTACATGCATTTGTATATGCATCTTGTAATTCTAGAAATTACAAGAGTGTAATTTCTAGAATTCTATATGTTTGTAATTTATTTAAATTTATGTCTATTAGTCATAATTGCCACTGTGTAATGATTTATAGCCTAATTTTTCGAGGCAGCTACCAGACTCATTTTGAAAAATAACACTTTCCACTTGACCGTGTAATGTTTAGCAATAAATGGCTTTTAGAGTTAATTATTCAGAATATTGCAGGATATTGCTCAACGAACAGAAAATAGGGCATAAATGAAATGAAATGAAATAATAAGCAGATGTGTGTAGGTTCTTTTTTTCTTGTCTTTTTTTTGTATTGTAAAAGATTTATGATGTGCTCAAGCAGGGAGATTTATAACCAGATGCTGTGCTCTCTGAATAATTATAATAATTAAAAAACAAAACAAAAAACAAAACATGAAACAAACTTTTTAATTCTGTGCATATAAATATATTGGGTTGTCTTGCTAATTTTGAGCTTGGGTGTATGTTTAAGTTGTGACTTTTTTGTTTTCGACAACTCAAGTTTAGGGTTACACAAACCCCAATGACTGATGACTCATTGATTAAAATATATAATAATGAAACAAACCAACAAACAAATAAATAAACAAACTAATACTGTATTTTTTTTTCCTGTTTAGTTTGTCTTCGTTGCATGCTATCCTACAGGGTGAGGTCTTTACAAAAAGCCATTAAAGGATAAATTATTAATAAGGTCTGCAATATTGAATACTCAACAGTGAGATGCTGAGTTGACAGAGGAGTGTCTGACCCAGCATAATCCTGTGTGGCATGCTAAGAGTGAGAACATGGAAAGAATGTTGGGTCTGATGGCTATGACTGGAGACAAGAGAAGAGCCAAGAGTACGTTGTAATAATTATAAAAGAAAGTGTTCATAAGAACACGACCATCTGAACTAATGCTTTCCACTTTCAGTCACATAAAATTCTGTGATTAAAAATGTGCAAGTTACTATTGACTAACATGACTGAATGTCAACAAATGTTTTTAATACTTAACAATTTGTGATCAGTTAATATAAACATAAATATAACAAATCAAAGTTGATATGATTTAATTTCCTACTTTAATGTTACCACTTTTGACTAGTGACATGGACTGTGTGCAGAAGAGCTATTCTGTATCTTTTTCTTTTTTACAGTGATTGCACTGACATTCTACTTTTATCAACGTTTTTTTTAAACAACCATACCATTGGTTCATCACTCAGACTCATGAGATTGCAAATAACAGGAAAAGTCTATAAAAGTCAATGTAATCTCTCATATTTATGAGCTAATGTCTGCTGGCCCTTAGCTTTGTCTCTGGTCTAAGGCGTCTTCATTTAAATAATTAACATTCAGTAAATGTATGTAACTGAATAAACCACAACAGTGGATCTGCTATAGGATCAGCACTATTTCATGTATATAAAAATTGGTATCCTGTCGCCACTTTTATTGGCTTATCTTATCAGTAAGCTCAAATATTTTGCTAGATCCAAATCTGAACCGTAGCTTTGCTCTAAAGCAATCATTCAATAATCTGCACCACATGTTCATAACCTGGACATGTTTACCAGCTCCCAGCACACCTGATTGAACTAATGAACCTTTCCTGAGTTGAAGTGGATGGTATAGAGCAGGGAAAACACTGTAATGTGCAGGACAGGAGGTCCTCCAGGATCAGGGTTGGGAACCTGTGGTCTACACTATCCTCTTACAAGTGTCAGACAGTGCTGTGTTTCATTAGGATGCCCTCTGCTGGTGAAATTTTACATGTTCAATAACAAACCTTTTTTTTTTTTAATGTAAAATAAAGAGACACTGATTAAAAAAAAAATTGTTTAACACATAATATAACCAATTTACATAAATATGCACACCCTTAAACTAATACTTTGTTGATTTTATTATTTGATTTACTTTGTTGATTTGATTCAGTCTTTTGTGTAGGAGTCTATCAGAATGTCACATCTTCACTTGACAATTTTTGCCCACTTTTTCCCTTGCAAAAGCACTCAAAATCTGTAAGATCGCAAGGACATGACCTGTGCACAACCCGCAGGTCACCCAATTGGATTCGGTCTGGCAAGACCATTACAAAACTTTAATATTCTTCTGGAAAAAGACCTTCTTTTGTTAATTTGGATGTATGCTTTTGGTTGTAATATATATATTTTTTTAAAAATCTCTGAAAGCTGAAATTATTCTTTATTTTCAGTCTTCTAGCAGATGCCTAAATGTGTTTTTGCCAAAATTGACTGGTATTTAGAAGTGTTCATACGTTCCTCCACAATTACTAAAGCCTTTGTTTTAGCTAAAGAAGAACATCCCACAAAACATGGGTTTGGTGTCCTTTGGGTGACTGGCTCTGCTGTTTTTGTTCCAAACATACACTGCCTGGCCAAAAAAAGTTTGCCATATTAGAAAGGTTAAGTCACTGGGTTACATTAAGCAAAGATTACTAAGAAGATTTCAAATTACTAGAACTGGGAACACCCTAAAACATCATTAAAACCTGAAAAGATAGTTCTATCAACTTTAAACCATTAAAATACATAAGTAAACCATGAATGGAGATCATTTAAACACTTTTTAAGCATAGTAACAAGTCAGTAGTAAAAATTAAATGGTAAAACCATTTTAGTGAAAGTCAGAGAATTTCCATACGCACACAATGCCATGTGAAGGTTTGGGACTAAACAGCTGCATGGAAACAACTTGTTAGTGAGACTAATCAGAAAAAAGGGCCTGCATTTACTAGGGAGCTTAAAGGTTGGACTTCGAAACAATTGAAACAGGTCTTGTGGTTTAATGGGTTCAGATTGACCCTAGTCCAGAGACATGGCGCATCAGGGAAAGAAGGGAAGTCCACTGTCCAAGCCTGTGAAGGCAGTGTTATAATCTAGGGTTCCTTCAGCTGGTCAGTTCTAGTCTCTGCAACATTATGTGACAATAGGCACAGGCATATTCCAGGACTCAAATTGTAAAAGAGTGGTTCTAGGAGCATAAGGAATTATTTTCACATGTAAACTGGACACCATATTGTATGCTGTAATCAAAGCTAGTGTGCAACTACACTGCCAAGCACTACATTTCGGAATTATGGCCAAAAAGTTCAACCTTGGTCTCATCAGATGATAATAAGTGTTTTCACATGGTTTTGTGAGATACTATATGATGTATGTTTTTGCAATATTTAGCCAGGCTTGGATGTTTTTATTTATATAATTTCTTCAATTTCTTCATCTTTTGTATATACAGTATGAAGAATACTGGAATGTAGTTGTCATTCTACATTCTACAACTCCATTAATGTTGCTGTAGGCCTTTTAGCAGCCTCCCTGACCAGTTTTCTTTATTTCCTTTCATCAATTGTGGAGCAGTTTCCAGTGCTTGTTAAAGTCACTCTTGAGCCATATTTTCTCCACTTGTTGATGACTTTTCTTACTGTGTTCCATGGTATATATAATGCCTTAAAACCTTGGACAGTCTTTTATCCCTTTCTCCTGATGGATACCTTTTAACAATAAGATCCTTGCCTGAGCCTTGTCAGCTCTTTGCAGATGTAAGTAAATAGCAGGAAAATCCTACTACAGCAGTTGAACTTTATTTAGTGTAACTCACTAATAGAGTTCACTTACTGTAGTTTGATGGCAAGTGTGTCCAAACTATTTAGCATGAGTTTGAATGTGATCGGTTAACTCTTAACAAAGCCACATGCCTGATTACCAGAGGGTGTGCAAATTCATGCAAACACATTATTTCAGTTTAGAATTTTCATTTCCCCTTATTTTTTATATTCCTGTATATCACCAACATGCACTTTCCCAAGAAATCAGGAGTCAAATAAGGGATGTTCATGTAGAGCACATAGGAACAGCTCTTTATTGTAGAGTGTACTGTATGTATTAGCTGGACTAAACAGAGAGGCATTTACTACTGTTTCCAGATTGCTGACCCTGATTAAGATCTGTTTGGAATACACTTATATTGACACTATCCCTCGAGAATGCAAGCTACAAACTACACTTGAACTTATAAAGTATAGGGTTAGCCCAACTGTGGCTGTGGCAAAACCGCAAGATGATTTTGATATGCTTGAATAAAAAAAAAAATAAAAAAAGAAACACTGAAACAACACCATATTATACATTATAGAGTGCCAAAAAGTAGCATATGGCAATATGGGACAATGCCCTTGTTTATTGGAACAGGGTAATCATTTTTGTTTATGGAATATTCAAGAGGGACTGTGCATATCCTGCATTTTTTTTTGACTTGGATAGACATGAGGACCTATAAGCTTTAATTATCAGCAAATGATAATGATTAAAAAAAATAAGCAGTTGTCTAAACATAATTCATTTGGAACATCAGTTTGGACAGACTACTCAACCTGTATTCAGGGTCATTGGGGGCCTGAGGCCTATCCCAGGAGATTTAGGGCACGAGGCGGGGTACACCATGGACAGCATGCCAGTCCATCACAGGGCACACGCACATACACACATACACACACTCATTCACACACTATGGGCAATTTTGGAATGTCAATTAACCTAACCCACTACAGGCTTTCCCAATTAGCTTAATCCGCATGCCTTTGGACTGTGGAGGTAAACCGAAGTACCCGCAGGAGACCCACCAAGCATGGGGAGAACACGCAAACTCCATGCACACAGAAATGGGAATCGAACCCGAACCCTGGAGGTGCAAGGCAACACAGAAAATACAGTATCCATACAGGTTACACAGTGCTAACCACTACACCAGCATGCCACCTTGGAGAGACTAATAATGAACAATATATAATGACTTGGCACTGGCAAATTGGTAGTGACGTACTAAACCTGCAGATCTGAAAAAGACTCAACAAATTTTAGGCTAACTAAACTTTTCTGAAAAACATTTTAATGTTATGTTTCCAGAGATTTCGGGTCATGTTTTAACATTCCTACAGCTAAAATATTTTTTTTATAAATGTGGGGTGAGTTAACATTCTGCTAAGTGGCGTGATGGATCTGGAATCCATCACAGAAAATCTTGGAACGTTGGGGAATAATTCATACCCATGAATTATTCATGGGAAAATAGACAATGGTATACATGTCTTTCCAGAATAAATTATACAACTAACAAGTTTTGCTGACAAAATGCAACTTTGTTAGTTTCTAACTCAGCGGCATATGTAGACTTGTATCAGATTTCTGCAAAGGAGCTCTGAAGATGACTTGCATGGAACCAGAAAGACAGAAAAAAGTTCCAATCTAATTTCTACTCTACTTCTGCAAAAGGAACCTTTTAAACCCTTGACTATCTTTTCCTGCAGTTTCTTTAAACAATTTTTACAGTTACCAGACACTGCTATTAAATACACACTTGTTTTAAAGTCGACAGTGAGTCTTGGTCTTGGTGCAGAACTACAGAGACAGAACAAGCACCATAGCCTCATTAAAAGGCTTCTCTTCTGTGTAGCGTTTCATCGCCTGTGACGGCCAGGCTCTTTAGCTGGCTGTGTTTGATGTTTTGCGTTGTTTGTGTGCAAGCCCATCTGCTTGGTCCTCTCTCCGCTGGCAGGAGGTCCACGTTCCCCTTCTGCCGCTTCACTGAAGCGCTGTCAGGGTGTTCAGAAATCCGTGTGCTGCACTCTTCATCAGCCATCCATGGAGCAAAGTCAAAGAGATCAGTTGGAGAAAGAACAAGTACATTTTTACTACAGAACAATATGCAAGAAGATGGGAGAGGATGAATGAAGTAGTGAGAAATAATATGTTTTGTTGTCTGTATTTATAATTGCTCCTGAATGTTCTGTGCAGTTAATCTGAAGTGAATTCTCAAAAGACGATTAAATTTATAATTCAAGCAGAAGGTACAAGCACATGCTTGCTTTGCTAGTCAAGAAGCCTTCAGACCTTTTTTCTCAATTAACATTCGACAAAATTGTATTGTGAATAGAAGCAAGGCTGAAGGAACTCATTAGCATCTTCCTATAATGATGACGTTTATGGATGGTATGGTATGGAAATGTATATTTTTGTGTTCTTTAAAAAAATCTTTTTTGAAGTATGAGAATTTTTGGAAATATAAAACAAAGTATCCAGTGCCGTTTGGTGTAAATGGGTCAGAAAGGTTAATCCCTCCTTTACTTAGGAATAAATACATCAAATTAAAAGTCTAATTTATCTTATTGCTGTTTAAAATGCCTTAAAATAGACTTTTTTTGTTACAGTCAATAGCACCAGCACTACCAATGTTAAAAAAAAAAAAAAAACATCAGAGTTTGAAGTAGTGGCCGAGGCTGATTTCTTTCTACCCCAGACTGCAGATTCACACAACAAATTTTGTGAAGGGCTTTCAAGCGATTATACTCTCGATAGAATTCTTTAAACTTACTGCCAAAAAAATAAATCCTAGGAATGGATAGGAAGTTGATGGAGTTCACACCATTTCGTTAAACAGTATACTATATTATACTAAACTATATCTGATAAAAGATAGCTACAGATTTAAAACGAATATTGTTTTATACCCATAATGAGGCCCCACACAACGTTCAAGTGACTCCTATTCATTATTGTGACCAGGCACCATGGAAAATTATCACAATTTTTACACTTTATTTGATTTTAGCTGGGATAGCTGTAGGATATGAGTGTATGTGTCATACCAAATGTGACCCATCACTTCAAATCAGGTATTAAGTCACTTAAGTTGTATTCCACGTGATTTGTGCACATTTTCAGATTCTTGGTTCAGTAAGCTCCATTTTACTACCAAGAATCTGTAAAAATCCTATTTTTACAACATATAAATGAGGATTATGTAATGTACTGTAATAATAAAGATAGAACTCTCTATATATACCTTCACCCACAATGTGGATTTTATTTGGTATGGATGCTGTATTTTCTATCACAAATAAACAGCTTGGATGGTGTGCATTAAAGTGCTTTAAAACAATGTTTTAGATTAAAACTTTCTCGATTCTGTTTAAGGATCAGGAAGTCATAAGTATATCACAAATCTGCTGATTTTTGCCTAAATTTAAAGTTTTACCAATCTATTAGCCATAGCCCAAAACTAATCTGTGTGACTTACCTGACTTGATATGACGGATAACAAATTTGTGTAAATTTGAATAAGCATAGGAAGCTGGTTGGCTTGCATTTAGCTTTATACCTTGTAAAATATATGAATGCTATCCTAATGTTAACATTTGTAAATTTTCATTCAAATTCATACAATTCAAATTGGGACAAATTTGCCAAAGAATGACAACATATATATATACACTGTATACTACTTCACTCAATCCAGCTAGTTATACATCTATGCATACACTCTGCGTATTACACCAAACAACCATCTGTGTTTGCTTGTTTTGCATTTCAGTCAAAAGGCCCTTGTACTTCTATGTTTCTTTATCCTATATGCCATGCAAAAACAGTGACCCTTTTGCATGTTAGTGAAAGGTAACCAAAAATGTAAGACTTTCTACTGATAGTCAGATGTGATGCTTTTAAGGCAACCATTAAAGTAGCATTTGCAGTTTAAAGGAAACTACATTTTGATGTGTTTTTGATTACAAAAAATGCCACAACCCTGATGCAAGTTCAGTTCCACCAGGGACCTAGACACATAACATTATACTACACTTTATTATATGTTCAGTTGCATTCACTTTCACACTCACTGATGAATAATGTCATTGTAAAGCTGTCAAGGTGGCAAACCTGGCTTGCTAGTGGAGTAGAGGAGACCTGTCATATTCAGTAAATGGTGTGGGTGATAAGGCAATAACACCAGTTTCTGCCTTAGAGACTTACATACTCAGTATGTATAAAAATAATATTTTTGCTAATAAAGTACCAAAACATTTTTTTAACTAATTTATGGTCAGGGTTGTGGAACTGGAGTGTATAAATGTCTAGAGCAGAGGTGCTCAATTTTTTTTTCCTATTTTGGGTTCGGTGTAGGGCCACAGGCCAAAAATTATTGCTTATTCATTCATTCATTCATTTTCTATACCGCTTTATCCTTCTATTCAGGGTCGCGGGGGACCTGGAGCCTATCCCAGG
>JAOTQY010000029.1:7654653-7664761 GCA_026413445.1 Dolichallabes microphthalmus
CCCTGCTGAAACTGCTGCCCCCGCGACCCGACCTCGGATAAGCGGGAGAAAATGGATGGATGGATGGATGGATGGATGAACTGATCAGACCACATGACCTTTTTCCATTCCTCTAAAGCTTATTCTTAACACTCCCTAACAAATCGAAACCCTTTTCCTGATTACTTTCACTTTTGACCACACTGCTGTTTAGTCACATTTCCATAAGTTCTCACCACATTGTATGTGTGGAAATTATCTTCCATTAACTATTCAACCTAGCTATGATTTTTGCTGTCGAATTTCTTATTTAAAAAAAAAAAGAACTATATTGTCTGAAGATGTGTCTTGACAGTTTTTTCAGTCTATGAGGCAGGTACAGAGTACATAAGGGACTGTGAGAGTGACTCAGTCATATCTGTCTCTCTTGGTTTCTTTCTCCACTTCCCCATGTCTTGTTTAGAGCCTATGTTCCCCAAGAGTATGTGTCTCTGTAGATAGTAGGACTCAAGCCTCAGTTACCATAAAGATGATTCTATTGTTCATTAGCTGCTTGGTCCCTGTACACATCTCTTATAATCCACAGGAGAACTGACAGAGCCTGTGGCAGAACAGCTACAGCTACATTCATCTGGAAGGTCACGTCCTGTATATGCTAATGATTAGTTTGTTACAGGAAATATACATCTCACAAGTATTTCTCACAATAACGATGTCTTGTATAGATTTAGTATCAGAATTTGTTGACTTGTTTCATTTTGCAGTACATTATCCGAAGTGTATTTGCCAAAATAATTGCCATTGTCTGGGGAACGGGTGCTGACACGCTGGTATTGGGTGTAAAACAAACTAGCTAATTTAGCTGGCTGTGTAGCTTAGAGCCATCTGACCGAAATAGACCAAAGTGAAACTTGTGTGAGAATTAGATGTGTGAGTTAAATGAGTGAAAGTGTTTTATTTGTGTGTGAGACAAGAAGAAAGTCTAATGGTGCATGAAGCCCAGCTGCGTGTCAACAGGCCCAGCTGTCTGTCTTCTGGGGAACACAATGTTCTCAAAAGCAAATATAACTGTGGTCAAGACTATTTTAAATGTGTAAATGCTGAACAGGCAGATACAATACACTGCATCAGCCATAATATTAACAGCACGTTATGGACCAATGTAGCACGACTTGCCAGGAAAAGTCAATGCTGGTCACAATAGAAAGGCATCAGAACACGTGCATGGTGACGTGACCTTCAAACTCCACAACAAGACCCACAGCATTCAAAGGATCCGCAGCCAAAGCTTGGTACCAGACACCACAGCACACCCCCAGAAGACCTACGGAGCCACATCCTGAAGTGACCTGGTGGCACGAGATGAGCCCAAAACCTAGATGATTGTAATGTTAATGTTTTTTTTTTATATTATGATTGATCGTTATATACCACTAAACAAGTCTACTGCACTTTCCATGCTCGTATTTAGTGGAGAGATATTTTATGTATGACACATTTGTCATTTATTTTGTCATGTTGATTTACAGTTAAACAATCAAGAAGGTCATTTATTTTAAATGTAATCAAATATTTGATGCATTTATGTCAGCTGTGTATAATACGTAGTTATCGCAGACATTAATGTTTTATCTCAAAAGGCAGACATAGATATAGTTTGCAATTTTTGAAAAAAAAAATCTTCAAAAAAAAAAAGAAACAGTTTTTAATGGTTTTTTTTTTTTTTTAAGTATTTCATTTAAAATCTCTTTTACCTGCAACTCAAAATGTGTAGAAAAGCACTTGCCCCCCCTGGTGACCTAAAATAAGAATAACAATAGTCAAATAAAACCTTTTTTTTTAAATCATTAATAAAAAATACCACAATAATCTTGATTAATTACTGTAGATTATATTTACAATTAATAATGACCAAATCAGAGCCCTCTGGATTAAAATTCGCTATTCATCACATGGATATTACTTCCGAAAAGCACACAAAAGTCAGAAATTTTGAAATGCTTAGATTTCAGTTATGTTTTTTTTAAGGCTGTCTGTGGAAATTAATCGGTTACATCTCAGTGGTTAGCACTGTCACCTTGCACCACAAGTGTCTGGGTTCGATTCCCACCTTGGGTCTGTGCGCATGGAGTTTGCACATTCTCTCTGTGCTTGGTTGGTTTCCTCCCACAGTGCAAAGACATGCAGGTTAAGTTAATTACCCGTAGTGTGTGAATGAATGTGTAAGTGTGTGTATATGTGTGCACTGTGATGGATTTGCATCCTATCCAGGATGTACCACACCTTGTTCCCTAACTCTTGGGATATGCTCTAGTCCCCACCCTAACACAGGATAAAGATATATAGATGATGAGTGATGAACAGTATTGGGTGTAACACGTTACTTTGTAACACGTTACACCCAACACTGCTCATCACTCAGTACTTGGATTACTTGAGTTACTTTCTTGATGTAATGAGTAATCTAATGTTAGGTCCGCCATTTAAGTACTCAGTTATTTAGTTATATTTTTCAAAAATGTAATCCGTTATTCAGACAATTTATGTAATTCATGAGCCCGACAACAGTCATTCCCAATCCGTTAGTGTGTGTGTGTGTGTGTGTTTGAAAGTTGTCCTACAAGCCCCACCCCGATAACCCACCCTCTTCTGTTATTCTGCTTAGAGTGTTGATGGTAGAATAGTTATAAAGGTCTTGACTAAAACAACATGCAGGAGGAATCACAAAGGAGTTTTAATTTTCTGCAATGGAAAAGTACTCGAACTAGTTACATTTATCAGAACGTAACGCTGTAATGTAACTGATGACTTTTTAATGACAGTAATTTTGTAATGTAATTAGTTACTTTAAAAAGTAACGTCCTCCAACACTGCTGATGAGCCAGTGCCTTTCAGTTGTTTTTAAAGCTGTCCATTTTCTGTGTAAATGAATTATGAATTATGACTCAGTGGTTAGCACTGTTGCCTTGCACCTTCAGGGTTGGGGTTTGAATCTCACCTCGGGTCTGTGTGCGTGGAGTTTGCATGTTCTCCCCATGCTTGATGGGTTTCCTCCGGGTACTCCGGTTTCATCCCACACGCCAAAGACATGCAGATTAGGGTAACTGCTGTTCTGTAGTGTGTTAATGTGTATGCGCACTGCGATGAATCGTCACCCCTTTCAGGGTTTACATCTTCTTGTGCTCTAAAAGTCTCCTGGGATAGGCTCCAGACCCCATGGCCCTGGACAAGAGGTATAGAGGATGAATGAAAAATAAAAATGAATGGGCTACTGGTACTCTCTGCAATATAATGACACTTTGTATTGCACTTGAGTGTGTGTGTGTGTGTGTGTGGGGGGGGGGTGGGCGTATGTGTGAGAGAAAGAAAAAGAGAAAGCATGCTTAATGTTCGGACCCTAGGGGAAGAGTAGGCCAGAAATGTATGCCTAACTAAACACAGATGTTTCTGTGGTGTACAAACAAACGTCAATCCATTAGGTGGCGGCAATGCGCGGTTAATGTAACAAGTACACGACGACGAAGAAGAAACAGAATCACAAACACAAACGAGCCGCGGCTGGACGATATGCGCGCGTGCCGTCATCCTTCTCTTTTGGAGACGTTTAAATTCACTTCCGCGTTTGGTTTAAACGGCAGCTCTGTGAGTAATCACATCAGTACCAGTCGTTTAGTTTATGCGTGAAGTTTGTTTACCTCCCCCTTAATAAAATATTGTCTAAGGGTCGGGTGAAGTTTTGTCATGTAACTATAAAAGCCATTTTCAAGTTTACACTTCAGTTATATTGTGTATGTTTTGTTTATTAATGCACATTATAGGCAATAATAATGCTCATAGGATATCGAACACATGCCTTCAACACTCACAGTAAAAGGAGTAGAGATGTATAGTAGACATGACACTG
The DNA here is from genome assembly GCA_026413445.1 of Dolichallabes microphthalmus. Lineage (NCBI taxonomy): Eukaryota > Metazoa > Chordata > Actinopteri > Siluriformes > Clariidae > Dolichallabes > Dolichallabes microphthalmus. The sequence goes on from JAOTQY010000029.1 coordinate 7,658,537, forward strand.
TGGATCAAGATCAGGATTTTATTTTGGAAGTAATTTTGCTTTGATAGGAAAAAACTACATCTACAATCCATCAGCTGTTTGCAAATCACTTGTGAAGTAAATGACACAAGGCTGGACACTACAGGTGGAAACACAATAGAGTAGAGTAGAGATCACAGTTATTATTCACATTTGATTACTGATATTCGTGTGTTAAAACGATAAGGTCATTAATTTATACTTTAAAACATTTAGTCAAAACAACATCAACAGCAATGATGATGGTGGAGGAGGAGGGTGTGGTCAGAGATGTGTTCAACAGCTACAACAGATATCCTGTTCCTGTGTCTGCCTCCATCACTACTGAAAAGGGGTCTGAAACCAAGAACCAGAACCTCACCATCAGCACGGGTAACCTTTATTTCTTGTTTTGTGCATTTCAAATAAATAAATGAATAAAAATATATATATATTTTCCCAGATTTCCTCCCGAATTTAGTCATATTCAATTCCCACCCATCGCTAGGGGTCTCCCTCATTAAGGCTACTATTCAGTCAGGGAGTGCCGAAGACCGTCACGTGTTTCCTCTGAACGATGTACTGTAATGCCAGCCGACCTCATCTTTTTGAAGTGCTCACTCATGCACCGCTTGCTGTCGCTGTCCCACTCTGGGCCCATAAATAAATTTTTTTTTTTATACGTTAATTATTTGATCTATAGCTAACCCAAGCACATTAAAGTAATCAAGCAATGAAGTGAAACCAGGAGTCAGAAGAGTTTGCGATTATTATTATTATTATTATTTTGGTTGTGCAGAATAACAGCATGCAATTATAAGATAATAAGCTACCTTTATTTATCTGTATAATCCCCTGCTACACTAATGCACTCATCCAGGCGTTTCACTAGTACTATGTTCAAGTGCATCCAGAGAAATGGTTTTCTCAGCAAACCAGAGCCATGATCTGCCTGCTTCACATCTGAAACACTGGCCTTCCAGGAACTCTGTTAATTTCTCAAACGTGTGGATATGGCATCGAGCAAGGTCAGGACTGTACGTGGCATGTGGCAATAACTCACAGCTGAATTTGTGTAATGTGCAAGTGTTTTTTTTTTATTTATTATTATTATTTTTTAAATATAATTCCTACAGACAGATGCACCTCTTCCTCAAGTTATCCGCCGATTTTTAAGGATCAGACACTTCACTTGCTGAATGTTGACGGGAACGACTGCAGTAAATTCTGAGCCACCTGCGCCGGGATCATCATTCCCGTACATGCAGTCTTTTACCATTCAGATGTTTTACTGCAGCTAAGAGTCCCATCATCGTACTGTGCTTTTTCGATTTTATGGTTTAATTCACAAGATATTTCATCTTTGTGTCCTGGTTTGACTTGAACACCCCTCGTACATGAGTTTTATTTGCATTCCAATGAGTACCAGTGACCCTTAAAATACATGGCACAGCCTATTAACATGCCTCGGAGAGAGCCGGAGGGAGTAGAATGGCAACCAGGTGGTGAAAGAGTGCCTCTTAATCAGTGCCTCTGCTCAATTCCCACTAATCCAGCTTAGCCATTGATCACAGTACATCAACAACCCTGAACACACACTAACTCCGTCTCCTTTATAGGATGTCATGTCTTGTTTGACTCTCTATCATGGTTTGTTGTGTGGGAGAGAAAGATTGCACTGGATATTCTCCAGTATGTTTTTGGCTACCACCAAGCCTAATGTGCTTTCTCTCCTTTTTTTTTTGTCTCGTTCTGTCTGTAACAAAAGTCATTGTTAAAATCATACATGTGTCTATTTTCAGAGTGGAGTCAGTGTGATGCTGACAGAGGCATTAGATTGCGCTTTAGCCAGCACTGGAATCTTCAGTGTACCGAAAATGCTCTGGAAAAGTCTGTGTGTCTGGGACCCTCTGTGAACATCCATGGAGAGTAAGGCATTGGCACATACATAAGCAAAATCCACAGTGTTTGTGTAGTGTGTCACCTTTACACTTGTACAGATCAATTTTAAATAAATTAACACACATACTATATAAAGTACATATAACACAAAGGATCATATAATTCACTTGTAATCCACGACCCCTATAATTGCAGGCTGCTCAGTAGCCACACCCCCTCCGGAGTGCATAGGGCAGTCATCCGAGATGGACTGAGGTGTCAATACCTTGAGGTATTTATAGCCATTTATATTTATAGACTACTAAGCAATTAGAGTATGCCTTTTACTTTAAAGCTGTGGTGAATTGTCTCTGCTCAGGTATGGGGTTGCAACGGACTGGAGAAGAGCTTAGACCTGACATCTCTGAACAAACACGGAAGAGTGTATGATGATGGTATGGAGGCATTCTTTTGCCTTGTGTCTTGTCCTAGTTGGTTTAGTTTGTTGTATTGGTTTTGATTCTGTATAATTTAATTGCATGTCTTTTTGTCTTTAGCACAGTTTGCATGTCTAGTTTGGTCACCCTGTGAGGAAAGGTTACTTTACGTAGCAGAGAAGAAGAGGCCGGGGCCATCAGCCAAAGACGGTGGAAGTGTAGGTGTTCTTGAAGAGGAGGTACATCATTTTTTACTTATTAATTTTTTAAATACTTTATGTCTGAAGTATTATATACCGACATATTCTGGTCATAATTCTATGACAATGTGTTACTGTAATAGAGCTTTGGTTGGCACACTATTATTAATTCTGTGGTACATCATGTATAGAACCTTTTTTTTTCTTTGTATGTGTGTGTTTCAGGATAAAAACGTGTATGTGGAGGACTGGGGTGAGGGTCTGGTTGGGAAAAGTGCCCCTGTGCTATGTGTAGCAAATCTAACTAAAGGAGAAGTGACCGTGTGCTCTGGAGTTCCCTCTCATGTGTCACCCGGACAGGTAGGTCCGTTTATATTAATATTATGGCTGTTTAAATGATTAAAAACAAGATTGCTTTCTTGCAACCTTAAATAAATCCGATAAGTCATAGTCATCCAAAAATCATGACATTGTCATTATGTTCTGTTGATGGAAGTGGGACGAAACTAAGTCACAGCAAAATAAACCGTTGAATGTCCGTACCCAACCGTACAAAAAATCCTTGCTTGTTTGGACCAAAATCAGCACCACAACTCCCAACACACTCACTCGACTATAATTTTTGTGTGTGCAGAACTGGCACTGAGAATATGGATAATTTGATTGTGACTTCGCTTAATTGTAATTGTTGTCACTCAGGCCTTGTGGTCAGGAGAGGGCAAGGCTGTGATCTTCGTAGGCTGGTGGCACGAACCCTTCCGACTGGGCCTGAAGTTCTGTTCCAATCGGAGGTGAGGGGACAATGTTAGCAAGCTACATAATTTCCATAAATGCTAACTAATACATTTTATCTTGTTTCAGATCAGCTATCTTCTCCATTGACTTGAAAGGAAATTGTGGTAAGGTTGTGCTACATGTGGTTGGCTACTGCATGGACCATACTGTATATGTAGAGTTATAACCTAGACATTCATATTTGACCATACACACTCGAGATTTGGTCTATCTGTGTTACCCCTGACAACCAATAGAGCTCCTGTCAAGTGATTCCGGCTCGGTGATGAGTCCTCGACTGAGTCCAGACTCTCAGTGGCTGGTCTATCTGCAGGGAAAAGCGTTCGGCCCACATCAACAGTGTCTCCGCATGATGCTGGTAAACAAACAGAATCTTCCTTTTGTATGCCTTGTCTGTTCTGTATTCTAATAAAATATTACCAGGATACACACTTGTAGGAAAAATATCATCAGAAAAATAGATTGCTGTTGTCATGGGGAAAGAAATAAAGTACATTTGTCAACCAGGTAAGCCATTCGACATACAGTACGTCTTTAATAACAGAAGGTTGCATACGTGTTTTTAAACATTCCAGTATTAACTTCCCACCTTACAGTAAACACTTGTCTTGTATTTTCACTTGAAAGATAAAAGCTATTAATGTGCACTACTAGTCAAAAGTTTGGACCCATCTTCTAATTTTGTGTCATTTCTTGATAAAAAAAAAAATTTATTCTTTCTACAGTATAAACCAATGCTAAAGGCATCCAAAATATGCAGTAATTTCCTATGAACAGTCGATATCGATATGCTGGTACAGTAACTCTAAACAAACTTCTCCTCTGCAGCACAGGGTTTTGCAAATGCCTTCTTGTTCAAAACCTATTCCAGAACAGCTGACCTTCATGACTTAAAATAAGAAAATAACTACTTCTTGTTGTTTCTTATTTAGCTAATGTCACGTGTGTTATTTCATAATTTCGAAAGAAATCCCGTATTGTTCTAGAATGTAGAAAATAAATCCAAACTGTACTTGTATTTTACTTGAATAATGTTAGAGATATGAAATGAACATCAGTTAGCTACAATTTTTAGTGATGCTTCTAAAAAAAAATGTAGAGAAAAAAGAAATGCAGTTAAGTGTAAAATCTAACAGTTTGCAAATACTTCTAATGGAAATTATAATTAGAAGAGCATTAAATTTGCTCTTCTGTTGCGGTAGAAGCATCTATGTTATAGTAAGCCCCAGGCATCTTTACAGGTTAAATTTTTTTAACATTTAAAAAAATAATTCAATTAAACATATCTCAGACGTGATTTCTCATTTTTCTCGGAAAATGTATTAAGTGGACATTCTCGTAACTGGATGATGACAGATGAGCGGGATACACGGGGTATGTAAAATGCAGACAAATGCATCTCTCTCTCTCTCTCTCTCTCTCTCTCTCTCTCTCTCTCTTTTAGTATGACATGAAGAACAGAACTACCTCTGTGTTGGTGGACGTAGTGAGGAGAGCAGAGAACGGTACAGTATCTACACACAGGCGGATCTCTTACCCCCCCCCCCTTTCATTTTTCTCTAGCTTTCACTTTATTCATTAAATACATTTTTTATGCTGTGAGTGTCAAAGATGGCATGAAAATGTATACGTGTACATGTGCAGGTCAGTTTATGGGTATGTATGACCCACTTCCCCACCATTGCTGGTCTTCAGACAGTGACACAATCTTCTTGAGCAGTGGCTGTGAAAACAGCAAGGTACAGACAGGAGCACAGAAATGTACAGGAATACACACATTATCTCAGCATTATTGTTGTAAAATCAACACATGCTTTGTCCTCTGCTAGTTACTGTTTTCTGTGGAGAGACGAACTGGAAGGGTAACACCTGTGCAGGACACTGCCTGTATGTATGTACTGTATGTGTGTGTGTATGTGTGTATATGTATTGTTTATGCTGTGTGTGCACTTGAGTTACTGATGGTGAGTATTAATTTTATTTTATATTTTCTCCTTAGGGAAAGAGGTTGGGAGTATCAAGCTTTTAGCAGTAATGAACGACTTGATGGTGCTGTCCTGCTCTTCTCCTAATCACCCCCCTAGTTTGGTAAACACACACACACAAAAACACACACACCTGCCTGTTTTTAGGAATTCTTGTGTACAATATAAATTTTTCTATGGCAGTTGTATTAGGGTCGTTCAAGTCAAATCGGGACTCGTGATGACGTTTCTCATGAAACCGATTGGCATGTACGGAAGAATTCAAGCACAGTACAGTGAAGAGACTCTTAGCCACAGTAAAGCATTTGAATAGTGCAAACGTTTTAAAGAAGGCCGTACGTCCTTGAACGGTGATCCTGGATAAGGTCACTCGGTGCTCACTTCAGTTATCCTTATAACATTACAGGAAAATCCCTTTGGAGTTATTACCACATCCCCTGTACAGTCCTTACCTTGACTATAAGCAATTTCCACATGTTTGGGAAGTTCCTGGGAGGCCAGAATTTTGGACATGAAGCAGACAGTCAGATAAATGCATTAGTGTAGCACCTAGTTCTATAGAGAAATTAAGTTAGATAATACTTTTATAACTGTGTTCTGTTATTCTGCACAATCAGAAATTCCAGTTTGACTTGAATCCTTTGCTAGCGGGTCGGTTCCTTATATTGAAAAGGTTGTACATACAGTGGTGTTCAAGATAATAGCAGTATGTTGAAAAAAGTGAGTAAAGCTCCATATCCATATAATAACTTTTAATTTAAATCACACAAATGCATTGGACACTCTGCACATTCTATTCTGAATCACAACATGAAGAAAACTGTGCTAAATGGATTATTAGTTTAATGTAAGTGAAGAAAAACAAATATTAGCCTGTTCAAAAAAATAGCAGTGTCATCATTCATCTTTACAAAGTGATGAATTTACCGT
>JAOTQY010000029.1:7725815-7739451 GCA_026413445.1 Dolichallabes microphthalmus
AGGATCGGAGGGAACGTGGTGCAGTGCGTGGTGTGATTAGAGCAGAGAGGTAAGTGGGTGCTGGGCCATTTTTAGCTATTGACCCTAGACCTTCTCTAGGCTAACTCTACTGTACACCAAGGTTATCCAAAACCCAACCATAAACTTATCCCCAAGGGATAGTTTTATCTAGACCAACCTTAAACCTGGACAAAGGCTAACTGAAGGCAAAACCTAATACAAACCCAAGCTTAAAAAGCATTTCTTTGTAAACAGAACCAAATGGTTAAAATCCTACCTTTAATACAAAGCATACACAAATTATGCATGGAAAAAGATGACCCGTAGGCACTAAGCGTATGGCTGCACGCTAGCTTTGTCTATTAATGTAAGTGAGAATATTTTGTATGTTAATTTTGAAATTATTCTACTTAGGCCGATTTTGCCCCCCCCCAACATGTACTACAGTATTTATTAAAAAATTTGCAAATCAACCCATTCTTGGGTCTGAGTTATTGCTTTATCATCACTACTGCTTTGCATAATGATAGGGGAATAAAAAATATAGGCCCATCATGCACTTGTTAAAAGAAAGGTGGACAGATAAATGCTAAAGGTTTACGCTTACAGTGTAGAACCATGTCCACGCAATGGTACTTATGCTGACAAACTACAATTCGTAAAAATTCCGTTTTTATAGCTTGTAGTGCTTTCGGAGATTTGTAGCTTCTCAGCAAGCATCCCTATCAAAATTCTTGTCACACTTTCTCCAGATTAAACACCTCTTCAGCTGTATCTCTAATCATATCCTCCATCAGTTTCTTACAAGGCCCTGACATGCACAGCCGGTGCTGATGGGAATTGCAGAGCTGCTCCTAAGCTACTAACGTCAAATTCTTCAGCCGTGTGAAGGTCAAGAATGAGCCGTGGCCAGTGATGTCGGCTAATTAGGCACCAGGAGGGCAATGATGAGCTGAGGGAGAGCTAGAGAGAGGAGGGGGGGGGGGGGGGCGGGGGGGGGGGGGAGGGGCGGGAGGGGGTACTCATCACTGATAAAGATCCAGAGAGGCAGATGGACAACAGTGCCTGGTGTGTGTGTATGTATGTGTGTGGCTGACTTTGCCTGCATTCCAATAATTCACCGCAGCCTCGTCGACGTCCTCACACCATTTGTGCTTGATTTCCCTTTTAATGGCCGTCTTAAAACTTTATGAAGCCACATCTGATGATTTCCTCGAATCGCAAGTGTAGATTCACACAACATGGCAACGTACGCTATTTGAAATTGTCAGTCCATGTGCAACGCACCATTCAGATAGACAGCATGACCCTGAAGTAGTAGCTCACAGCATGAGTGTGTGTGTGGATGTGTGTGTGTGTGTGTGTGTGTGTGTGTGTGTGTGTGTGTGTGTGCGCGTGTGTTCTCACCCAAATGACTTCCTCTCCCAATTACTCCCACAAGGGCCTACTATTAGGGGGCATTAGTCTGTCTGGGGGAGCTGTGTGTGTGTGTGGGTGTGTGTGTGTGTGTGTGTCTGTGTGTGTGTGTGTGTGTGTCATAAAACACCCAGCAGTACAGTGGGTGGCCATGAGGGAGGACGATTGAGCCAGGAATGGAGAGCTAGACACATTCTGCAGGACACATCCTATCCGAAATAAAATTTCTTTATGTTGCCCCAGGAACAGTAACTGCCCTTACTGCCCCCCTAAAACCAGCTAATCATACAAAAAACCCACAGATGCTTATAAACTGTAATGTTATTATGAAAAGGCTGGCTCACTTTAAGGTATAACACACATTTACACGCATGCACGCACACACACATTTGGAGAGCTAATGAGTTGGCATAAAAAAGAGCTGCCTCGAGATGCATCCCTCTCCCTCTCCCTCTCCCTCTCTCTCTCTTTCTCTCTCTCAACACTTTATGTCTCCTTTTCTTACTCCTTTCTTTTCACAGCATGATCCTGCAAACCTTTAAGAGCTCTAAAACTTAATGCACTGGGCAAATGTGGCAGCGATTAATAAAGCCGCCATGCCAGAAGCTTTAATCATCTCTCTCCCTCTTCCTCTCTCTTTCTCTCTCTCTCTCTCACTCTCTGTCACACACTTGATAATTCTTTGTGAGAAAGACAGTCGCAAACTGAAGATGGCACTAAAAGCAGCAGACCAAACTATGTGTGTGTGTCTGTGTGTGTAGGAGGTGTGCATCTTTTCATTTAGGCGTAGTACATCTGGGTAATGTGGCAGGAATAATCATAATATTACTAACTTAAAGATAAATTAATTAACAAATGTATTGTTACCATCTCAAAGTTCATCTTTATCACAGAACCGAGTACGATTCCCCTGCAATTTCATCTCGTTTATATATATATATATAAATAAAGGGTTGTATAAAAATCATGCCATTCATGTGTGGGAGGTTAAATTACAAAGTCGACACAAGGATCATTATGATAAAATAAAGGCAAAGAACTTACACAAATAAACATGTTGGCAAGACTTGTAAATGCTTCATATGAGGGGTGTTCATATCAAAGAGGGATTTTTGATGTGCATAATAACAAAACATGGTTATGAGAGAAATGGCATTGTATTATATATATATATATGCTACCGTTCAAAAGTTTTAGAACACTTGCAAATTTCTTTGTTTTTGTTTAGTGATTTACAGTGGTGTGAAAAACTATTTGCCCCCCTCCTGATTTCTTATTCTTTTGCATGTCTGTCACACAAAATGGTGATAGTAATAATCGGTCAAAATTCATTCTTTCGGTTAACCGTTAAACGGTCAATATGAGCATCCCTAGTATTAATACAATTTAGGCCATTTATTATAGTTCTCCCTGTGCACAAACTACATCATTTCACTAATTTGTTCTAGCATACTGTATGTAAATAACTGAAAAGCTAGTATCCATGGTCTGGGCCATCTCCAGATGTAAATAAACATAGTTGGATAATGGTGAAGAAATCCGTATCCCTTCTGAACACGATATTTAGGAAGCAACCAAGAGGTATGGATTGAGCGAGTGACTGCAGTGAGTACTGAAGACATCTTTTTGACTCTATGCACAGCAGAGTTTGAAGAATCGAGCAGAATTCTTTAAAGATTTTGACATTTTGACAATATAAAGGACTTCATACTGTACAGTGTTGATTCTATGCATAGATTCTTGCATAGAAAATTAAATGGTATAAGAGTATACGACCCTTTTTTTGTTGTTGTTGTTGAAAATGTCATTAAAACAAACTTTCATAATACGTTTGGCCACTACAGTATTCATTAGGATACGCCTTGTACTACCTGGAGTGTTTATGCTAAATTATCAGTATAATATCAGTAGGTCTGAAACAATACAGCAAAACTAAACCAAAAACAAACTGCAAGTAAAAAATAATCATAAACGCAAATTTGAATTATGAGCTTAAAATGAATGAACTTTTTTAACTTATCCTTCCACAAATAAGGGTGTGATGCTTCAATGAATGGTTTTCAAGTATTAGCTCAGATACTGTATGCTTGCAAGTTTCCGCTACATATAAAATTAGTATGTAAAACATTACCTAAAAGAAACTGGCATATCCATGCCTCCATCCATCCATCCATCCATCCATCCATCCATCCATCATCTAAACCACTTATCCTGTGTAGGGTTTTGGGTGCATCCTGGGGAGATCAGGGCAGCGCAACCTTTAATGTGTGAGCCACAGTACTAACCACTAAACCACCACTCTCTGAAACTGGATTATTAAAAAATATTTTTTTTTTTTACTACAAAAACATAAGTAGCTTTAAATGCAAGTGTTTGCACTGCACTAACTACTATAGATCATAGTGCTTAAACAGTCTTAACAAGCACTCACACACATATGCACAGAGCTGTTGGAAGGGATTGTTAATAGAAGTTGTGTTCAGTTGGACAGATTTGTGAAGTGCTAGAAAAACATTGGATTTTGATGAACTTTTCAACTCAGAAGTACTCTCAGACCATCTCTCATCACTGTAGAGAGAATAAGTAAAACAGAGGTAACAAAAGAAGGAAGGGGCGGGAGCAAAAATGTGCTCACCTGGTGCACACACACACACACACACACACACCTGCATTTGGAAACCTGAGATGTACTTGCTAACTGAACTGATTTGAACTTTTCAGTAGACTGACAGGTCCATCACCGCATCCATACAGCTATCTGCATCACCGAAACTTGACCTCTACATGAACCACACTGGATTTAATCACTTGCCTGTTCATACACACTTTCAGATACAAACTTTCACATACACTCTCTTGCCTCTTTGGAGCAAAACTAAACACTTTCCCCTTCAGCATAACAGGTCAAATGAGTGTATGTGTGAGTGTGTGTTTCCTCATGCTGGTTTGTTTTGTCTGCAGTGGAAGATCTGGACATGGTTGAAGTGCGGGTTGTGTACGGCACAGAGAACAACAGCACTTTTCTGGAGTGTGTCCCTCGATCTCCGCAAGCCACCGTCACCTGGCACATCCAGCGGGATGAACATCTGGAAGAGGTGAAACAGAACGTTTCATCCGAACTTCTAACAAACATTTTGCGTAAAGTCTTTCCGTTTATTGTTTACATTCGTAAATCCCAGACATAAGGGAAAACTCCGCGAGGTTTCCAGACTGTATCATTCGTCAAGCTAGCCGTCCTGTCACTGGTAGATGGATGGCGGTAGAATGGTCTGCTTCACCTAGCGCTCTGTACATCACTTTTTAAAAACACTACTCTATTTTCCTGGACATTTGTATGGTTAAGACAAACTTGTCAGATGTGTTTGGCTTTGCTTCAGGGCACTAACTGTTTCTCTTTTGTGAGGCAGTGATGAGAAGTTCCTGTTTATAAATATTAAATATCAGGTTATTAAAAAAAAAACGTTTGCTCAGTTGTTAAGGGTAATTAATTTAAAATAAATTTTCTACTATTTCTACATCTATTTCTTTAATATGCTTTGAAATAATTTAGCTTTGCCTTACTAGGTAATGTTAATTCTAAATAAAACAAATAAATAGTGGCACGGTGATGTGGTTAGCATTACAGGGTCACGGGTTTGATTCCCATTTCGAAGTCTGCGTTCATGGAGTTTGCGTGTTCTCCCTGTGCTTGGTGGGTTTCCTCTGGGTACTTTGGTTTCCTCCAACGCTCATGTAGATTAGGATAATTCTTAAATTACCCAGTGTATATGTGTGTGTGCCCTGCGATGGGCCAAGGTGTACCTCACTTCGTGCCCTAAGGCTCCTGGGATAGGCTCACACAGCCCCCCGCGACTCTGTCTACTGGATAAGCGGAATTCATTCATTTAAAAAAGGTATTGAGAGCTCATAACATAAAATCTTCTTCGCAAACAAAAAGAATAATACAGTATATATACAGTGGGGCAAACAAGTATTTAGTCAGCCACCAATTGTACAAGTTCTTCCACTTAAAAGATGAGACAAAGTAAGAAAATATATCCAGAAAATCACATTGCACGATTTTTTATTAATTTATTTATTGGTGGAAAATAAGTATTTGGTCAATAACAAAATTTCATCTCTATACTTTCTAAGCCTTATGCTGGTATTTTGGCCCATTCCTCCATGCAGATCGCCTCTAGAGCAGTGATGTTTTGGGGCTGTCGCTGGGCAACACAGACTTTCAACTCCCTCCAAAGATTTTCTGTGGGGTTGAGATCTGGAGACTGGCTAGGTCACTCCAAGACCTTGAAATGCTTCTTATGAAGCCACTCCTTTGTTGCCCAGGCGGTGTGTTTGGGATCATTGTCATGCTGAAAGACCCAGCCACGTTTCATCTTGAATGCCCTTGCTGATGGAAGGAGGTTTGCACTTAAAATCTCACGATACATGGCCCCGTTAATTATTTTCATTACACGGATCAGTCGTTCTGGTTCCTTTGCAGAAAAACAGCCCCAAAGCATGATGTTTCCACCCCCATGCTTCACAGTGGGTATGGTGTTCTTTGGATGCAACTCAGCATTCTTTCTCCTCCAAACACGAAGTTCTATTTTGGTTTCATCTGACCATATGACATTCTCCCAATCTTCATTCCCAAATGCTCTCTAGCAAACTTCAGGTGGCCTGGACACGTCTGGCATTGCAGGATTTGAGTTTTTTTTTATTTATTTTTTTATTATTTTCCTTTATTTAACCAGGCAAGACAGATTAAGAACATATTTACATAGAGTAAAGAGTAACACAGTGTGTTACTGATGGTAGCCTTTATTACTTTGGTCCCAGCTCTCTGCAGGTCGTTCACTATGTCCCACCGTGTGGTTCTGGGATTTTTGCTCACAGTTCTTGTGATCTTTTTGACCCCATGGGGTGAGATCTTGTTCCACGCAGATGGAGGGAGATTATCAGTGTTCTTGTATGTCTTCCATTTTCTAATAATTGCTCCCACAGTTTCCTTCACACCAAGCTGGTCTCTTCCCAGCCTGGTGCAGGTCTACAGTTTTGTATCTCGTGTCCTTTGACAGCTTTTTGGTCATAGTGGACTTTGGAATGTGACTGTTTGAGGTTGTGGACAGGTGTCTTTTATATACTGTAGATAACAAATGCCATTAATACAGGTAACGAGTGGAGGACAGAGGAAGTTACAGGTCTGCGAGAGCCAGAAATCTTGCTTGCTTGTAGGTGACCAAATACTTTCACCATAATTTGCAAATAAATTCTTTAAAAATCCTACAATGTGATTTTTCGGATTTTTTAAAATTATTTTTCTCTCTCATAGTTGAGGTATATAGAGAGAGATAGTGTGTGTGTGTGTGAAGGTGCATGGTGTCCAATGACAGGCGTGCAGACAATGTGCAGGCTGATAACAGAGAGGGAGAGAGGAAATGGATCTTCAACCTCTCTAATGAGACTTTCTTTTGCTTTACACGCACAAATATTGAATAAATAATAAAAATAAATAATAATAAAAAATCTCTTGGAAGTGTATACAGAATCTGAATTAACCTATTTTTATTTTAATTACATTTTGTAGATAATTTTCTAGAATTGTATGAAAGTAAGACTTGCACCATGACATGTAATAATAATAATACATGTGCTTTCAAAACAAAGTTTAAAAGGTTTAACATAAATATTGCAGTAACTATTGCAATTTGACAAACTTAGATTATTCATAAATACTAGGATTATTTTTTAATGAATGACTGTTTGAAGTCTGGAATCCGTGAATCAGATGCTGAGTTTCCTTCTTTGAGGTGCTTGACCCAGCCTTTACTGCAGCCACACGTACTGTAGTTGCTGCTTGTTGTGAGTCTTTCAGTCTTTAAGTCTTCAGTTTTATCTTCAGTAAGTGAAAAGCATCCTCTATGGGACTTGAGTCAGGTGACTGACTCTGCTCTTTAAGAACATTACATTTCTTTGCCTTGAGCTGCTTTAAGTGTCTGTTTTGGCAAAAATACAGTGGTGTGAAAGTGTTTGCCCCCTTACTAATTCCTTATTTTTTTGCATGCTTGTCAAGCTTTACTGTTTCAGATCATCTAACAAATTTAAATATTAGTCAAAGATAACACAAGTAAACACATCATGCAGTTTTTAATATGATTTTTTTTTTTTAAGGGAAAACAAAACCCAAAGCTACATCGCCCTATGTGAACTATATCGCCCCCTGTTAAAACATAACTCTGGTTCATCATGGTTTCTCTAGCCACACCCAGGCCTGATTACTGCCACACCTGTTCGCAATCAAGAAATCACTTAAATAGGATCTGCCTGACAAAGTGAAGTAGACCAAAAGATCCTCAAATCTAGAGGATCTTTGGAACTGCATCAAACCACCAACCTGGGTTCTGCAGCAGGATAATGATCCAAAGCACACCAACAAGTCCACTTCTGAATGGCTGATGAAAAACAAAAGGCCTAGTCCTGACCTGAATCCAATTGAGATGATGTGGCATGACCTTAAAAAGGCAGTTCATGCTCAAAAACCCTCCAATGTGGCTGAATTACAACAATTCTGCAAAGATGAATGGGCCAAAATTCCTCCACAGCACTGTAACAGACTTGAAAATTTGAAGTTATCGAAAATGCTTGATTGCAGTTAAGGGTGGCCCAACTAGTTCTTAGGTTTAGGGGGCAAAACGCTTTCACACAGGGCTATGTAGCTTTGAATTTAGTTTTCCCTCAATAATAGAAACCTTAAAAGCTGCATGGTGTGTTTACATGTACAATTTCTTGAGTGTAGGCATTGACAATGGTATTCTTGGCTCAGCAATTATCTAGTCCAATTACTAGTGAAAATTCAGAGATTCAATTGAGAACATTAAAGAATTAAAGAATGTCTATTTATACTCTATAAAATAATTCTAAAATTAAATTTTTCATTTACATCGAATCTTTTTTCCAAACCCACTGTGGGGGTGTACCGAGTCAAAATGACAAAAATTGTCTTAATCCTTACAGTATATGTACATTGCCAGCATCCCCATTTTTATACTCTATGATGTGCTTATCGTGCAGGTGGAGCTGGACGAGCGAGTGGTAAAAACAGATGAAGGTTTGCTATTCAGACGAGTGTTACGACACGACGAAGGCGTCTACGTGTGCCGCTCTCGGGAACATGGATTTTCTCAGACGCTCTCACGTGTGTGGTTGGATGTCTTACAAGGGGACACGCTTGCTGACTTACTTTCACAAGAAAGTAAACACAAGGCATGGTCTCCATGTCCTGTCAATACGGGCTCAGCTAACCGAACGCCACCCAGAGGTTGGTTTAAAGATGTCCTGCAACTGATTGGTCCATCAAACCTTCCTCAAGTGGAACAATACTGTGAGCGCGTCTGGTGCAACGAAAAGCTGCGTCGGAAACACAAGAACATGATGGACAAATACAAACAAGCGCAAGACGTGGCACGGAAAACCAGAGTCAGTAAGAACGCCGGGGACCGGCATCGCATGCCACGCGCAATAGAGTGACACACACACACACACACACACACATGCACACACTGAAAGATGAACTCATAGAAGAGGATTTATATGGTGTTATAAAACACCTCTCAAGCTCAGAGACATTGATCATGCTTACACACTGCTCACACAGACAACGAGGTAGAATGTCTTTACCGTCTCCTGAACTTTGCAGAACTGTGGAGCAAATTTTGTATTACATTTTCCTTTTTAACATATTACTATGATGTCATTTGTCATAATTCGACGACGGTTGCCGTATCAGCAGAAGAAACAGACACTGGGTGGGTGTACAATATACAGTACACATACACACCTCTATTTAAATTCTGTTTACTGTGGTTTTCTACTGTATGTGCTGAGAAGAGATCCGGATGTGTTCACGGCATCGCTCTCAGTATGCTGGAGTAAAGCCAAAGACATTTATGACCATACACATTTTAAAAGTGTTTTCCTTTTTTTTTCCCGGACCAGCTTGTTAACCTGATTTTTTTTTTAAAAGCTGTAATTTGCTAAGTTATTTGGCTGTTACTACAGGCTACTGGTTAGAAGTGGATTATCTATGAAATAAAGCATGATGGTGTGTGCACGTAGAGATAAATCATCAACATGTAAAGGTGTGAGTCGAGTTGTGTAGGTCCAACTGTCCAAATGTTTAATTCATCTTATACCGCAGCAATTTGCCACTAACACTAATGATTCTGTATTTATTAAAGAGCCAGAACTTGTGTATTATACATGTATCTGTTTATACTGTAGTTACTTATACTGTTGTAGCTGTTTGCAAAAACAGGTTATTTCTCATTATTATTTATGGTTTTGCAGCTTATCTTCCTCCTTTGGAAAAAAAAAATTGATTGTCAGATTAAAATTTTTATTTGAGAGAGGAATTGTTGAGGTACATTCACCAGCCGAAGGGTGCCCTGGAAGGACAAGCCTGGGAAATTTAATGCTGCCTAGGGGAAATGGAATAAGACATTAACGAAAAAAACCTAACATCAATTTACAGAGCAAGCGCAAAGCGCAATGCCTTGAAAATTGAAAAGCTTTATAATGACTATTACAAAGTGCTGACACTGGAGACAAAAATGCAAAATAAATGTCTTACAGAAAGTTCTCTCCTATTAATGATTAGACATATTGTTAATCCGTTTATATGAAGCACACGCCATACAAGACCCCTGTGTAAGTTATAAACCATAGCATATTAAAATGAGCAAAGTACAATACTTTAAAACCGTCCAAGCCGTGTTGTAACCAAAATCAAGCACTGGGGTAAAAATCAGTTGTATCTTCTGATCTATTCCTACTATAAGCATACAGTAGCTCTGCTTTTTGGTGTGTAAATTGTGGTGGGCATTTTCCTAACTTTTGTAAAAAAAAAAAAAGAAAAAGGTTTTAGAAGGTGTATGACGGTTTAAAGGGTTCGAAGGTGTATTTGATGAGGAGGATTGAGGATTTTACTGGTATGTACAGTTAGTATTATTTCTGATTTCATTTTTTATGTACTTGGTATTTTGTATTCTTCAAACTAAGGCACGGTCAAAACGTTGAATTTCACACGTAATGCAAGAGTCGAGTTAAAAAGGCTTCTGTAATGTCCTGGAAATCGAAGAAAGATTTCTTTTAGAGAACAAGCCAAGTCTGCATGGTTGTTTGGTTTGCCTTTTCATCTCTCCCATTAAGCCTACAGTAGATGCTCCCACATCCCTCATTTTAGTGATTAATTTGTTCTAACAGAAGTCTGGAAACACAACTTGTTTTCTTTGAAAATATTGCCGTTGATCTAATTGGCTGATCCGAAGACCAGTGTCAGGAAAAAATGAACTATTAGAATATAGAGCCGTCCGAATCGTTTTAATGCTGCTGCAGTCCGTGTTCTTCATAATGTTATAAAAATATCACAGCTGTTAATGGCATTCATTCAGTTTTCGAGTGAATTACTGGGTTATAGGTTTAATTGAGTTCATCTTTCTTTTTTACTTCTCCATTTTTACGTTCTTGTAAATGTTTTTTCACTCTATAAACCTGTAAACCAATCAAGCATAATTGTTCAGGTTCCCTGCATAACACCATGAACACCATGAGTACTTAATCGGATTGAGATATGGGGAGTTTGGAAGCGGGGTTGGTGGCCTTGGGCTCTTCGCCCGCTGGTCCTCATGTGCAACCCGCTGTGGTGCACTATTTTTTATTTTTTTTAAATATACCTTTCTATCGTGGCCAGGATTGACTTTTTTTCATTTGTGCTACATTGGCTTTCCTGTGGGATCGGACCTGGCCTTTGGTCCCCACAGGTATGAGTGAAGCTTGGGTGCCCATGATCCTGTCCCCGGTTTACTGACATATAATTAATAATCAATGCTTATATTTTCATTTTATGGATGATCAGTGTAGATATACATCTTTGTAGTGTCTACTTAACAACCTAAAGTTAAACAGTTGAGCGTTTAATTTATTTCTAATGTGTTTCATTTGACCTTCCAGCGAACCGGATTTCAAACTCTGCTCAGGCCGTCAGTTGGATATTAATATTGTTTAGTCGTTTTTGTAGCATGTTTGGGGCATTTGTTCAACAATATCCCATCAGTAAATAGTAAACCTTGTTCTGACATCATTTCCTTAAAAGTAATTCTACTTTTCAAAACATCCCAATACCAACGTTGTCCCAACATCTGCATTATTGCCGAATTAAAGTCACCACATTATGGCAACCAAACATTCTTTCAAATAGTATAATAAATACTGTATTCTTTCAAGATTGTACACATAAATATATTAACCAAAGCAGCTCTAAGACTTTTTCTCAGATTTAATACTGAATGAAAACCACTGATTAAGCCAAGTTTGTACTTGTATGGACTGATTTTATCTAACAGACTGATAATCATTTCAACACTGAACTTTCATATGCAAATAACACACACACACACACACACACAAACCAGTTTGTGATGATTTTGTATTGTATGTCATGTATTTATGTTTTATTTAAAGTGGATCCTTGCATGCAGAGTTTTCAGATGTGAGTTTTGTCTTTAAAGATACATGAATAAACATGTTTCATGTTGTAGATATTGTGCTTTATTGTGGGCAGCTTTAACTGTCCATGTGGTGAGATGTTTGTTTTTGTCCTTCATGCCCTTTGCATGTGCGTGCTTGTATATGATTTGGATTCGAGGACCTCCTGGAGTCAGGATGCAGGATTAAGTGATACAAAGGGGCTTTTAATCATATGTTGTTCTACTGCAAAAGAGGCAAAAAGCTATCAGAGGTACAGTAGATATAGATTCCAAAGAATGACCACATTGAACATAAACCCATCGCTTAAAGCTATAATTGATGCTAACTGATCCTGATTCGTACAGAACCATAATCAAGTCCAAATGCTGTTTGTTTGTTTGATGTTTGTTTCTGAAATAATTGAAAGCACGGTTACATTTTTAGAAGTGTACATAAACTTTCTTAACTTCCTATGATAAAAGCGAGTATAATATAACGTAATTCAATTATATCCCATTAAAAGGTGACGTAATGGGGTAACATTGCTGCCTCAAGTTTCATTCAGAGCTCAGATTACTGCCCGTGTAGAGCTTCGAAGTCGTCTGCATAGGTATTCATCCACCACCTAAACCCAGACCAGTATGTGAATTAATGATTTGTGTGCAATTCGTAGTGATTACTAATTCGGTGTAAATGAGTGTGAGAATTTGTGTCCATTATGCTCTGAGGATTAGTGTCACATCTGGAGTGTATTTCCAGCTGGCACACAGATGTCACATGATATGTGCTCTGTAACCAGCATGACCATAACCTTAACATCCTGGAGTTAAAGCATTAAAGTAGTACAGCTATATGTTATTTAATAAAAGTTATATTGAAAGTTTTAGTATTTAAGGATTAAATTAAATATTGCTTTGATGTATGAGGCAAGATCTGAACGTTCCACCTAGCACTGGAAATTATGTTTATTTCTTAATTAACTTTACTGTAACAACTGCTTCGTTTTACAATTTCATATCTGACTGTTTCTCATTAAGTTGTTTATCAACATCTAATAAAAAAAAAAAAAAACAATGTACGCTCCTGGCATTTGCAAAAAAAATAGTAAAACCTAACAACTATTTTACTTATTGTACTGTGCAAAAGTTTTGAGAACATTGAGAAAAAGATTCTTTTGAGAACATTTCTGCATAAAAGAAATTTCTATAAAGAGCAATAAAGAAAAATAAAGAGTAATAAAATAAACAGTCAATATTTGAAGTAAAAACTCATTGCTTAAAATCAGGAGTTTTAGACACAGATTTGTGCAGTTTTATAAGAAAACAGTTGTTACAGTAGGTTATACTGAGCTTGCTGGAGAATGAGTTCTTCTGGTAACTTTGTCACACTCCTTTCTATTTTTATGCAAATCCCAGGGGCGTACATTAGGTTTTTTGGTTTCCATCTGAAAACTGGTCTGTCTTGTACTATATTTTTTTCCTTTACAATCATGCATATATTCTCCTGGTCCAGCTCACCCCAAACCATCTCGATTGGACTCAGGTCCGGTGACTGTGGAGGCCAGGACATCTGCCGCAGCACTCCATCACTCTCCTTCTTGGTCATATAGCCCTTACACAGCCTGGAGGTGTGTTTGTGGTCATTGTCCTGTTGAAAAATAAATGATCGTCCAACTAAACGCAAACCGGATGGGATGGCATGTCGCTGCAGGATG
>JAOTQY010000029.1:7742066-7753039 GCA_026413445.1 Dolichallabes microphthalmus
GGAATCGAGCCTGGCCGGGAATCGAACCCGGACCCTGGCGGTGCAAGGCGACAGTGCTAACCACTACACCACCGTGCTGCCCCCTTAGTTAGTAGATATAAAATAATCTAAGGGAAACAAATGCCATACAGAGATTAAAAGACTACTACATAGGCATAGCTCATATATATGCATGTTAATTAAAACAGGGCAAGGGAATACTGACAAGCAAAATTGACAGGGTGCCAATTCATCACAGCGCACAAGCAAGCACACCCTCACTCACACGCTATGGCCAATTTGGAGACGATCTGGAGGGCAATTTGGTATCTTTGGACTGTAAGAGGACACCGAAGTACCCTGAGGAAACCCACCAAGCACGGGAAGAACATGCAAACAGGATGATATTCATTAGAACACTTCTCTTACCATTGTTATCCACTTGTATTTTCCTCTGGTGACATTGAAAATTGTGTCAGTTCCTTGAGGTTCTTTCGGTCAGACATATTTGGAGCCAAATTTTAGAACAGAAAAACACATTTCTTTCAACGAACCCATCATGTCGTATAGTGGTACATTCATATGGAATTAATTCATTATCACCATGCCATAAATCCATGTAGTTTTGATGTATTTTGAAGTAACTGTTTATTTCTTCGTGTTAATCAAATACAGTCTGATGCAACAAACCACACAGAAATAGGAATAGTCACTACAGTGTTCCATGTCAACTTTGGCCTTCAACCTTTGACCTCTCCAGAATATAAAGTCCCACTTTGAATCAATACTTTACATTTATTACATCTAACAGTAGACACACAATGAACACACATACACATGTTAATGTGCCACACACATGCATGTACAGGCACACGTACACACACCCGTACACGTGCACACAACACACACACACACACACACACACACACACACACACACACCCGGACATAGACGTACACAGAGACACTCTGTCTCTCAGAATATGAGAAGAGTCACAAGGCAATGAAATCAGTGAGCTGGTCTGGGTCATTTGGTTATTTCTTTTTAGAGAAAAAAAAAAAGATTGTTAAAAAAACGAAAAGAAAAAAATGTCATTTCACACTGGGAGAGTTTTAGATCAAGTCCTTAAATATGGTTTAAAAGGAAAACACCTCAAAATATACATTTTTTCTCTCTCCAGTTTTCAGAACAATGGATATTTTACAAATGTCAATCCAAGCACGTATCACCACTACATATTAGCTTATTACGTCTTAAATATGTCATAAGAACATTAGATGAGCCAATGTGCTTTGTTTCTATTGTATTGGCAAAACACTCAACTACACATCTTTTTCTTAAGTCATGCAAATGAACAGAAGCAGGCATAACCGTTCTTTACATCAGGAAACATTATAAATAGAACAAAAAAAAAATTCACCCATGTAGACTAATATTATATCTTAATTAACTGATAATAGCTAGAGGAAGTGATTGCTGAGGGAAAATAGTTTGACCTTACAGTATGTTGGGCTTAACAGTAAGCATTCTTAGGAAATGAAGGGTCCAACACAGACTGGAACCTACTACTCTTAGAAATGAACTGTACTTTTCCTTATTGTTTTGGTACCATTAAGGTACATATTTTGCATTCCACCTCTGTAGTACCGTGGAGCCCAATGGTGACCATTATAGTTATTCCCAGTTTTACAACCATGGTAGGACCTCTAGTCAACACATTCACACATTACGAGCAATTTGGGAACAACAGTTAGAATAATCTACATGTCATTGAACTGTGGGAGGAAACCAAAGTACCCGGAGAAAACCCACCATGCACAGGGAGAACGTGCAAACTCCACGTACACAGACCCCGAGGTCCCCCGAGGTCCCCCGAGACCCTGGAGAAGGAATGTGATCGTGCTAACCACTATGTCACAGAGCCATCATCGTTTGTATTAATGGATACATAATTGACCTTATATTTCAAAAACTTTACTATAATAGCTAAAGGAAAACCATTCAGCACTTGAAGAGCTGAGATGAATGAATAATTTTACTTCTCATTGGTTTTTTTTCAGCAATTTTTTTTTCTTGAACAGAATTACACATGATTAAAAGTTTAGTAATAAGTACAATAAGTTCAATAATGCTGTCCCAGAGTATGGGTATGGGTGCCTGAGGTAGGCCCGAGTCTGATCCCCAGCCAATAGAAATGTAGACTTAATTACAAGGAAAAGCACAGTTTGAAACCTTTATTTCTAAGAATGTTGCCTAGGAATTTTTTTTGTCTAGGAAATCTTTTTCTCAGATGGCCCTATTTGGTTGACATTCTTTATCTTTTTATTTACAGGAGTGTTAACAGTTTACCACCTAAAACTCAACATTGTAGAAAATCTAGAACTTATAAATATGCTTGATTAAGATTTCATCGTTCTGTGTTTAAAAAAATGCGTTTTTTGACCAGAAAATTGTGCGTACATTTGGAAAAAAGACAAAAATGAACAGAGCACCTTGTTGTAACCATATATGCGTGTACATGCACATAAATATTTTTCCTCTGTGTGGAATCTCGAATAGTGATTGTTAAACTCGACACGACCAATACGATTGCCACGTTTCTTTTGCAACACCAAGCTGCCACCTAGTGGTGAAAACCAAAAGCACCAGTTCTCCTTTCTACTGCTCCCACTGTTCGTGCTCAAACAAGTCAGGACCACAAACCACTCTGGGAAACAATCATTGTAAAAAAAACAGAAAAAACAAAAGGATGACGTGTATGAAAATGCATTCTTTACATCTCTTTAATGAAAAACAAATACACGCCCCGAACCTAGGGCCCCTGGGCAGCCAATTCCACAAGTCCCTGTTTTGTCATGCTGCTTGTGTGTAGTTGTTTGAGGGAAAAAAACAGTAACTGGTTGGTCTAGGGGAGGAAGGAAGCATCATCTGTTATTCACCATCTAACCTAAAACATCCCTACATCAGCAGAAAGGGCTGATGGGTAAATCTGATGTCATTATAATAAGCGGCTTCCTGTTTAGTTTTTACTATTAAATTAATGAACACTGATTTAACATGCTATATGTGCAAAAAAGATTGTTATTGTAACTGTTGGAGCTATGAAGCACACACACACGCTCAAGCATCTTGTCTTGCAAATCATGAACAGATGGGGTCCGCCTCCCATCATAACATATTTTTGTATGATTTTCCCACAATGCACTCCTGCTTTGATGTGCCCGATAAGGTCTAGGGCCTAGAACACGATATTGCAAAGCAAACTGTCACACACCATGCAGGTACAGTATAGTGCACACGCCCTACCACTACTGTATGTGATCTCACACAAAACGCGCTTTGGATAAAGTTCAAGCACCTCAAAGTCTTTCTGTACAACAGGTGGCGCCAGTGAGCAACCAGGCCACCCTGCCCGAACGCCCGCTTTCTCGAAATTTGCTGATGATTATATTTTGTGGGTAAGTTCACAGTTTTGAGTTCCCTTCTCCCCGTTTCCTGCTGATGGTAAACACCAGAGAGCAGCTTTAAGGGTTTCTATGGTAACAGGCAGCTAGTGGTGGTTAGCTTAATAGTGGTTTTGGTTCTACAGAGAATATTCGAGGATACAGAGGAAATTCTAATCTACAGAACACAAAGAGCACAAAGCACAAACACACAAAAATGGCAAATATGCAATTTTTTTTTCTTTTCTTCTAGAAGCAGAGTGTGTGTGTGCTGTTCCAAGACAATGCATGCAATTGCACTGCTGTACAGTTTTTCTACATATCGAGTGTGTGTGTGTGTATGATGCTTTGTCCATGGTTTGGACTCGTAAACACTATGAGACAGTTTGGTTCAGAATGACATCATCCTTGTCTGCACTTTTTTCAAATGGGCCTCTGTGTTCAGAAAGAAGCTCAAGTGAATAATTCTTGCATCAGAGTATGTGTGTGTGTGTTTGTGTGTGTGTGTGAGAGAGAGATTCGTGCCTTTGTAAATTGGAGTGTTTATCGAGTGTATAGTCATGTAAATGACATCATGGCTAAGTGTACAGGAGGGTATGGGCAGAGAGGGTATGATTGGAGTGTATGGGCGGGAAAGTGTGTAATGTGTATATGAGTGGTGTATAGAGGAATAGGAGAGTGTGTAGACATAGGAGTGAGTATATGAAGGGGTAGATTGGTGTGTTTGGGGGTTTAGAATGCAAACTGAAATAATACCACCCCGGTACAGTAATGTAACATGGCAGTAGAGTGTGTAAAGGGTGGCAGAATGATTTCAGGACGTGAATAAGGGAAGGAATTAGAATTTGTTTTGGACTATAAGGATTAAAAGAATGCACCCCAGATGGGGGTAGGATGGAGCAGCAGTGCACTAAGGCAATGGTGTGTGGTGAATTGTACAGTATGAGAAGCATAATGTGGATTTCTAACATATAGCTTGTTTGTGTTATCTGATAAACAGTCTCGTGATGGTGTGTGTGGTTTTGTCCAACTCCAGTGATCTCTCCTTCTTTCTCTGTCCCTCTCTCTCTCCCGCTCTCTCTCTCTTTCTCTCTTCTTCCATCTCCTGTTACTCTCCCGCACTCCGAGGCGCACGAGGTGCAGGTTTTCCGTCGTGTGTTCTGCGGTTCCTCCCCTTCCTCACCTCCTTCAGATGCCTCCACTTTTTGTGCGTGGAGTGCAGAGGATCAGAAGATGGAGACTCGTTGGCTGCGTCTGCCATTGCTTTGTCTGATTGGCTGTGTTTGCGTGACCAAACCTGCTCGCAGATCTGGTCCACGGTGCTCAGGTTGGGGTGATCAACCAGCTGCATGAAGTCTCTGTACCACAGCTTCTGATTGGTGGACTGTGCTTGGCTTTGGGCCGGGTTGTGTCCTATGCTATAAGTTGGGCTCGTAGTGGGGACGACGTCCAGCATGATGCTGAGCAGCGTTTGGGTGAATCCATGCTCCATGGCGTGACACTGGTATACACCGCCATCTCTGCGCAACACTCGTCGCAGCAACAAGCCTCGATTTGTCTGAAGCACACGATCATCTAGACGGACCTGAGATCATGAAGACACACATAATGAAACATTATATAAGTGGAATCATACTGATAATATGAAAGATCATTAAAAGCACATTTATCACCTTCTTCTCATTCCCCATGGAAATGGAAATCACCAGGGACCAACTGATATGATATTATTGCGAATAATTGCTGCCAATTCAATTTGCATTGCGATACTGTAAATATCTTAGTATCTTCTTTTGCTTTTCTGTGCATTCCACCCTATTCTGTGAACTTTGCATTTTTCACAGATATAGAGTATATCGAATCACCACGCTCCTTTTTTCAAAGCCCTCTTCATATTCCCTCACTCACCTCTTCTCGGGGATTGTTCGGGTGTCTCTGGGAGGTCCATGAGACCTGAGCCTGTAGTGATTTGGGCATGCACTCCAGGAAAGAGCTACTGCCCTCCACTGCATACAGCTTTTTCTCCACAACACGCTGCTTCTGGTGATCTGAAAGGCACAATATACAACAGTGGTGTTCAATTTTGACGGTTAATTATTGTTAAATTAATGTAACATTATAATTAGATATATTCAGAAGTAAAGTAAAGAATAACTTGTTGTTAGTCTTTCGGCTGCTCCCGTTGAGAGGTCACCACAGCGGATCAACTGATTCGCACAACAACTCGGCACAGGTTTTACACAAGGATGCCCTTCCTGACGCAACACTCTCATTTTATCCAGCACTACATCCAGTGGATGGGGTTTGGGTTTTGGCTGAGAGTCAAACTCAGGCCTACCTGAGCCACCAATGCCTATACTCTGGGACAGCACTATTGAACTTATTGTAATTATTACTGAACTTTTGATCAAGCGTAATTCAGTTTTTTTTTTAAGCTCAAGAATAAATTATTTTGACATTTGACATAAAATGTATTCATTCAGCTCGGCCCTTCTGTGCTGTGTGTATACTTTTTCCCTCCAACTTAAACGCAATTTTGAACCTCATTAGTGTGTGAATTATATTCTTTCCTGCCTGTAAAAACGTCTTGCGCTGGCTGAGCTCCATTAAAAACCAAGAAAATTCTTCAGAACCTGTCTTTGTTCTCCACTAACATTTCTTTTTCTTTCTTTTTTAGAATGAATGAAGTGACCCAACAGGCCCTGTGTGATTAATACTTTTGATCAAGTATTTTGGTCTTTATAAAGTACTGTACAGTATAGTGGGTGTTGGAAAGACACTTGAAATGAATTAACAAGCCCACCTCTGTAGAGTTTGGTCGGTTGAGAAGAATGACATACTTTCTTAAAAGATACTTATCAAAGAAAAGGTTTCCAATAGCTTGTTCAAGTGTTTCCTTATTATTAAAGCAAGCAATTTTTAAATAGTGTTACATTGTTAATATCCTTACATTTTCTTTATATTCTCCATGTTTTTCGGCTGTGTGCCATTGGATCCTCAGTAGTTGACTTTTTCCCTGTAATCCAAAAGGCCCGGGTTTGTATTCCAGCCAGTGCCACAGACCTAGCCACTGCCCTTTCCTGATCTGTTTAGTAAATTGTTAGTTAGAATTAGCCTTAGCTCTAGTATAGGTTGTCTCATTTCCGGGGCTGCATCCTGTAAAGGATGTGATGGTATTGGTGGCTCAGTGGTACAGTAGGTCTCTTGCCTGCCATGAGGTTCAATTCCTGGCTGATGCCCAAACCCCAGCCACTGGATGCAGTGCCGATCCCAAGCCCAGCTAAAATGCAAGGGTTGCATCAGGAAGAGTATCTGATGTAAAACCTGTGTCAAGTTGTTGTGCGGATCAAATGGTCCACTGTGGGGCAACCACTTAATGAGAGCAGCCGAAAGTCTAACAACAAACAGCAATCCATTGAAGGATGCAATCTATGCTCTCTTCATAGTCCTGTGGCCTTCAGTGAGTGTGTAGACAAACCAAAATGAGACAGTCTGGTCTTTGAAGAATTTCTTAATGGCATCACCAGCTGGTACTGCTCTTACCATTACATCAATATAATATGAAGGCTGAATGATCAATAAAATCACAATGATTATGGTCTATGGCGGCACGGTAGTGTAGTGGTTAGCACTTTCGCCTTGCACCTCCAGGGTCTGGGTTCGATTCCCGGCCAGGCTTGATTCCCGTCTCTGCGCGCATGGAGTTTGCATGTTCCCCCCGTGTTTGGTGGGTTTCCTAACTCTGGTTTCCTCCCACAGTTCAAAGATATGCAGGTTAGGCTAATTGGCGTTCCCAAATTGCCTGTAGTGTGTGTGTGTATGTGCCCTGCGATGGATTGGCACAGGATTGGACAGGTTCTGAAGAATTTTCTTGGAGTAAATAGCTGTACAGGGTACTGTCCAGTGTGTACCCTGCCTCGTGCCCTAAGTCTCCTGGGATAGGCTCCAGGTCCCCGTGACCCTGAGAGCGGATTTCAGGTAAATCCCCATTACTTTTTTAAATTATATATTTACAGTATATACTACATCATCAATGGAGGAGGCTTCAGAAATCAATTTGTACATTTGGGTTTTGGACATGTCAGGTAGAACTAAGTTTTCATTAGGTAACTTAGTTAAACTGCTGCCAGAATATGAAAATGATCTAGCAAAAATGTTGAACTTGCAAAATGTTTTTTACTCTTATTATTTTTGGTTAGCGAAACAAATGAAAAACAACTCTAAGATCACTTGATCATATTTCTTTGCTTGTGTCAACCATTTTTACATAATCCTGTAGTATATATAACATATATATTTAAAAATAGTAATGCAAAAGATAGCTTAAAATGCTGTGAGTTTTCAGAGCCCTACTGTAATAAGAAACTGTCTCCACTGTCTCCTGCCTCAACCCCCTGCATGACTGGAGGTTTGTATCAAGAAGTGCCAATATTGTGCCAAAATAGTATAATTAGCTGTGACATGCTATATGTTTTTACTGATGGATGAAATGATGTACCGTTCCTGTTCTGTCATTATAATGGTCTAACAGGATCACAAGTTGTGCAGCATTTCTTTTTCAAGTGCAGGATTTACTAGGCTTATTCCACCTTGATATTCTCTTGATCGACAAGTAGCTCCCTCCTACTGCACTGAAATTTGGTTAAATGTCTCAAAAACTGTTCTTATGAACTATAGTAAGAGTCTTAGGCACTTATGTATGTGTCTGACACTAACACTAAAAAGCAATGATCTGTGGAGTAACATCGCCCCCTAAAGGAGTAAACTAACCTCCTGAACAGAGAGTGTTCGGATCACCATTCCTGACGTCTTGCCGACGGAAACGCCTGCATGGGATACAAGAACAGAGAAGATTGCAGAGGTTCATACGGTATATTCATTGTAAAACCTGTGTAGGGATGTGCTGAGTAAGCAGGATATTATGGAAAAACGCAACATCGGTTATGAGTGTGTGTACCGTTTGGTGTTAGGAAGGTAGCGTGTGCATTGGTGTCCATCCCAGGCACAGTAGGGGTCCCGGGCCAGGCAGCACTCAGCACATGCTTTACCGTACATGCTGCAGCGATGCAGTGGCACCTGCACCACACCTGTGTCAGAGCCTACATACAGCTGTTGCTGCAGAGAGAAAAGAAGAGAGCAAGAAAGTGATGGAGAGAGAGAGAGAGTTAATCAAAATACAAGGACACACTGATCTGGAAATCTAATAAGCCAGACATATTATTAGATTTTAACTACATATTTTATCTTATATCGTAGGCAATGTCATTTCCTGCACTGAGAATTAAATGAAATGAAGTCACGCATTAAATTAGTGCTTTTGCTGATGATGTTATCTTGTTGCTGTCAAAGTGAAAAATTATACAGTGGACCCAGAGTTCACAACTCATTCTACCCTGACACTATTCATACACTTCACACTACATAAGCACATCAGCACAGCTACAGAGTTACCAAGGAATGTGAAGACAGTACTGTGATGGTGAAACACCACTCCAGAAACTCTAGCTTAAGCATAATCTTTAGGGTCAGAGGTCAATTCTTGAAGGTCTCAACAGGTAACCTGCTGGAACTAATTTCAGAGCTGTTGTAACAGATAAGCGTGACTTACTCTTTTGGAAGAGATCTGCATATTGATGATGGATGAAGAGTCCTGTAAAGAGAAGAACATACATTTTTGCTTGCTCAGGTTGCACAAGGTGCTTTGATATTTGATAACCGATCCTGCTTTGAACGTGAATGCAAACCCCCCAGCTGTAGTCAAGTCAAGTCAAGTCAAGTGGCTTTTATTGTCATTTCCTAGAAAATTGTGATGGCGCATAAAACACACAACTCCAAGGAATATTTAAAAATAAAATATATATTTTTAATAAAGGACTAAATAAAGTATGCTGACTGCAGTGCTGACCAAGACAAAGTTCTAGTGTGTCTAGGGAATAATATGAAGAAAAAAAAAGACACACACCTTGAAGACTTGCAGTTCCTCTAGAAGCAACTCTGTGTTGCTCCAGCTTCCTTTAGGCACAGAGATCACTTTCAAAACAGTGCCGACATCTATAAAGGGTTAAAGGCACATACAATATTACAGACACAATGATATGCAAAAGATCATTTGAGAAACGTGCATCTTGTGCATATTGTCGAACTACGCCGAATAACAAATAAGTAAACTAAAAATAATACATTTACTGACACGAACAAAAACAAACAGGGCAGTATGATATGATGAGTTACTGACTTATACTAACATTAACACTGATTATGTATCAATTGTATGCGGTGGTATCAAAGCACCGACCTTCATGAGTCAGTGTGCCAAAAGACACCATCCTGTGTACATCAGGAGCTGTGCCAACTGGTTCTATTCTGACCATGTACTGTACTGTATGTGACCCCATCTGCTATTTCATCATGGACAGCAAGTTAGAACAAAGAGCAAATATGAAATTCTGCGTGAAACTGGGCAAATCTGCCACAGAAATATTTGACATGATTCAGCAAGTTCATAGCAATGAGTCATTCGAGGTGTTCGGACTAGCATACGTGCTTCAAGGACTGAAGAACATTACTGGAAGACAATGAGAGATCAGGAAGACCTTCAACAAGCTCTACCTCGCAAGCATTCCACAACATTGCTGCCATTGTCATTGTGTCATACAGAACAGTCAAGGCAATCTTCGTGTGTGATTTGAACATGCGCCGTGACCTAAAGTAGGAGCAGAACTTCCCCAGGCTACTGGCCCAACAGCAGAAGAAACATTGTGTCGAAGTCTGCCAAGAACTCCATCAGCGGTGGTTGACTCACTTCATTTCAAGGATTATTACCGGCGGCGAAACTTGGGTATTATGGGTACGATCCTGAGACAGAGCAACAGTCTTTACAGTGGAAGAGCCCATCCTTCCTACAACCGAAAAAGGCGAGTCAGGTCTGCATGCTTATCATGGAATTGGGCACCTAGAATTCGTCCCTAGGGGCAAGACCATCAATAGGAACTCCTAATGGCAGGTTTTACAGCATCTGAGGCAGGAAGTATCATAAAAAAAAAAAAAAAAACAGAACTCGTAAACAGAGCTAATCTTGGAAATTTTTGATAACACCTCGTACGCCATAACCTGGTGACAGGTTCATGGGGACCCAAGGCTTATCTATGCCTTATCCTATATATGGGTACAATCCTGAGACGAAACAACAGTCTTCACAGCAGAAGAGCCCACCATCTCCATGACCGAAAAATGTGAATCAGGTATGCATGCTCATTGTCTTTTTCCTGCATTTGTGGAATTGTGCATCGAGAAATCGCCCCAAGGGGTGAGAGCTATCCTAATGCCAGGTTTTACAGCATCTAAGGGAGGACAGTGAAAAAACAGAGCTCGTAAACAGAGCAAATGTCTGAACTTTTTGAGAACACCTCATACACCAGTAAACTGGTGACAGGATCATGAGCTTATCTATGTATGTGGTAACCAGGAAATCTGGACTGTAAAGGCCATATCACACTTGTCATGTGATATGGATCTGTTGAATTTTGTTGTTGTGTTTATTTGTTTCATCCT
>JAOTQY010000029.1:7977801-7992623 GCA_026413445.1 Dolichallabes microphthalmus
ACAAATTCCAAGGCTTGTAAGAATAGATAATAGAATCTTGTGGTTCACCGTGTCAAATGCAGCTGACAGGTCCAGGACGATGAGAACAGATGACAGTTTAGCAGATCTAGCTAGCAGCATGGAGCTTCTCAGTGACTGACAGAAGGGCAGTTTCTGTGGAATGTGCCACTTTGAATCCAGATTGGTTGGGATCAACAGATTATGATTTGTTTGTGCATTGAATTAGGTATTGTGCACCGCTAACGCATGTTCTTCTGTGACTGGCGGAACTACTGTAACTAACCGCAACTGGTAGAGCTGGTGACTGATGGTTAACGACTGACCGTTAATGTAATTAAAACCCTTAGGAGTATGCAGGTGTTTTGGGGCCCTAAAGAAGTTCTTACATGACCTGACATTTGGTTATTTTTCAGTTACTTATAAACATATAAGTCTAATTGCACTGTATTCAGCACAACCTGGGCTACAGTAATATGTGAGCAGCATGTATGTACATGTTTGTATTTTGAAGAAAATGACACTTATGCATGGTTATTGAAAACAATGAAAAAATAAGTCACTGAAATAAGGCCACAAACTCGTTCATAACATTTTTGTAAAAGACTTTTGTGAACTGGATCTTGCAGCCTTGCTTCAAAATGATGTGACAATCATCCTGCTCACTCATTCACAGAAAACAATATCTTTATTTACATTTTCGAAGACACTTTTTGTTTAGAAAGGCCATATGAGAGAAGGTGTGAATGGCCATGAATAATGCTGTCATTCACCCCAGAGGAGACAAAGACGCGCATAATAAGCTTTTCAGTCAGGTATGTGATAGAGGGAAGTGCTACAAAATGTTTTGTAGTTTATTCAGAATATAGTTAACTGACAGGCAAAAGTTCCAAGAAACAGTATCTTGTCTGCTTCTTTGCATTTGCAAACAGGTGGCTGATCATTTTCACTGTCACAACTGTTTATAAAAAAAGCATGAACATGATAACACAATAAAAACTCTACTGTATATTATCATAACCATCAATCATTACCCATGAAAGTGGTGGACAGTCCTTTAAATCTCAGCTAAAGTTTTTCTTTATATTTCCAATTATTCCACTTTAGAATATCATCTATGTTAAGTTCCGGGCCATAAATACTGTATAAATGTTAAACGTCCTAGTGCTCTTACTGTCTATTTTCACACTTCGTGAAATGCCTCTCATCCAATCAGATCTCTTGGATGGAACTATTTTATATTAAACAAAGCACAAACATAATACAAACCTGTAGCTTTTTAATGTAATAATCCTACAAAAAATATATATAGGCGTTGGACAATGAAACTGAAACGCCTGGTTTTAGACCACAATAATTCATTAGTATGGTGTAGGCCCTCCTTCTGCGGCCAATACAGCATCAATTCTGTCAAGGTGCCATCAAGTCCTGCACAGTGGCCAGAGGGATTTTGAGCCATTCTTCTTGCAGAATAGTGGCCAGGTCACTACGTGATGCTGGTGGAGGAAAACATTTCCTGGCTCGCTCCTCCAAAACACTCCAAAGTGGCTCAAAAATAGATACATTTAGATTTGGTGACTGTGCAGGCCATGGAAGATCAAACCACTCTGTCACGAGTCTTGCTGTGTGTATTGGTGCATTATCATCCTGATACACAGCACCGCCTTCAGGATACAATGTTGGGCCTACTGTTGGGAACATTGGGCCTAGGGAATGCCATGATTTTACAGCCCAAACCATCATTGATCCACCCCCATACTTCACTCTGAGCATGCAACAATCTGTGTGGTACGCTTCTTTGGGGCTTTTCCACACCGTAACTCTCCCAGATGTGGGAAAGACAGTAATGGTGGACTCATCAGAGAACAATACATGTTCCACATTGTCCACAGCCCAAGATTTTCGCTGCTGGCACCATTGAAACCGACGTTTGGCATTGGCATGAGTGATCAAAGATTTGGCTATAGCAGTCCGGCCATGTACATTCACCCTGTGGAGCTCCTGACGAACAGTTTTGGTGGAAACAGGAGAGTTGAGGTGCACATTTAATTCTGCAGTGAGCTGGCCAGCTGTGGTTTAATGTTTTTTGGATACAATCTGGGTTAGCACCTTGACATCCCTTTCAGACAGCTTCCTCTTGCGTCAGGCGGGAGTCTCTCCTTAACGTCCGTCGGCTGGGCGGCTTTCTCGGCTGGGATTGGGGGCCCTTACCTCTCTGCCGCCTTTTCCACTTCGGCGGCAGGGATGCAAACGCGGGCTCGACACGGAAGTGAAGGTGCCGCGGGAGCTCGCGCAGCTCGTTCACGTGCTGTCCTCTCGCGGAGATCCTTTAGTGAAACAGAAGAAATGAGAACATAAAGAAGAATTCTGAACTACTGTGTGTACATGTTGTAAACATTAATAAGGCTTTGAAAATCCTAGGGGCGGACAAATCAATGACTATCTCACTGGACATCTTAAAGCTGCAATATGCAGCCCAGTGTTATTTTCCAAATGTCTCATTGACTAGCCAAAAAGTGACACCTAATGTAACTGAATACAAAAGTATAATGAGGTAATTATGTGCCATAATACCGACCTTGGAAAATGAGCGAGTACCTGGGAGGTGGTGACTTTATATCGCTGTAGTCTTTATCCCTTCCTGTTAATGTCTCAGAGTAGCATTACCGCCTCACAGCTCCGGGGCTCCTGTTTCAATCCTGAGCTCAGGTTTATGTTGATGTCAAGCTTTACATGTTCTCCCTAGGCTACCAATTTGCCCATTCGTGCTGTAAGATGGGATGAGTTATTAGTACAATTGCATAAGAATTAGCTTGATAATCTGCTCAATTAGCATTTGACTTTAAGGCATCTTCAGGTGAGCTTTGCTTGGCTGCAAGGATAAATTAGAAACCCCAGTGAGAAAGCAAGAGGGCACTTTACAGCATATTTTTCCACAAGGAGAAAAAATCAGTCAGTGAGGGGGAAATTTGAGAATTTTATACATCATATTATTCCTCTTGTAGGAAGATGGTGATTTATTGTACACTTCAGAACCAGTTTACGCTCACTGCTACACTGTAGACACTTTGCCCTTTTATGAGCCATATACTAATGAGCCATAACATCAAAACCATTAATATTAAAACACCTACAGTAGGTTTTCCCCAGTACCACTTCAGGGTTCTGGCCCTTCGGGGGTGGCTTCACATTTGAGGGGTGCAATGGTGTCTCGCACAAGGATGTTGGCAGTGGGTACTTTTGGGGTATAAACCCTGCATACAATACTGTGCAAAAGTAATTGAGCCACCCATCATTTCTTCTTCAAAATAGACAGAATTGTTTTGTATTTTTAATGCAGTCTTGAGGAATAGGCTTTCTTTTTTCAACAATTTTCAGTCCAGTCCCTGTTCCTGACCAATTTTAAAGCAATGCTTTTTGTTTATTATGCCACATAGTGACCTATGGATCATTCAAGCATAAAAACCATCCAACTTGAGGCATGAACCATTGATATCAAAGATGATCAAAGCCCAGTGATTAGTATACTGGTATACCAATAACCTTTAGTGCTGCTAAAATCATGAACAGCAGCTATGCTGATTCCTTCACATCTATTCCTTTTTCTACCTATCCCAACACATCTGGAGATTGTGCCAGCTCCAGGAGACAGAGGCCAACCCTGCGAGGATCCTGAGGGTATCCAGAGAATGACCAGCTCTAGCTGGATTCTGCTTTGTGATGATTTGGGTATATCAAAGTAACTATGCAAACCTTGGACTTTGAGGATGACAACAACCTCCTAATTAATACACATTAACATTCAACATATGCTGTATCTGCATCACACTGTACATAACTGCAGAAATGACATTGTTCTTATCACACACCCCGGTGTTTAGAATAATTTATGATCACAATCCAGTGTCACTCAAATGAGGATGGTTTCTAAAGGAGTTTTTCCTTGCCACAGTCGCCTCAGGCTTGCTCAATAGGGATGATTGTGTCCCTCAACTAGAACTTTTTGCCCTTTTGTATTTTGTTTCTTATGTTCTGTAAAGCTGATTTGAGTGTTCATTGTTAAAAGGGCTATACTAAAATAACTAAAATGTAATTGAATTGAACATTTATGCTGAATGCTGAGTGGTTGAAGGCGATGAGAGGGGAAATGAGGTTGCTGCTGAGGTTGTTGCATAAGCTACCCATTTTTAGTTAATTTTGAGACTGTCACAGTAAATTTCATTTCATTTCATTCAATATGAAAGAGTAATGGATGAACCAAGACTTTTGCAAGTAGGGAATCTGAAAATACCCTAAATCAGCTTTTGCATTAAACAAGCAATGAACCAATTCTTAAACTTGATCATGTTTATGCCTTCAATCAGCCATTCTGTTCAATCTGTCAATATACTGTAAAAGTACAATGATGAAGTGTGCTTAAATCTGTACGGTCACCCTGTCCCCACCTATTGATTTTTCCAGTGCTTCAAAGGTCTAGACTGTCTTAATTAGGCTGTGACTGAGAAGCCAGACAATGTTCTCACTCACTTGTTCCCCCCCACCCCCCCTCTCTCTCTGGCTGTGCATGGCCAGCGTACAGACCTGTCTGCCCACTGGGACTTTTTTCCAGATGGCTGGTCTGCTATTCAGCACTACTTCTCCGAGATGCTTAATGAATATAGTCCCTTGTTGTGAGTTGTGCCTCTATCAGTAATAATCATCTTTATTAAATTTTAGTGCTACATAAAATATTACAAACGCAAAGCACAAAGGCAATATTAAAAAATAAGTGAAGTCCGGTAAGCTTAAAAAAAATCAGGCATTTATTTGCGTGCAGGAGATGGAATCAGCGAAGGAGTAAATTGTATAGGATAAAAATCGAATCAAAAAGAAGTCGAATACGTTAGTTAAACCAGTGAAGGGAAAAATATCTGAAAATATGCTGACTTTTGCATTTTGTGTTTTGCAGCATTTGTTGCGTCAGGGCCGAGCTGCTGTGCAAGTGATTCATGAGCTGGAGGTCATTAGCACCGAGTACCTGCAGGATGCCAATTTGGCAAGAGCGCATGCAGGTGGGCAGAGAGTCATGCCTGCCATGAGCGTCTACACCATTGTCAAAGGCAGGCTGCATATCCGGCTCGGCAACATCGGTAAGCTACGTTCTGTCTCACTGTGATCTTTTGCTTTTGCACTATTATTCCATTTTTTCCTATTTCCACAACAGTACAAGGCTAAAGTTTCAGCTGATGTAGGCATACACTGTCTTTTCTGAACGTATTGGAATGGCAAGGCTCTTTTTTTCTGTTTGTTTTTTTTTTTTTTGGCTGTATCCTGACAATTCGGTTTTAGATCAAAAGATGATTATAAGATGATAGATCAGAATGTCATCTGTCATTTCCTCATTTTTACAACTAGATCTGTTAAACTGCTTAGAACTTGTTTTTCAAGTAATCAAAAAGGTAAACCATCTTGAAGACCAGAGAGCTAACCCTGTGAGAAATGTAAGCCATTTTGACGGTGAGGAATGGAGCAAATCGATCAGACCAGTCGCAAAAGCATTGTGTGTTGCCAGTACAACAGTTTGGAACGTTCTGAACATAAAGGAACCACTGGTGACCTGACAACAATTTTCTAAAAAAGCTCTCAATCAGTCTCCTTAATCCGGCATATATGTTTGTAAAAATCTTACTTACCCCAACACAAATGATTTATTATTTTGGGAGCTTCAACATACGTTTGACCAATACAGTACTGTACCACATACTCCTTCAAATACTCCAGACCAATTTTGTCCCCTTCAGCAGTCATTGTTTTTGTTTCATTACTTTCTGACACATCTTGTTCCATCACAGTGTCCCTGACCAGGACAAAGCAGTAACTGAAAATAACATGGCTAATGCATCACACGCCACATCAAGCACAGTGCACCACATCCTATGGCTTCCATGTTTTATGTTGGTAAACTGAGAC
The DNA here is from genome assembly GCA_026413445.1 of Dolichallabes microphthalmus. Taxonomy (NCBI): domain Eukaryota; kingdom Metazoa; phylum Chordata; class Actinopteri; order Siluriformes; family Clariidae; genus Dolichallabes; species Dolichallabes microphthalmus. The sequence goes on from JAOTQY010000029.1 coordinate 7,983,748, forward strand.
AGAGTGAAACCTGAGAGACACAGTTGGTTTTTTATTGCATTCACACACTGAGATGCCTAATCATATATGTGCGCCTACGCTGTTTGGATATTTTATCTGGTGCACCTACCACATACGCCATTTGTTACAAGATACATTTTCCTAGCAACACTTAATTTCAAGTGGACAAATATTTGGTGGTTTGACAGATAGCTAATTACTAAACCAGACAATTTAAAACAAATTCAAATTAAACTTAAGGATATAAGAAGGTTCTATAAAGCCAGGATGGCAAACTAAGTTCTGTATGTGTTACACTATACTAATAGTTTAACTCACTTACATTTCTATACGGTTATCCTGTACAGGGTCACAGTAGGCCTGAAGCCTATCCCAGGGTACTTGGGGCATGAGGTACATCCTGGACAGGGTGCCAGTGCATTGCAAGGCACAATCATGCACACACTCATTGAAAGCACCAGTTAGGGGCCTCCGAGTGGCGCAATGGTAAAGCGCTCACCCTATCATCCGGAGATCTCTGGATCGAACCCCGGGTGATGCTGTTGCCTCTCACAGCCGGAGGCATTGAGAGAGCTGATTGGCCGAGTTCTCTCAGGGGGGAGGGATGAGAGGTACTTCGCGCTCCCACATTAACGATGGCTCTACAAGCCAATCATGGGCATCTGTGAGCTCGCTTAAGCAGAAGGAGCGGATAGCAACTGTTGTCACATTGGTTGGAGGAAACATGTGGGCGGTCTACGGCCCTCCCTACCGAGTGGCGGTATGAGCTTAATGTGGGAGCCCCTAGTGACTGGGAGGAATTGGACACGACAAAATTAGGGGAGAAAATCGTGCAAAAATTGGGGGAAACAAAACAGTTAGCTGTAATCTGCATGTCTTCGGACAGGAAATCGTGTCAGGGGTAGCTCAGTGGTTAAGGCATTGGACTACGGTTCGGAAGGTCCCAGGTTCAAATTCCACAACCACCAAGTTGGCCCTGTTGGGCCCTTGAGCAAGGCACTTAACCCTCAACTGCTCAGATGTATAATGAGAGAAAAATGTAAGTGGCTCTGGATAAGGGCGTCTGCCAAATGCCTAAATGTAAATGTAAATCTGAGAACCTTGAAGAAACCCAACAACAGCTTGGGGGGACGATGCAAACTTGTTGCAAGGCCACAGTGCTAACCACTATGCTACCATGCTGCCTTACCTTACACTGATATTGCATTTGAATTAGCACAGGGCACATCAATTGAGGCAGTTGATTCAGCAAGTTACGTTTGCTGTCAGTAGTACATCCTGTTTCTCATATCACAATATAAACTACACAAATTACCGCTAGAATCACAAAGTGACATTTATCAGTGTAACATTTTTTGCTCAATAGCATTTATTTTTATAGCCCACTAAAGGCAAGTCACAGCTCTTCACAGCCACAATCAATTAATTCATCTCAGAATCCTGAATAAAGAGCATAGACCCTTTTATCCAGGATTAGTGCTTTTGTCTGAAGTATTTGTTTCTTAATGAGAAATGGTCATTAGTCTTTTTGAGAACTCGATTTGGAATTTTATCACATTTTTATCCGGCATGTCCCAATCTCCTTGAGGTCAAAGCTAAAGTAATTACCAGACAAATAAGAGAGAATAAAAAAGTAGATGAAAGCAGTAAGTCGGTTGTTCATATGTTTGCAGGTCTCCAATGTATTAAAGCATCAATTAGATTCCTGATTGTTTTCAGTTAAGTTTTGATTTGTTGAGTGAGAAGAAAAAGTTTTTTTATTTTGTGAATTTAAATTAGTGTGTTTAATTTTCCATCACAAGTATAAAGTTTATAAAGTCACCCACAAAATTGAACAGGCAGAAAGTCGCATTTAAAGTTTTGTTCTGACAGCTTGTACAGTATATGATTGCAAATTAAGTCGATTAGGTTTATTTCCATTTTGCTGTGTCACCTACTGTAACTAACAACTTGATCATGATATATGTGCATAGTGAGCAACAGCAAGTTTTGCTAAACTGGCACCTTGCACAAGATCTTTGCAGGAGGTTTGGCAAGGCAAACTTTAAAAAGTAGCTAGCAACATTTCCATAAAGTTGTGGTGAAATATTTATAGTTGCTTGAAGTAGAGGTTACAGAAAAACAACATTTTTGCCAGAACAGATTTCAGTGACATCTGATAGGTTTCCCATGTCTCTACAAAAATAACTTTCTTTTAATGCTTTAACTTTGGATCAGATGGTTGAAGGACCATACCATTCGGTGCATACTTCTGGATCTGTTTAAATTGTCTCTATGCTAAAACTACATCTTGGTTGTGTATGGAAACAAAATGAAGAAAAACCTAATCAAATCTTCTGTAATTAATTTCATTTCAAAGCAAACAGAGAAGGAGATAATTAAAACAACTCCAAATCTTTTGGAGAAAAAAAGGGACAAATTAATTAAAGTATAATGGGCTAAACAAAATTCATAGTGCACGGATTTCCAGAGTTGAGCAGTTTAATGAGCCATCGCTGTAGCAACCGGCTGTTTCACCTGCGTTCAGCAGACCGCTCTTTCTGGGTTTAAGAAGATGAACGCCGGCAGATGGAGTGAATTAAGATTAGGATTTCATTCTTCTGCCCACCTCTGGCTCCTCCGCCGCTCGGCTGCAAGAGCTTGATAAGCATGGAAGTCTCTAAGCTGAGAGAGTTGAGTGAGACATAGCAATAGAGAGCAATTGAGCTTGAAGAAAAGCTTGATATATTAAATCGTCTTTGTCTACTCATTTTTCGTTTAACATGTCCTATTTCTGTGATGAAAAATAAAAGATTGAACAATAGCATGTATCAGGGTGAGGAAGATCATTCACTCACTCTCTCATCATCTATACCGCTTTATTCTGTATACAGGGTCACGGGGGCCTGGTGCCTATCCCTGGAGACTTTGGGCACGAGGCAGGGTACACCCTGGATGGGGTCGCACACACTCACATTCACACACTACAGGCAATTTTGAAATGCCAATTAGCCTAATGTGTATGTCTTTGGACTGTGGGAGGAAACCAGAGTACCCGAAGAAAACCCACCAATAATTTCTAAATAATATTGAAATTTTTTGAAAACTTGTGCAATTAATTTTTTTATTGAGATATAGTTTAATTATAATATAATAACAGCTGGAAAAAATAGCTGAATGTACTAAAAGAATAATAGTTACAATCAGCCTGATCACAATAGATTTTCAATCAGAATATAAGGGAAGATGTAAATCTTTGATAATCCATTCAATATGTAAATATTGGTCATGTAAACACTTTATCCGCCAATTTCTCTCCGTCAGAATAAATAAAAGTCCTTTTGTGCATTCTTCTATTGGGTCTCAGGCCAAGAAGCAGCACTGATTGCCCCCTTATTTCATATACAACAAAGCATCTAGATGTATTGGAAAAAATTAGAAGCCTAACGTACCCTTAAAGTTATAGATTTTTTAATTTTATTTATTTTGGCAGATTAAACACTTCACAACAGACAAAACCATTTTGCACGTTTCGAAAAAGTTATACTTTAATTCGATGCTTTGAGCATGTAAACGCACATCTTATCGGATCAGCATCCATGTAAACAGTCGGGTTGAAAACTCTAATCAGAACGATTTTAAAAGGAAATATTGTACATGTAAACCTAACTACTACTGTATGTAAACTATATAGAGAATAAAAGAGTGTGTGATGCTGTAGGAAAGTTATCAATATGTGAAGTCTAGTAACAGCACATCCTAAAGTATGTTTTTGCTTTCTATTATAGCAGTCTGTCAAAGTTAACAGTGTACTGTATGTGCTGTATTAAAGGATGTCATGCAGTCTGCTTTATTTTTTTAAATGACATTTTAATGTAATCGAAGACCTGTAAAGCAAATTAGTTTATATTAAGGTTTACATTATAGCAGCTATAAAAAGTTATTTCCCTATCAGGTTGTCTCAATTCCTCTTGTTTAAAGTTAATGAGATAAAATAAATGCAGTTTACCAAGAAACTGCAGTCCTTAAGACTAATCTTTAACTATGAAAAAGCACCGACATTGCAGACTCGTTTCAATAATACTAAGCTCCTCATAAAAAATATGCACCATACGTCTTTTTGTGTAAAGCACGTCCCATACAGTAAGACAATGTGTAAAGTATTTGAACAAGCGCATTAACATAGACCTGGCCTCAAAGCCATTCTGCCAGAGTTGCTCTAACAGATAATTAATCAACACCTTCAGACCAATCAGCAATACAGTGTAAGTAAACACTCTCAGTAAGACATTTATGATCTAGTGTTACTGCTGTTGTTGGATGATTTGTTTTTAAAAAAATATATTGATTATGATATTGAAATGGAAAATGTAATTTTGAAAAATGACAGTTTCAGTCTTAAGCAGGTATATTTATGACAAACCAAAGGAGCCATATTTCATGATTAGATGCTTGTACCCTCTCTCTGAATGGAGGGAAGGGATGTGACGGCTCTCCTCACGGCTGTACTTGATGGATGCCTGTTGCTCCGTGTTTCACAAGGACACGAGGCGATCCTGTGTAGCTTGTTGTATGATATGGCAAGTCGTTTCCCTGGCAATCCTTGTGAAATAAACACGCTTCAGGGTCGAACTGATTGTGGACAATGTTTCAGCAAGCTTGGCTCTCCATCATTTCTTAGGTTCGAAAAAACACTGGTGCTTCCTGCCAGGTCTTCCTTGCTTTGACAGGCCAAAGCCTCGGGACTTTGTAGAAAGCGTGTACGCGCTGCTGGTGTTTTTAATAGAAGCTACTCAATCAAAAGCAGCATGCCAGCACACCTTTCTCTCAGACCTGACCTTGCTCTCTGTATGCGCTCTAATTACAGCATTTCGAATAGGCGTAATCAAGCACAAAGCTGATTGGACACTTAGGGTGGTTTATGTGTGTGTTACACCCATGAGAATAGAGTATTAATGCAACTAATGCAGTCATTCAGAATTTGCTCCAAGCTGACGGAGAGTAAACAGGGACTCTCTTGTTGTCACCAGAATTGTGAAAAGCATTGGAACACTTGAGGCCGACATTTTAAAATCACATTAGACTACTCCTCTCCTGTACATGCTCAATTTATTATTAGTGTAGTATTATATCTTGTTTCTTTTGACCAAAGACTTTTCTCCAAAGATCTGATTAGTTTAGCCTCATAATCAGAATTAATGCTGGCCACAGTACATTGACCAAGAGAAAAATATAAACAACCTATCCTCTTTTTTCCCCCCTAATAATAGGCAGTAACAAACATGAAGGCATGAAAATAGATTCATTGTTATGAATAGAAGTTAAATTCCAGCCTTGCGAAGAGTACTCATGCTTGGTCACATTCTTTTTCATCGCTAGTAAATTCTTGATGCCAACCTCAAGGCATATTATTACAGTAGTGTAGTTTAAAATTATCATTATTGCTATTTTCATTGTTATTTCAAAGTGCAAGAACTTGGCATTTGTGAAGTTGTGAAGCATCTCAATCCCTCCACCCCACTGGCAATGGTTTGATATTACTTTTTTAAGGATTTTGACCAACGTTCCCATACAGTAATTCCTGTTTTTTTCCAATTCAGGACTACCTACATGCCCCTATCATTTTGCATTTTGCACACACCCCCACCAAATTTATAGCAAAACGTTCAGTCAGGTCTCCCAATCGCAATGAGAAATCAGCATAAAATGCACCAGGATCCATGTCATACCAATGCTGAACCACTTTGCTCCCCTGACTCAATCAGAAAATGAGACATTGCCTGATTAGATGAAAATCATGTCGATCAAAAATAATTAACCCACTCAAAAATCGCTGGAAAAAAATTACTCCATAGATTTTAATGTTGACTATAGAATGGACATACAATGAAAAAAAAAAAGCTTTTAGACCTCTTTGGAAAAACTACCATCCTGTGCACAATTTTTGGAAACGACACATATCAAATTCCACAAATTAAAAGCCTACTCTCTCAAACAATCCGACCTATAGTTTTTTCTGATATTTGTAAAAGAAGCAGCGGAGTCCCCCTGCTGGATACATTCTCTGTGCCTATGAGATTTGCGTACACGGAAACGGGTGGCGGCAGCAAGTGGCTCAAACCATGCCCTATCACAGGCAGCATGTACAGACTCGAATCTTTGTAACCTAATGGGCTAGAAATAAGCCTTTTAAAGTGTCTTGCCCAGGAAAAGTGCTGCACCATTGTGTTCCTGCTTAACAATGTCTTCAGAAATTGTCTTTGTTTAGTCTTTTGCTGTCTTTTCTGTATAAAGGCCTTATACAGGGTCACAAATGCCAGTCAGTCTTCATAAATGCTGTGATAATGTGTATAATTGTTATATGCATGTGAATGTTTAAGTTGTAATGTTTAATGATTAATAGAGTAATATAGTAATGCTTATATAAATATACATTACGTATTTACATACCTTACATACATATTTACATACCTTACATTATAACTGTAAACTGACCACACAATCGATCGTTAGACTGACTTTAGAGTAGTTCTATTGTGTTGAGAATATTACGTGCCATGCAAGCAAAGGTCCTGCTTAAGCTAAAAGGCTAGAAACCTTTACCTTTTTAGCTAGTTCAAAAATGTTTTGCTTCTTTTCCATTTTTATTAATTAACGTAAGTGTTACTGGCAATTTTCTTGCATACCACTTAGTGCATGAGTTGACATTGTGAATCAATCAGACCTCTTTAAATGTTTACTACATCTTAGATCACTGCATTTCCCTTTAAATTAATTGTTTGCATGACGTATGCTTTACTGATGATGATTTACTGATGATGATTGGATCTTCAAGGGTTACAAAAATGTATATGAATTTTGCAAATACTGTAATGCAATCTGCAGAACAAATGTCATAGAGTGTTATACTAGTCTCAACATACTGGTTTCACGTGTTGGCTTTTGTGATAGTTGTGAGAGTAGCAAAGTATTATTTGTAGTAAGGAGGCTTTTTTTTTAGAAATAAACAACATTTAAGAAATAGAATTAGAAAAGACTAGTGAATAAATAAAAGCATCAAATGAATTTTTTTTTGCCAAAGTATGTGTTAGCATTTTCTTTTATATTTAGAGCCATTATGATTCACTATTCATTTACCTCTGATTTTGTGTCTGTACTGGAAGCATTTTGTGGAGAATTGTTTTGTTTGTTTTTAAATAAACTAAAACACACTGGATAAAATTATGGAAAAACTACGGAAAAAGTATTACGGTTTTGGTTATTCCATACCATACAGTACATTCAAACCAAATTCTTAATAAGGATATCTGAAAGTGATCAGGCCAAATAAAACGAGAAGGTCAAAAGCAAACAGAATCTGACCTGCTCTTGTATTTAACAGGTGGTGTCGTGCAGAAAAACCTGAACTCGTCTGTCCTTCTCCCCCCATCGCGCTCTCGTGTCATTCAGCCCAGCCAAACTCCCACAGGCTTTCAAGGAGGCAGTCTGTTCTCAAACGTCAGCGTCCTCAACCTCAACGGTACTGCACTTCTCCTTTTTGTTAGTGAGTGGCAGTACAGTAATGAAGGATTATACTACTGCTACCAAATACACTTAATAACCAACACAATATTCATTGAATAAAATTAATTGTGAGCATTTGATTATAATAGTCATTTGGCCACTAGCCCTTAGGTGATGATGCAAAGATAATGAAATCTTTCATGATTCTTGGTAAAACAGAATAATGAATCAATTTTCATTTCATTTTAAAGAAGACAGCTCCTTGGGGAGTATGCTGGTTTTTGTCCTAAGGATCTTACCTCTATGTAGGCAATATACCTAAATACTGTATATAAAAGAGAAAAGATTTACTAAAAGGGCTTATTTTTGAACATGACATTAAATTCAAATTCAAATTTAAATTTTATTTGTCACATGCAAAGTCATACATAGTACGAAATGCAGTGGAGCGATTAAGTTAAGATGCTGACTTTGAAGAAAGAACTTTTGGTTTTAATACTAAAAATTCTTATCTTCGGTAATTAAGACCTTAGACGAAGAACCTAAACTGAATATAATTATAAAGGTGAAAACTTTATTGAATGTACTGATCCTGAATAAGGATGCTATATTGAGACTACTGATTGTAATGAGAGGGCCTACATTAAACATGCTGATTTAAAAAAGAAAGTTCTGATATTGGAGGCAGAACAGCTGTATTTGCTGATCTTTGCATGAACATTCAGATAATTTCAGAACACAGAACCTTTACTTAAGATACTGATTTGAAGCTGGAATATTGACTTATGATAATAATCTAGAAGGGGAAACCGTTTAATGAAGCCATTGATTTTGATGAAGCAACTGTCAAATACCCTTGCAGGACTGGTTGTCAAATTATTGTGCCAACATTAATTTGGCCATATTGCAGACATTGAACCACTGTTGGAATTACAGTAGGATGTTTTCGAAAGTACAACATTGAGAATGTGAAATTTGGGTGACATTGATAAAGTGACCCCAACACAATGTTGCAAGAACAACATTTATTAATAGAATTTATTTTTTAGCTCTCAATTAGAATATATCCTTAAAATGTTCATACTGCTACGCTATACCTACAGCTGGGATCCTGCAAATTAGCCTTACTGTATGAGTGTGATGCAAGGCTAAATCACAAGAAATAGCCTTTTACAGATTTCCCACCAGTATGTTAAGTAGGCTTTTGTTTCACTTGCAAGCCTATACCTTCCTTTTGCCTCTTGTTGACGCTATTCTGGTGCCACAGTATATACACTACCGTTCAAAAGTTTTAGAACACTTTCTAACTCCATGATTGTTCCTGATTTTTATTTCTTTCTACATTGTAAAGGAATGCTGAAGGCATCCAAAAAATGCATTAATCTCCTTTGAAC
>JAOTQY010000029.1:8015012-8031352 GCA_026413445.1 Dolichallabes microphthalmus
CCTGGGATAGGCTCCAGGCCCCCCGCGACCCTGTATATAAGGATAAACCGGTACAGAAAATGAATGAATGAATGAATATTTAGAAAACGTGTAAGACTTACTGACTTTGACTTACTGTACATGCAGCAGAAATTGCGGTGGTTGGAGTCTCACCGCGATGTTTGTCTTCTCTTTATAACTGTATACGATTTGCATACATGAATACACTTACCTTATAAAACACATTCTGTATATACTTTGAAAATGTCTTTTTAAATTATTCTTGGTATCCCTGACCTCGCACATCCAAATGTTAAACCGTCTTTTGGTTAGGGCTGGTAAGTGGTAATGTGAATAAATGATGTGTTTTGTGTGTGTGTGTGTGTGTGTGTGTGTGTGTGTGGTAGTGATCCCTGGCTGGCCTCTCCCACTCAAACGTGGCAGGTGTACATACATTACCTGCAGAAAATGGATATCAGCTGTGTGTGTGGTACGCTCAGCTGGCACTCCCTGGTACTGCGTGGTACACAGAGCATCCGCAAGGTCAAGTGCTACACATCCCACCCTCTGGAGCTACAGGTACACATGGTGGGGTGGGGGGGGGGTCAAAGGGCAAAAGAAAGTTGTGACTTAAAAGTATCTTGAATATAGAGTGTGTCTAGTGTATTTTTTTTTCTTTTTCCCCCACCATAGTTATAAGCTTTCCATTGCTTTATTGTATTGACAGATCATTTAGAAAAAATTTAGAAATAAATGCTCACTAATAACATTTAACTATATTGAGGATTGTTTTACCTGGAAAGTATTGGATTTTTTTTTTTTTTTTTTTTGGAAGAATGTGAATCATAGTTTCAGCAGTTTTTCGTTGTAGAGCAGGGAGATTACTGCCTTGATGAGATAGACTTGAACAATGAGGCAGGATTGAAGGTGAAACGAAAGCAATCATGAAACAAAGGCAATACAGTACATCAGCCAACACGAAATCCTTTATCTGATTGTTCTGTGTTCTGATTTATTTTTAGGTCACACTTTGAATGCAAGTATACTTTGTTTATGTTACTTTATGTTAACACTTAACAACACAGTTTAGCAGATGATCTATTTACAGGCTTTAATCTGTCAGTGCAAACCAGCATGAAGTTTGACATGCGATGAAAATAATCACAAACAATAATCACTATAACAATCACTCATTGAATTCATTTAGCCCTAATCATAATTTCCTGCTGTTCACAAACATAATTAACTGAATATATTATTCCTATTTTTTTCTTTTCTGCATAATACTATGCATATGTGGTTAATAACTGGACAGTCATGTACTGTATATATCTTCAATAATTACAGACGTCTCTTGAAACTTTTTCTATTTACAATATAACAGTACAAACTTTGGTAGTGTCTAGCTATACTGTACTTCTGTGAGAATGATCACCAGTCTTGCTAAAGAAGCTACCTAAATACTTAAATTTCTGATGATAATTCTAATTAGAATATCATTTCACCACCACTGGACCTGTGCACACTCCATGTGCTTATAGCAGTAACATTTTCCGCACATGTAATGTGTAAAAGATTTGGCCATAGGCACATACAATAACAGCAGTTCAACACAGTAATTAGCACTATAAAGAATATTTAATGATCCACACATAAAAACATTCAAACTAGGGCATTCAAACTGGGATTATAGGTGTGAAACCTATTAACATTTACAAAAGACTGTACCGTGATGAGAGTCTTAGTTCGTGAATAAGGATCCCAGCCAAAATAGCTCAGATCCCACTGCACTCAATCCTGTAAAAAAATTCAGCAAGTGGAATACTAGATCCTTGCAAATTGATGGATAACTTCACCAGTCTGTGGAAAACTCACATCTGTCTATAGGAACTGTACACACAATCATTCATGAACACCATGTGCACATTAAAAGAAGTCAACTGGGAGTACTCCTGACCGCATTCCAAGCTATTTACACATTTGGGCCGTTAAAGGAGTTCCTGGGAGGCCAGTGCTTCAGTCATGAACCAGGTATTATGGCTCTGGCCTACTGAGAAATGTTTTCTACCTTGATGGTAGAAGGTACTAGTGAGATCTTTCCCCGATCCCAGCCGGGAAAGCCGCCCAGCCGACAGACATCAGCGAGGCCGCGCCCGGAGAGAGATGGGAGGGGCCAGGCCGGCCATCGACGCTGGCTCCGTGTGCTCCTCCGCCCACCGCAACCTTTCGCCAGCTGTGTGCCTGCATGCCACTGCCCCCGGATCTGCACGTGCATATTCTTTGCTTCCCTTTCTTTCCATTCTCACTCCTTTAACCTTTCGCTTCCCTATTTTTCCTCAGTAAAATATCCTTTTGCCCGTAAGACCTCGCCTCGTGTCCGTGCTTCATGGTGTCGCTCGTGCACATACAGTAGGATCGAACTCATCCAGTAGGATCGAACCGTCTTATATCCGAGTTCTATAAAGTCCTGGTTTGACTTGAACACCTCTCATGTGTATATACTGCCAGGCAGGAGGTCTAAAGAAAGACCAAAGAAGAGATTTATGGATGCAGTGAGAGAGGACATGAAGTTAGTTGGGATGAGAGAAGAGGATGCAGAGGATAGGGTTAGATGGAGGCAGATGATTCGCTGTGTCGACCCCTGGAAGGAAATAACTGAAAGACAGAGAAGATGAAGATATAGCATAAGCTTTAAATAAAGCGAATGTATTTTCTAAAGCTTTTGCATATGTAAACGCTTATGTAACTTGACCTGAACCAAAAGTTTTATAGCTGATTTACAAATCAGTAGTGTTCCAGCAGCGCTGATGTACTTCCTACTTCTGTGTATATGTTCATGAATGCCAATCATCTATTAATTACCAAGCGCATGCACTGAACACCTGATTTGCATGTAATGACGCCCACAAGACTCTATTAAAATTCATGTGCACAGACAGCTGTGAGTCAGGAAAAAAAACCTGGAGAACCTTTTTTTTTTCACTTAAAATAAACAGCAACAGGGTAAAGCCTGAAAAACAAGAGTGAAAATAATTTTTACTCAGTACGTTATACTGTATAATGTTAATACAACAAAGTGAAAGGTAAATCTTCTGTTCTCTAAGGCATTTGTTTACAGCCTCCAGCTTTGCACAGACAGAGTAAGGAATCCTCTACATATACATTGAGGTTTAATTTGCCATAACAGAAAGTTTATTTTTGTTTTTTTTTTCAATTTATGGATGTGTTAGCTGGTTTTCTTTTTTACCTGAACTTGTGCTCGTAATGTAGAGAACATACGGGTTTCAGAAAAAAGTTTGTTGATTTAATCCCTATCCTAGAACTAACATGAATAGGTGTTACTGATAACTTCAAAGCATTATCGTTGTCGTTCTGTATAAGAATGTCTGCTAAATCTAAACCTGAAAATGTAATAAAAAATAACAGTATAAGCAACATATAAAGGTGCAGTAATTCATGCTAATTTGAAGTCAGGGTTTTATTGGTTAGTATTCTTATGCATAAATTTCTACCCACTTTAAACATGAGTAAAAAGTTTTCATAAATAAAATGCTGCAATAAATTGCGTTTTATCAACTGAAAATACCTTGATTTTCTTGAGAATGTTTTCTATACAATTACAATAAACCGAATATAAGATTAATTAAGTCTATTTTAAAAAAAAAAGTCTATTTCTCATCATTTTGTGTTAGTGTTAAGAGTTTTTAATAGATAATGTTTAATTATTTTTATATGTATTCTTCACTATTTACAGCTTGAAATTACTAATCAATATTTTTAAATTACATTTACTAAGCTCGTATTTGGTTTGTTGCCATCTTACAGCAGGAAATACTTGCTTGGTAAGTCTATTTAAATATTTTCAGTTGCTGAGATGATATTTTTGCAGTGCAAATTTGTGTAAACACCCATATAAACGATTCACACATTAAATCATTAGTTTCAAGCTTGTGAAATTGGGCCTTTGATTATTTGTTTCTGTGTTGATTTGGAAATATACAATTGTCACAGGAGTATCTGAATTTACCAGCTATAAAAAAATAAATGGTTCAACTCCATATTTTACACTGGGGATTAGGTTGCCTTTTTCCTTCCATGCAGTCCTAAACTTGCAGATGGTTACATGACTGATGAAGTCAGAATAAACTATAACATGAATTGTAGTTCTTGTATACATGTTGGCATGGGCTTCTTTTTCAAATTCTAGGAATAATTAAGGAATATTTAATATTATATTAGATATAAAAAATTTTGTTATATTCCTCTGCATTTTTGCACTACCCATAAGTTCTAATATTGTCTTTGCAAAACTGTATATTTCTTCCATATTTATTCTGTATGTACTGTACTAAATAAACATGCATACTGTATATGTACATACACTTATAAGGCATAACATTAAAACCCAAAACATTAAACCCACTATTGTCATTAAACCCACTATAGGTTGTGGGGTGATGCCTCCGTGGATTGGATTTGTTTGTCTGGTGCATTTGTGGTCTGATTAAAATCTGGGGATTTTGGAGGCGAGATCAATAACCTTGGACTCTTTGCCTCTTAAGCCCCATACAGTACTTGACAGACAGCAGTGTACTGAGTGCTCTGGTGCTTTTCTATCGCCTATCAGCATTGACATTTTTCAGCAATTTGTGCTACATTACATTTTCTGTGGGATCAGACAGGACAGGCTGAACCCAAGATGAGGTTTGGGTTGCCATGATCCTGTGACCAATTTATTGGTATCTAATAGATAATCAATGTTATTCAGTTCGACTAGTGATAGTGTTTCTGTTGTGACTGATCAGCGTACTGTATGTTCTGTTCCACATGTAATATTTTTATCATTTTCACCACTACACATTGTTTGTGCATGTATACTATTTTTGCCATATATTCTATGTATTAACAATACCTACTGTACCTCCTGTACGTTAGACCCCCATATCCATGTACATAAAAAAAAAACTCATAACCTTTTTTGTTATTTATTATAAATATGCCACTTATGCATTTTTGTTTTTAAGTTTAATCTGAGTTAATATAATCTACTATCAACTGTGTGTTATCCAGGTGGACCCAGAGGATGTGTTTGCTCTTCCTGCTCTTGGTGTGCAAGACATTAGGCTGGGAGTGAAGGCTCTGCATTCTGGAAGCTGTTTCCGTTACCTTAATGTGGTGGATGTGGACACGAGGCAGCTGGTGGCATCCTGGCTTCTGTGCCTCACCTGCAGGCAGCCTGTTATATCACGGGTAATCACATCTTTATTGTTCAAATCCTGGCATCTCTGTAACAGCAGTGTTTATACTTACAACCTTATTTTACTGGAATGCACATCTTCATGTCAGTCATACAAGATGTCACATGTCATCATAATGGATTCACTAGTGATGGGTGTTTCTGTCCGACAGCTAAATAAATTAAATAACCAAGCTAGCATACTACATACCACAGGCATTGTATTAATAAAAAAAAGGATTTTACAACATCTACTGGCTCTTCAGGAATCTTAAAATTCTCCTATCATTATGTGCTATATGTAGCTGCATAGACTGTAACCTAATGGCCTAGTAGAACTGCATGAACTGTAATATTACAGATATATGCATTCATTTTGACTTCTCTTTTTCTATATTAAATAACATTTTCTTTGTTCAAAACATGTAAGACTTGTGTTAGGTACAGTACAGTGCATTGCAAAAGCCTGAAGTGTAGAACATGTGTAGAAATGCTCAAAAAAAATTTTAAAATGTAATGTTTTCTACAGTAAAAAATTGGAGACAGCACTAGCCTTAACAAACAATATTGAATGTTATCTTTTTTTGTGACATACCTGTTTTGACTTTAGGTTCAGTTTTAGTTGGAAATATAATGCCTGTAAATCTTAAATGTTGTTATAACATTTATTTTGTTTACAAGGGCATGCCCATATATATTGGTGCATCAATCATTCCATCCCTTATGATTATCATGCATAATATACTATATTCATGTTACATGCCACATTGTTCAATTGCGATTTTTTGCAGTTACGGTGGTAAAGTGCAGTGGTAAACACAATGATAGACCTCGGCGGCCCTCCTTGGCTGCTTGTATTAGCCTTAATGTGGGAGTCCGCCTAGCGACGAGTCCACTTACCTCTGCTGAAGAGAAGTTATTCATTTAGAGTTACCAGCTTCAAAAATCACCAATTACTGTAACAGCACCTCAGATTAGAGCCGTTATGAAGGTTTTACAGAACATAAGTTGCCTGTGCCAAGTTGTTGTGCGGACTGGATATTCCGCTGTGGCGACCCCTTGCCGGGAGCAGCCGAAAGATCAACAACAACAACAAGTTGCATAAAAATTGCAATATCAACTGTTCGAAGGACATTATTGCATATTTTGGACACCTTCAGCATTGTTTTTCAGAGTAGAAACAAAGAAAAATCAAGAAACAACATTGAATTTGAAGCTGTTAGAAACTATTGATTGGAAGTGTGTGTTGCATTTTGACTCGACCACTTGCAGCAATTTTGTGCTTAGTTTGAATGACGGATACACATCCAAGCTTAATTTGTATTCTTTAAGACAAACTAGTCCTTCAGGCATTCAGCTGTGGAAACAGTGGTTTTTAGACATTACACAGTTTCCATTAGCTCCTGGATGCACTTTGGTCCAAATTCTACATGTCTTTAAAACCCGAGAGCCCAGGGGATTCCATATGCCTTTAACTTATCTGTAGATCTATCGGTTAAGTGACACATAATGTTCTTTTAATTTACCAGAAGTAATGGCACCATTTGCATTAAGAACAGCCTGTGACACGATGTAAGTAATTTGGAACATAAAAAAGCACTTTAATATGGTTACCTCATCTGCCCATGTGTGGCAGAGCAGCTTGAACAATGACAAAGGGGAAACATGCTTTTTTTAGATCATGTTGCCTTTTTTTTTATTCAATTCTTTCTCTTAAGCTTTCTTGCTACTTATCTTTTACACTCAGTTTCTATTAGCTTTGTTTTTGTAATATATTTTTATTTGCCTTTCTTCTTACATCTCCTTTTGTGTGCACTGCTTTAATCGTTTCTTTTACCAATACTCTGTCTCTAGTTCTTTTTCTTAAGCTGTCATCATTCTACCCCACTTCCCTTTCCCTATTGTGTAGATCTGTGTAGCTCTCTCTTGCTTTTTTTTTTTTTTTTTATAGCCTGACAGAAAACATGACATATTATAAAATGCTTTGAGGGGGAAAAAGAAAACTGCAGATTCGCAATTCCAAACCTTTTCCAATGCTAATGTGCGTTACCAAAAATGTTGTGAAAACTACTACTGTATGCTGTATTGTATCTGCAGGCCTTTGAGATTCAAGTGCATGTAGGAGGTGGGAGAGGTAGCAATAAGAAGATCACATTCACCAATCCCTATTCTTCCAGCAGAGGATTCAGACTGTGCTCAGACCATCCTGACCTGCTGCAGTTCAAAGAGGAAACATTTCAGGTTAGATAAAGCATGTAGTATTAGACACCCTGTTTCCAGGGTTGTGTTTTTTCCAGCCGCTATTCGAATCTTTAGGGAATCTTTTTTAACCATGGGCCTCTGGCTTATTTAAAGGTAATGGCAGAATATTCCTTAATAATTTTTCACAAAAGTTTTCACATTCATTCAGCTGTCACTTATTGTCATTTGTTATTTATTTTAATTTGCTGATTTACTGTAAGAAGCTCCAGGCTTTTTGTCTGCTCAAGGTTCTCTAAAAGTGGACCTGGCGATTTAGCTGTTTTAGCTACATCGGCTTCAGGGACACACTGAATGAAGGGCATGTAAAAATGTCCCTATTAAAACTGCTTTCTTTAGAAAACTCTTTACTTTACCCTGCAAAACAAGGTAACAACTCCAGCAACTTTCAAGAAAAAAGCAGCATAAATCATGTTACAGTACATAACTTTGTTTACAAAACATCCCCATACTGTACATGATGTCATTTCTTTTCTAAACACACAGTGTTGTCTCTCCCACTCATGATGACACAATGATGTTACAGTATGCACGTAATTGCTTTCGACTGTGTTCCTTTAAATCAGAAGGGTGAAATATCTTCTCCAGAAAGGGCCAATGTTGGAGCAGATTTTCATTCCAACCAAACAGATGTCACATCTGATAATCTATTGAAAGCCAAGAACGACTAATTAAACAGGTAGGTGAGGCTTCTGCTTGGTTGGAATGAAAGCCTGCAAAGATACACTGGCCCTTTCTGGTAAAGATCTGACACCTGTGCTATAAATCGAGCACTGAGCTTGTGTGGCTCAGCAGGTCGGGTGGTGCATACATGTGTCTCTGTGGTCCTTAAGCTCAGGGTTCAATTCGTAGGTGGAAAAAAAACAGTGGCTAAAAAAATATTTGAGGGCAGAGGTAGCTCAGTAGTTAACGCATTGGACTATGGTTCGAAAGGTCTGAGGTTCAAACCCCACCACCAATTTGCCACAGTAGAGCTCTTGAGCAAGGCCCTTAACCCTCACCTGTTTAGATGTATAATGAAATAGAAAGTCGCTCTGGATAAGGGTGTCTACCGAATGCGTGATGTAAATGTAAATTGTCTTTGTGACTTGTCTTTGATCCAGCCATGAGATTAATTTCTTCAAGGCTATGAAGGAAAACATTATAATTATTATTAGTAGTAGTAGCAGTAGTAGTAGTAGCATATACTGTAGTTACTGTAGGTAATATACCTTCCTTCTTAAAATGATCATTTTAAGCAAGAAAAATGTTGGTCTTAATCTTAAAATTAGGTTTAATGATGTTATGTTTATATTAAACCAGTTTAATTAAAATTAGTTAAATTTCCTGTTATTTAAGATATTTTTAGACATAGTCCATGTACATATACATGTACATGAACATAAAAAGAAATCGTTACTGAGAGAAAAAAGAGGTCTGACTGGATTTATCACTCTTTAACATCAAACATAAACCACAAATATAGTTCGACATGCACAATGTGCCAGGATTGGGATTTTGGGCTGTGTGGCCATAAGAAAACCATGGGTGTGACAGGGGTCAGGGTAAGAAAAGAAGCACATGATGTGATCACGAATCATGCAAAGTGCCCACTGTACAAGGCAGTGAATTGAAATGGCCAGCATGGAGTGATACAACACTCCTATCATCTGTTCCCAATGAGTAATACAACTCCGGACAGAAAAAACGTTATGGCATTGCATAGCTTTGTTGAAACAATACCATGGTGAATGTGCACCATAATCAAAGTTTTTGTTTAGTTTTTTTGGTCAGGCAGTATGTCTCACACACGGTTATGATTATGATCTTATATTATGCACACGGCATGAAAGCAGGAGTATTAGAACTTCTGTAATGACAAATATTCACACCTCATTTGTCTACCAATATGAAAATACTGCATTAAAGAATATCGTTTTATGTATCACCTGCCAGTGAGTATGCCCAGTAGTCCAGGGGCTGGAGTGGCAAAAGGAGTTTGATTAAGTACATGTGACAAAACGTATATAGTCTACTGTAGTTGCTTTTTAAAGCTATTTGTATATCGGCACTACAGGTTTAGAAAGTCTCACATAATGCACAGTGTATCAGCACTGTCGCCACTGTAAACATTAAGTCCCCAAGCAATGTTATGGGTCAAATAAAACTGCTGAATCTCATAAAGAAAGGAAATGGGAAAAGACGGGGCTCTCTTTCCAGCAGCACAAAATGGACCATAGCTTTCATAAAGGTATTGTGAGGGAGGGAGCAGGGGACGTAGATCAGACAAATGACTTGGGGAAAGTCGCTTTATTGCAGAAGTTTAAACTCCTATCAGTTCTTTTTTTTTCCCTCAGTTGAGCCAGTCTGTAATCTCTGAAAGCTTTGGAGATTACGTAGAATGTTATTTAAGAATGTGTGTGGGCCATACCTTTTCTCCAGTGAGATACAGTACCTTGTTTTTTTCAGAGAGAGTGTGTGAACCATCAGGGGAAAAGAAAACAGGCCATTACCTTTGTACCTGCTCCCAACAGAGCAAAGGATGACACCTCTAGCATTAACTGCTATATACAAGACTTTAATTAGGAGCTGTTGATAAATTGCTTTAGCATCATTTATAGTTCACATGCACTACAGTTGCCCTTTGCAGCGCTCTCAAAAGTCACCCGAACGTATTTCATAACCTCTAACTCCTATAGGGTAAAAATCCACCACTTATTACTTTCTTCCAGGAAGGATATTGCAAATGGGAAAATGTTAATTTCATCACTGACTGCTTCCAATGATTTGCTAAGGCAGTTCAACGAGTCTCATGACCACATGCGCTCCATATATCGGACTGTAAACAACTGGGCAGAGTGAAATAATGTGCAGACAGTGCTTGAAAAAAATATATTAATCATTCTTATGGATCAAATAAAAACGGCGAAACTCATAAAGAAAGGAAATAGCCAGTGCCATTTCTCCAACTGGTCAATGCTGCTTCAATTTTATTACCTTCCGGGAAAATTTATGACATTTTTAAAGGTGTTTTGTTTTGTTTTTGTTTGTTTTTTCCCGCTCCTTTCAAGAGTGAATAACCGTGTCATCATAGCAACAAAAAAATCGATATTGCTGTGTGTTTTGAGGAGATTACTGTATAAATCCAGAATACAAGGCAATATGTCTCAGCCAGCCATTATATCTAATACAGGAAGAGAAAGGAGGAGAAAGAGGCACAGAGTTGACTTATATAAATCTTTAAAACAACTAAAATGTGTAAAAGTCCTGTAAATTTCTTCCTTACAATGGTACAGTGAAGCAGCTAACCTGACTGAATAGGAAAACAGTATTTACCACTTTTTTTTTTCTTGATGGTTGATTATTAGTTCATGTCTATAAATGTCATGTGTCTGAAACAGAGGTGTTTGCATGAGTGTGTTTTTAATGTCACTCAAATAGAAAGAGCTTTTTTTTTATCTTTGGGAATTTTCCCTGATTTTGTACCTAATTTAGTAAGAGACAATTCCCACCCATCTTTAGGGCACTCCCACATCGAGCCTACAACTACCAATCAAGTGAGATAAAGCCAAACAACTGCATCGTTAGCAGATGGCATTGTGGCATCAGGATGTACTGTAGGAAGAAGGCAAGCCATCAGGGTCAGTGTGATGCTCTGGACAATGTTATTCTGGGAATCCTTGGGTCCTGGCATTCATGTAGGTGGTAATTTGACACGTATCCCCTAACTAAACATTATTGCAGATCCACTGCACACCTTCAAGGTGTTTCTTACCTACTTCAGTGACTTCTTTCACTTGGACAAGGTGCGTTCCCCCACTGCAAAAATTATTCAGAAATGTTCAGAGTGCTGGACAAAACCTCACAACCTACAGGACTTAAGAGACCTGATGCATACATATTGGTGCCAGATCATGCAGCTTGTCACATTCCCATGTTAAAGAATATAGTCGCATGTCTTTCTGACAAACATAAACAAAAATAAATAAATGAAAGACACTTTTATGATATTTTTTTGTTGTTTGTTTGTATGCACACCTCTACTCTATGATCCTCTTTTTCAGAATTTAAAGTGAACATGTCCTTGTCCAAGAATGAACAGAATTTTAACATTTAACAACAGAATCTTTAGCATTCTGTGTATGTCCAAACTTTCCTGTCTGACATCTCTAGCTTCTGTGGCCCAACAAACTGCCTTCAGCTTAATAATTTACATACATATGGTTGATCTGCTACAGAAACCATGCTGTTTAATATTTAAGAGTCGCTCAACTATGTTTTTCTCAACTTTTTTTTCCCCCAATATTTTCTCAGATACAGACCACAGTCCATCAGTAGACTCTAACTGTAACCTTGCTATAACTGTCATTTTTAAGCTTTACCTCATAATCATATTGTTTGTTTTTGTGTGGTTGTATTTCTGAATGCAGATTGAGGGAGGTGCGAGCTACAACATCGGGCTGCGTTTTGCTCCAAGTCAGAGTGCAGGTACAGAGGAGATCCTCATCTTCATCAATGACCTGGAGGACAAGAACGAGGAGACGTACTGCATCAAAGTTGTCTACAGATAACCCGAACAAACTGGCATGTGAAGTTGTGCCGCGTCAGTGTCTTTTATCTGTGTAAGCTTTTGGAACTGATAATCAATTTTGTAATAAAGTTAACTTTTGATAGAACTGTGATAGAGATCACTTCAAGGCTGTATGTATGAATCGATATTCAACCAAGGATAATAAATGAAATGAAAGAAGGAAGGTGATTTTTTAAATATGTGGATATACATGGGAATGACACCTGTGCTTTCTGTACACCTAGCAAGATGATGCAATAGAAATCATCAGCATATCTACCCTAAAATAACATTGAAATCTGATGATAAAGGCCTGTTCTTCACAGCTTTATGACTTATCTATCCCTGTTGTTTTAAAGAGTTCTTTCGACAGCTTGTCTCCTGACATGAGCTTATATAACATTCACGTCAATCTGGGACTTTTGATTCTGCAGAATAACACAGTTATGTGAGTAAAAACTACCACTGTTTCTCTATCCCCTACTACAGTAAAGCACTTACAGTATCCCAGTGTTTCACTAGTGTTTGAATACCATCAAGGTAGAAAGTTTTATCAGTACACCAGAGCCATGATTAGACTCTACTTCCCGTTAGAAAAGCTGTAGAAAAAAAATTCCCTGATGATTTCTATTTCTAATAAATATGTACAAACTCAAGAACTACATAGATGTTCCAAGATCAAATCTGATTTGATTTGATTGGCAGCTTGATTAAATGAGCGGATATCCAAATTAAAATTAGGGCCATACTGTTCAGTTGTTAAATGTTCTGTCTGACCAGGAGCAACCTTGTTGCAAAAAATTAAAGTATATTGATTTCCCAAAGACAAAGCACAGAAAAATGCTTGGTTTGCTGCAGTGATGGGAGATGCCTGTATAAATGCTTAGTCTAAAATTTTTAACACACACACGCATACATACACAAATAAACAAATCAGCCATAACGTTAAAACCACCTGCCAAATATTGTGCTGCCATTACAGCCCTGACTTGTCTAAGAATGGACTTCACAAGCCCTCTGAAGGTGTGATGTGATATCAGGCACCAAGTCAATAGCAGCAGGTTTTATAAGTTGCAAGGTGGGGTCTCCATGGCTCAGACTTGTTTGTCCAGCACATCCCGCAGATGCTCAATCAGATTGAACTTTCTGGAATTTGGAGACTGAATTGAAATCCTTGAACCATTTCTGAACACTTTTTTTTGGTGTCACTAGTATGCTGGACTGTGTTTAGGCAGGTGGTGAATGTTGCAGTGACATTCACATGAATGCCAGAAACCAAGGTTTCCCAGCAGAACACTGCCGAGCACATAACACTGCCTCTGTCAGCTTGACTTCATCCCATAGTGCATCCTGGTGTGATGTGACACTTTTCTTTCAAGCCCAGCATTACCTTTTGCAGAAGCTTTCTTTGACTACTTTTGGTCTGAACTAATAAATGCATACTGGTCAATACAAGTTGCTTGTCTTACCAAAAACATTTACTGTATTTGCCAACAAGAAACCTACCCAGCTATAAATTTATAACATGCATTTATAATTTCCATTTGCTATTTTCCACAACTCGTGCTGAATACAATCTAGGACATGCACGGTAACTCTGTTGTTTATTCATGCTATTGTTTACCTAATTGAAATGATCCGTTCTGTCTTCAAGGAATAAATTTTCAATATAGCAAAAATAAGCAGTTTCCCCATATATAGTACTGTGCAAAAGTCTTGAGCCACCTCAATTTCTTAATATTTTGCTTCCAAAGGTCTAGACTTGTATTTTTAATGTAGTCTTGAGGAATAGTTCTCCAGACTCCCTGAAGGACTTTCTTGGCTAGTATTTTTGCCAAGATTTTGAGTGATTTTTTTTTTTTTTATCTTTTTTGGTTAAGCCACACAGTGACCTACGAAGCGTACAAAAAAAAATTAAGCATGAAAAAAAAAATCCAACTTAGGGAATGCACCAGCCAGAAAAAGGTATAGATGAAAAAAGATGATCGGACTGGTGATTAGTATACTTGAGGCTGAAGAGGGGTTGGTACAGACAAGAGGGGAAATGAGGTTGCTGCTGAGGTTGTTACATAAAAAACTAATTTTTAAATTGCATGTTTACGGACTTTGCAGCTTGTCACAGTTCTATAGTGACAGTATTTCTGTGATCTACCCAGACTCTTATTGAGCATATAATGAAACAAAAGCTTAGGGAGCTTAGCTTAGCTTAGCTTCATACAGTACATTAAACTGTATGAAATTTAAACATGGGAAATTAAACAGTAGCTCTCTGGCTAGGATCAGTAATGTGGGGTGGTGTCTCAACAAATGTTCACCTCGACTACATCTCATTCAAATGTACATTCAAATGTAATATTCGTTCCAACAGACTGGAAACAAGTCTAGTGTACTGTACATACGTTGCTGATCTGTGGCTTCCAAACTAGGTATAGTTAGTTTAAAGCCCCAACCCTAGTCTCTTGCTTGTGTCAGTTTCAAGGAGTGTGTCTGAAGGACAGGGGGGCTTTATTGAGCATGTAGTTACAGTAGGTAGTTAGCTCTTTGTATCTAAAACAGGTTTCTATAAGTGAGATAAAGTGTATCCACTTTTACACAGCCTTTTTAAACTGGCATTGTTGTGCCTTTTTTATGGCTCTTTATTCTGTCTGAGGCACCCTGAGGTGGACTGGGGGTCATCTTTGTTGTGCTTTAGCTTGGGGCAAAACGAGATCAACCTCATCTCTGAACAGGGCTGTTATGTTTTGAGACGTGTGATGAGTACGACCCAGCCATGGGAGGTTAAAAAAAAAAACAACAACTGTAAACTCTTAATCATACAGGAAGAAAAGGAAATGAATGTAATAGTTGGAAATGGAAGTGAATTGTGGAGGCACTGAGGTCCAGGAGCTACTTACCTTTAGACTAGAGGATTAAATCAATCTCCATATAACGGGAATGTTAAAGGATGGCTTCAAGAGCATGCCCATAATCATCATGTCTGTTATACATTAGACTGTATGCCAGGGATCTTTAACTCCAGTCATGGAGGTCTAGTGTCCAACACGCTTTGGTGGTTTTTCTGCTCAAGCACAGCTTATTCAAGTAATCTGTTAATTACAGTACAAGGTCCAGTAGGTGTATTTAGGTGTTGATGAATTACAAACTATACTGGACACTGGACCCACCAGGACTGGAGTTAAAGATCCCTGCTATTGTCAATGTTGTTGTGTTACCCATCATGCCTCTTTTGATTCCGTCATGCTACTTAGAAGCGCACATTTTAGCCAGATGGTTGGATTCAGGGTGAATTACAGTACCAAAGGTGTCCAAAGGCAACATGTTGAGCTTTTTTGGCTTTATAGTGCAATCCCTGGGTGAAAATCACTTGTGAGAGTTTTTAATGTGTATTATTAATACTAACTTGTCAAAAAAAAAAAAAAAAAACTGATTAGGATGTTTTGGGTTTTTCTTTTTTTCTTCTTTTCATTTCTTTCTTGTGTTTTTATCCATAAAAGCTCCTCCTGATTTGAGGTACAGTAAATAGCAAGCTTGTGTTTCCCTTAATAAATCAAAGGTTACCTGCAATTATTAAAAAACCTTCTCTGTAGGGAAATCGCTTTATTTATTCATTCTTACCAGGGAAAATAGGCAGCACACACTGTGCCTGCTTAGTGCTGAGGTAAAGCTCTAGCAGTCGGTTGCCATTTCCCTATTGAGATTGAGGGTGTTACTTGCAGAGATTGAGGACGTTCAGGGAGTTTCTCTGTTTAACAGAGGCAGGCGCAGTGGACATTTGTGCCTGTTCATACTAAGATGAACCTCCAACAGTGGGACATTATCACCACAGGTTAGAAGAGACACTTTTCTCCCAACGCTACTTCTAAAGCTTCTGCTATAGACACTCAGGGTCCTGGTGCTGTGTAGAAAAATCTTAACAGTTCACAAAAGCCTGCTGAGAACTTGGGACCTGATGGCAGTTCACAAGATTTTTTATTTATAAATTTTTTAATGGTAGAATTTCTCATGATTGCATGGTGGCCTTGTGGTTAGCACTGTTGCCTTGCACCTTCAGGGTCCTGGTTCAGTTCCCTTCTAGGGGTATGTGTGCATGGAGTTTCCATGTTCTCACCATGCTTGGTGGGTTTCCTCTGGGTACTCCGGTTTCCTCCAACAGTCCAAAGACATGCAGAGTAGGTGAACTGGCGTTCCTAAATTGCCTGTAGTGTGTGAATGAGCATCGTATTGTGTGATATTACGGTGACCCTGAAGTGCAAAACAAATTAACAAAACCCAAAACAAAATAACAAATTCAAAACCAAATTAACAAAATGGAAAACA
>JAOTQY010000029.1:8101310-8112185 GCA_026413445.1 Dolichallabes microphthalmus
CCAGGAGTCTTAAGGCACAAGGCGGGGCACACCCTGGTTAATGTCTTAATACATCACTAGGCACATGCACCCACACACACACTACAGGGAATTTGGGAACACCTAGCCTGCATGTATGTTGGAGGACACCGGAGTTCCTGGAGGAAATGTAAAAAATAATTTAAAAAAATACAGGAACATAAGGAAATCTTGGGAGGAAATGCAAACTCTATGCACACAGACCACAAGGTGGGAATCGAACCCAGACTCTGGAGATGCAAGGCAACAGTGCTAACCACTAATCCACCAGGTTTTTCCACTGGGTTTTGTTTTTGTAGGCCACTTTCAGGTGCTGTGTGTTTGTGGAGTTTCCTGCCGTAAATCTCAGCCTGTGACATTCAAGTGTCCGCAAAAAATTGAATGAACAAAGTAATAACTTGACAGAAATGGAAGCAAGACACAGAAAGAACTTAAGGATGTAATAATGACAGCAATGTCCAGTTAACAATTTAAATTAATTGATGTATTACAAGCATGGAGCATATGGGAAATATTGTTATTGGGATGTCACTGCATTGTTGCTATATTAATTAAGATCTCAAAATGACCTCTTCATGCTTGTACTATGACCATGGTAGGTCCAAGTCATGTTATAGACAAGGTTAATTTTTCTTTCTTCTGGTACATTTTTGCTGTGCATGCAGCAGGTTATCAGGGTGTCTGTGTCATGTTCAGAGAATTTATTATAAATACTAGATCCAGTTTCTCACACCATGATATAAAACAATTGTGCATGTTGAGGTTTATACCAACCTACTGTTTGCAAACTTTCAGTTTTAACTTAAAGAAATGTAAAAAGCATTGTGTTAACCATTTAATGAGTTTTATATTATATTGCCCCCCAATCCTTCCTTAAATGAAACCTGAAATTTCACATTTTAATACAATGCTGATCACTTAATTTCTGTTGTGGCGTCAAAATCCCTAAAATTGTGTCACTGTCCTTATGGTCACTGTACTTAAGGACTTGCCTGTATTACTGTAGTTTCAAATTAATTTAGTTAATCTATGCATAATCTTATTATAACTTAGACTATACTCCTCAGTATCTCCGTATTGGGCTACTATGAGATAATATTTAGTTTTTGATTAATGTATATTTAAATTCTGTCTTTGTCCAAATTGCTCATAATCATAATAGTCCTCACTTCATTTTTAATTACATAATACACTTCAGTGTCACAAAGGTTTAAAACAAATTATGCCACAGCAAATCAGCAAGCACAACATTAACTCGAAGCATAAAATATGGGTCCTATTACAAGAAAAAAAGACTTTTTAATACTTAAGATAGAAAAACAAAGTTACTGATGGTGAGGAATTTGTTCTGACCAAATAACCCAGAGTCATATTTATTTTATATTAACTGTATATTTTAAGAGTTCCATTAGGGATATACCTAAAATAATATCAGAAATGCATAAAGATTACATTAAGTGCATATTTTTCCAGGTCTTAGACACACACACACACACACACATACACACACACACACACGCACGCACGCACGCACGCACGCACACACACACACACACACACACACACACATAATTAGCAACAAGAATAAGCTTTTCAGCAAGGAGATATCCAAATCCTTTATTTGTTATATGCTTTCTGTTGTGACTTTCTTGGTTTGCTTTTACTTTTTTGCATGTTCATTTTGTTGATGCTTTTTTGCTGTATTTCTTCTATATTTACATTAATGGTAAGTGTTTTTAGATTTGTTGTTTCATTATTGTTTGGTTAGTTTTCCACATAAAAGACATAATAAAGAAATACTGTATATCCAAGCATATTTTCTTTTTTCACTTCCTTTTTCACCTCCATTGTTTTTAACCTTAATAAAAAATAAATAATTGATGGTATGGTGGAGTATTGGTTAGCACTGTGACCTTGCACCTCAAAGCTCCAGGGTTCTATTCTACCTTAGGGTGTGTACAGTAATGGAGTTTGCATGTTCTTCCAGTGCTTGGTGGGTTTGCTCCCACAAAGCACTAATTAAGGATTAGTTTAATTGCCATTCCCAAATAGCTTGTTGTGTGTGTGTGTGTGTGTGTGTGTGTGTGTGTGTGTGTGTGTGTGTTTGCACTGCACTGGATTGCCACCCTCTATAGGGCGAACCCCACCTTTTGCCCAAAGTCTTCTGGCATAGACTCCAGGCCCCCCATGATCCTTTACAGGACATGCGGTATAGAAGATGAATGAATAAAGGAAAATAAAAATCCTTATGTTTCAAGTTTCAATCAAGTCAAATCTGCCAACTTTGACGTTATGAACTATTTCACTTATTTCAGAAATCTGAATGTGTCACACAGAAAGTATATTTAAGTGGGAATTAACAACTTTTTCTACTTTTTAACTTGACATATCTTTTGAAAGTTGCCAACTCTGAATCTTGCCTAAAATGATAGCTATTAAAAGGGTTTCTGTTAGATTGCAGTACATTTGTCAGTTCCATAGTCCATTAGTGAATTTTAACTGCATAAAATATGCAGGCTTCTATATGCCAAATGTGCAGAAAAGCT
The DNA here is from genome assembly GCA_026413445.1 of Dolichallabes microphthalmus. Taxonomy (NCBI): domain Eukaryota; kingdom Metazoa; phylum Chordata; class Actinopteri; order Siluriformes; family Clariidae; genus Dolichallabes; species Dolichallabes microphthalmus. The sequence continues at coordinate 8,103,875 of JAOTQY010000029.1, forward strand.
CAATTGGTTCATCATCTTTCACACTCCCAGACTTTTAAAAATGCAGAAAATACAAATATATCTCAGAACATTTTTATTACAATGAAAATCAAACAATTTAAGTATGACTTTTAAAGTCCTTCTGAAGGATAGAGGAAATCAATTTTAACCTCGAAGTGTTTCTTCCTAAGGCGTATTGCCTAATCATAAAGACATTTATTGGTCGGTTGTGATTAGACTGAAAGCGATAAAAAAAAAAAATGCACAGAAGTCCAAGTATATTTCTCTTTGTTTTCCATTTCAGCTCTTTTAGCAGTCATAAGTAGGAAGTAAACTGCCCTTGACAGTTCATTTTAGCACAGTTGTTATATAAGTTATATAAATTTTTAAGTGAATGCACTGGATATTAATGACATAAATGTATATACTGTGTAAGCAATGCCCCAAGCAGCTACAATCTGAACTGCTTCAGGTTAGTGAATTCAAGTGCTGATATTTTCAAGAATTCCTTGTAATTTTAATAAATTAGTAGCATATGCATATAGAACAATAAATGCACAGTAGACGAGTCCATTAGACATTTGCTTTGATATGAACAAAATGTGATAAACTTTGAAATAGCTCCTTCTAGTCATTTCATTTAAGTAAAAGCATTTATATTTGAATAAAACTTCAGTATGTTTATATTACATACATACATACATACATACATACATACATACATACATATAGTACTAACATATTTTTAGTCATTATTTTAAATATAAACTATCATTACTTATTACCGACATTTTAAACTGTATTTTGGCAGTTTATATTAAAATTATTCAATTATTTTGTTCTAAGATAAAAAAAAATAATAGCATAGTCAGATAAACATACAGTGTAATTGTCCTAAGCTTAATTACACTGGGATTCAGTTTTACATTATGTTGTTATGATTGCCGTGATTATCTGTTAAATTTTTTTTTTTTAAGTTTTAAACCTTTACAATTAGGAGTCGTGAAACCTTCTACAAAAAGTATTTTTTAACAACTTGTAATAGGTTTGCAAAAGCTTAACCTCCTGGCAGAGATAGCTGAATTCCGTAGCGTGTGAATGGGTGTGTGAGTGTGTGTATGTGTGTGCCATGTGATGGATTGGCACCCTGTCCAGGATGTACCCCGCCTGGGATAGGCTCCAGGCCCCCCGCGACCCTAAACACAGGATAAAGCGGTATAGAAGATGAATGAATGAATGAATGAAATGCCATCAAGCTTCACTAGAGCCCCTAGAGCACTGATTACCGATTTGACCTCAAAACTTTAATGATCCACATCCACAGAGTTTATCAATTATTATTTCCTTTCAATTTTTTCTTTTTTTGTCTATTTTCAAGGCTATGTCTGTAATATTACATAAAACATTTAATTTTATTTCATTACATAACCATCATGTCCTAAAATCCAAAAACATGAATGGGTGGATGGTTCTGTCTACATGCCACCCAGCACATCGAGCAATGGATATACAGTACATTTTTGTGGCAGTTATTTACAGTGTCAGGTTGCCAACTCAATTGTATTTGTTGCTTAAAGATCCAACAGTGGTGACCCAGTGGTGTCGGGGCTTGACCTGGAGACCTTCTGGTTTGCAGTCCAACCCCGCAAAGCCGCCCATGCCCTCTTCAAAAACATACCAGAGCCCTAATGTTCAAACATATCTAAAATCTTTATTCAGGTATTCCCCTATTATTGTTAGTAAGGATGCCCTTGCTATTGTTATTATTATTTTCAGAGCATGAAAACTGTGGTTATTAATATGAGCCATGCAAGTGGATGGCCCAATTACTTCTCTCCACCTGGTAATGGCTCAATTGAAACCAACCAAAAATCCCCAAATTCCATTTTTTAATTTGGTTTTGGCCAGCTGTATTGTTATTAACTTTACACCCACAAAACAAGAAGCAAAACATCCGCCTTGTCCTGAGTGCAATGAAATGAAAAAACCCTGGTTTTGAGGTTTAAGGATCGATTTGGCACACATGATGAAACCACTTCGCTCTACTGTCTCCTAGCTCGCTTGTTTTTGGATGACTGGAATATGAGACATGGCACATTAAAGACTTGGAAAACTCTACTACTTAGAAAAAAATCATGTTGATCAAAAAAGAAATCAGTGTAAAAACCACACCACAGGTTTCTAAAGTGAACATACATTGAAAATACCAAAGCTCTAGCACCTATTCCTCAGATATACAGTAAGTAAATGTAGCAAGAGAGTCCCATTGGCTTTGACGTTTATGCTGGATACATTCTCTGTGCCTGTGAGATTTACAGTTTTGTGGAAGGGTGGCTACATCGAGAAGCCACAGCCACAAACCCCCCTTCAACATACAGTACACACACTCCCTGATATCACAGGCTGTATACGAGCTCATATCTTTGTAACCATATGGCCTAGAAATAAGCTGCTTTCAGCATTTTACCAACACATATGCCCTTAATATTAGAAAGCCTGGATTTACTTTAGAAAAGCTTTGGAAATGAAATAATAACATTTACATAGATTAATAAATTAAATGTAATGTCCACATTATATCTATTCAGCATAAACCTTACTGTTTTAGAATTCACACACGATGGCTCATGACTGTTTTAAAGGTATGCATAAAAAATAACTCCTCTGGAGATGATGGGATATGAAGAATGTGGGACAAAAGAAAGATAGCATATTTATAATATCCTAATTGAATATATAGGACTACAATATATTAAGTCTACCTCACTAAAATGTGAATAAGATTGCACTGTGTTATTGATGGAGAGTAGCTGAGCTATCTACATTACTTATTTATTTATGTCACACACAGTACAAACAAAATTAGCTGTGGGAATAAATATGATTGATCAGACAATCATAAAGAGTGGGTGGAAGTGGAATTTAAAAGAAAAAGAAAAAAAATCTCACTTACTTATTCATTGTCTATACCACTTTATGCCATGTACTGTACAGGGTTGTGCGGGGCCTGGAGCCTATCCTGGACAGATGCATGCTGGGCACACACACATACTGTACCATTCACACACTACAGGAAATTTGAAGACGGCAATTAGCCTAACCTTCATATCCTTAGACTGTAGGAGGAAACCGGTGAACCTGGAGGACACGAACTCGAACCCACACACCTCTAGTTTGTATTATTATTATTATTATTATTTATTTATTCATTTTTGTAACAAAAAACAGTAAGTTTTGCTTCAGTACTAACCTTTGACACTTGTTTATTCTTCAATTTGATTACTTCATCATTGAGGCAGCATCCCACCCACTTTGTAACCCAATCCCCGGCAGTGAAAGGGAGCCGTAGGATGATTAGGACATCTGCTGTGTTCTACATGGAAATTCATCACTGCACAGGAAGTCTTAGGCTTGTCATTTAGATAAAGGGGAACGGGGGCCAAGAAATGTGACGGAAATTGATTACGCACATCCGGATGTCGTATATTCACCCGACAAAATTATTACAAATTCCAGTCACTATGGACTAGTGATTGACTGAACAATGTCATATCACCTCCAGGGAGCTGCAAAGGAAGCCTCATTAAGAAACAATTTCCTTGTCACTGTCAATTAACATTACCTGACCCCCTTTCACTGTACTTTAAAATCCATTTACAGTACTCTCTCTCTCTTTCTCTTTCTGATGGGTCAGTGAATAAAGCTTTGAGCATGACATATACTGTGTATATATATCCATATTCTACTGTCTCAACCTCACCGTTATTGTCTGTCTGTCACATGATCTGTGGAAGAAAAATGTATCATCATTTATCTCTGGCACTTTGATTGACGGTTCATGGTTGCATGTAAGATGGTGAGAGAGGGTGACAAAAAGGAGGAGGGGGGTGGAGAGAGACGAGGGTGTGGGCTGACTCACAGGAAAGATCTCATGTGGCCTGTCAGACTTCTCTCAGGGAAAAGTGAGATGGCAGCCTTCAGACAAAGACACAGACACAGAGAGCGCATCCTCAACAAGAATACTGATCATACACGGAGATCCACTCATCCCACAACCTACATAAAGACACACAGCACAACACACTCTGGCATTGCATCAAGGAAATCAGCCAGGTTGCTAAATTGACAGAATGATGCAATTTTTAGCCTGTAATATCGTAAAAATATTACTAAGCTGGATTTCATTCTTTGGCTAAAACTGGATTTTCTTTGCTGTTTTAATCTATCCTGTGCCATGTACAGTAGTTAATTTATAAATCATGAGCATGTTTAAGGACAGTATCTTCCAGAACACTGCACATGTGTGCATCTTCTTCATGAGGCTTTTATAGTTTTTGTTAGGTAGAATAATGATCATTTTGGAATGGTAAGCCAATAATATTATAATGTGCAAATAATCATATTGCACCACTGGATTAAAGGGATATGATTATAATATATCAGTGCACATGCATTAATAAAACATTGCCATCTACATTTTATTTCTGACAGGCTATAAATAAAGATTTCTTCTGATTATCATCAAAGAAAGAAAGAGGAGATGATAAAAAGCAGAGGTGAAAGAAGTCACGATTAAACTATGAAAAAGTACAGGATCAAAGTATGGATGTGCTAATGTGATAAAAGCGGCTTTTAACACACAGTATCTTTCTTCCTTGCAGAGAATGTAATGTTCTATAAATGCTATTTTGTTGAACTTGTATGTTCCTATTGAAGTAACTACACTGTTTACATTAAAATAGGCATGACAACTTGGGGAAAATAAATTTATCATAAGTTGATTTTGAATTCTCAAAAAAATAAAACAGAACAAAAAATAGCTTTTGCGTAAATTTGAGTTTTTGCCAATAATATACTTTGACATATCATCTTTAAGGAAACATCAATACTGTACAGTTAAAAATCAATGTGGAAATGTTTTCATTTTGTTCCTTGCCTTGGAGTCTGCCTGCAAAAAGATTACATCAGATATGGATCCACTTTAACAAGCACAGCAGTAAAAAAAAAAAAAAAAGCCTAAAAGCCTAAAGATATCTAAAACCTTGATAGATAAGTCTGCTTTTCTTGTGATTTGATCAGGGTTTTGGATGGTTAAACAGGGTAGTGAAATGTAATTCATTAAATAAAATCAGATACTGGGTGTTTGAATGCTTCTCCTGCTCCTCACGTCGTCATCATCATCATCATCATCATCATCAAAAACTTACATACTCTGTACAGACAATGTCTTTACAAAGATTTAAAATGTTTAAATGACTTCATCAAAAAGATAATAACACGAAATTTAGACAGACGTAGAGAAGTGCCTGAATAAATCAACAATTATTTCCCCACCTATTTTATCACAGACAGAGATCAATTGAGTGAAGAAATGGAGACAAAGCTTGAAATGTCGAGAGTGACATTCACCTCCGTTAATGAGACCTAGATTGATGTGGATGATGCTGATAATTAAAAAGACATTTATTTTATCATTGTAAACCTAATTACATTCAACTGCAATTTCACGAAAATGGCAGTGATATACTGTAGCTTTTCCATAGTTAGATTGGGTTAGAAATATAGATAAAGACATTTTAGTGGCACTGGATTGGTATCTAAAAATGGGATTTTCTCACTTTTGGGATGGAGTTCAAGTAAGTAAATTGTGAGTAATTCAAATAAACTAATATGATGTATTACTTACTCACTCCCTCATTCTTTATACCTTTACCAGTACCTTTACCCCTACCATATCTTGTACGGGGTCACCGGAGGCCGGAAATGCTGGTCAGCACAGGAAGAACAGGTGTGAGGCCACAATGCTAATGTTTTAATGAATATACTGTGTTTATATGTAATTAGTATATGGTGGCACGGCAGCTTATTGGTTACCACTGTTAGGACCTCCAGGGTCTTGGTTCAATTCCCGCCCCGAGTCTGTGTACATGGAGTTTGCATGTTCTCCCTGTGCTTGGTGGGTTTCCTCCAGGTACTCTGGCTTCCTCCCAAAGTCCAAAGACATACAAATTAGGATAACTGGGTTCCTAAATTGCCCATAGTGTGTGAATGTGTATGTCTGTGAGCCCTGCAATGGATTGGCAACCTGTCCAGGGTGCCAAGTATCCTGGGATAGGCTCCAAGCCATCCACAACCCTGTTTACAGGATTAAGCAGTATAGGCGATAAGTGAGTGAGTGAGTGAGTGAGTGAGTACAACAGTTGTCTTGTTTAGACAATCTTTGAGTGAAGAGGTTATGACCTTTACAGGAACATGCTTGTAGAGTACTTACAATGCATAAAGTGCTCTAACTATATATAGTGCTCCATAGCAAGGGTGTCTGATAAAGGGGGGCAGATCCAAAACTAAAACTGAATAAGCAAATCTGCAAAGACATATTCATATTCCAAGGAATATTCATATTCCAACATGAGGGTCTTATGAGAATAAACAAACAAAAAAACAAATACAAACAGTATTACACATACGTACAGTAATTTTAACAGCCCAATATGTACATTAAACAGGGCTTCATGGAACGTGTGCATGAATTACGTACACACATATAAAGAATTATGCATATGAGACAATGATGATGCTTAATAACTTTGAGTTGTTCATGAATTCTGTGTGTTAAGGTCACTGCTCATATACACATCAATTTGGCAACTGACTATTATTAGATTGGACTTACATATTCTTTAAATGATATGGAACAATACTGTTAGTTATGATAACAACCTACAAGGGCGTGAGATAAGCCATGCTGCACTCATTAAACAATGACTCTATAATAATTTTATGGGATTTGAGCATAATCATAAGATAACGAATGAAGTTGACAAAGCAAATGAAAGCAAACACAAACTGAGCACAGTGTGTAGTGTTGATAAATTAAGATTTTCATCCAAATAGTCACTAAATCTAAATACAGTACATTCAGTAAAACATTAGCATATTGAGAATATATTTAAATACATTTTCTCGGGGAGTTCAAGAGGAACAGACAACACAGAGACAACAATTTTGTACCCCACTTGGCCTCTGTAAATATAAACAAATATGTCATTATTCATTTATGCAAATGGTGACGTACTAAAAAAATTTAATGAGTTGTTTCATCATTAAATAAAGCATACGGAACATGCCGTTTCAGGCTCCTTAAAATTGCCTTGACACACAGAGTGACAGGAAAGGACATGCAGGGCACTGTAGGGAAAAGATCAGCACTGTGAGATTAATTTTCCACTTCTGATAGTTGGATCTGATATACATATTATACACTGCACTTATCTGTGATTAGCTAATCAGTAAAATTGTTCACAGGCTTGAACTCCAGCATGCAGACAAATGGTAACATTATATCAAATAAGCATTATATAATCACTTTATTATATAAAACTTTGTGAAGGCTGCAAGGCGACATGGAGGTACTGTCACCCTGCACGTGCAGGATTCGATTCCTGCATTGGGCCTGTGTGCATGGAGTTTGCATGTTCTTGGTGGTTTTCCCTTGGGTGCTCCGTTTTCCTTCCACAGTCCAAAGACACGCAGATTAGGCTAATTGGCATTCCAATTGTGAATGCGTGTGTGTACAGTATATGTGTGTGCCTTGCGATAGATTGGCACCCATCCAGGGTGTAACCTGACTAGGCTCCAGGCGGTGCGACCTTGTATACAGGATAAAGTGGTATAGACAATGAGAGAGTGTGCAATGGAGCATGCTTAAACGTCTGGTTTTGCTCTATGCAAGCTACATGTGTACTCAGTTTAATGCCTTCTTTGACAAGGACTCCTCTGATATTCTGGACCTGCCTGATTCACCCTTATAATGTGACTCACCTTCTTCTGTTGTGGATGATTCAACAGTCATACAATAAAGATTTGTACTCATCAAAAAAGCTTTTAATGCTCAGGTGCTGCTACTGTAATCATAAAAATGTTCATTCGCTCATTTCAGGACTCATATTCCCAGAATATCCACTCAACGCACCTAGGACTGGTTATGAGTCAATGTTTCTACATCTGTATGAAGGTGATTTCTAATTCCACTGTATGGTAAAGAGCATGTTCAGTGGTTTTCAGTGTAATGTCTGTTTTGCTCATTAGGGATTTATTGGAGATTAGAGCTCCATTAGCGATTGTACTGGATTCTATGAAGTTCAATAATTTTTAATAAATTTAAACAAACAAGATATTTTAAAACAACTGTCATGCACACTCGGTCCATGACCGGCAGTAGGACCCGGAAATAATGCGGTCATGAACCAGGAAGCATAAAAGGAGTAAACAAACCACAGTACAACGCTCAGTCATTGAGTTCACCGAATGCCCTGTCGGAATCGTTCGTCAA
>JAOTQY010000029.1:8216602-8228382 GCA_026413445.1 Dolichallabes microphthalmus
CACATAACTGTAAAGTGGAAGGAAAATGATAAATGGTTTTTAAAAAAAAATTCACAACAAAAAAAAGCAACTGAAAATTATGTGAGGAAAACTGTGGGGAGCATCTAATTGTAGGGTAGAGATGCATTTGTTTCCAGTCCACTTTAATCTGATACCCCTAACTAAAATCCAGTGGAACCCATTGCCTTTAGATTGCCTTTACTATCTAATTTAAAAATAAAGTCTACCTGAGTGTTATTTAATTTCTGTATAAATACAGATGTTCTGTGAAGCCCTCAGAGATTTGTTAGATAGCATTAGTGAACAAACAGCTTCATGAATCACAAGGAACACACCAGACAGGAGAAGTTTAAAGTACTGTATAATAAATTTGAAGCTTTAAACATCTCACAGAGATAACTGTTCATCATCCAAATATGGAAAGAGTATGGCACAACTGTAAACCTATCAAGACATGGCTGTCCACCTAAACTGACAGGCCGGGCAAGAAGAACATTAATCAGAGAAGCAATCAGGAGGTCCATGGTAGCTCTGGAAGAGCTCTACAGGTACCTCTGTATGAAACCTTAAAGCTGATAAATGTTATATGAAATGAGCAAATAAATTAATCTTTTAAAGTATAAAAGGAGTTCAAAGGGCTCACTGAATGTCTACTAGCAAGTTAGGAAATGATAGAAATGGAAAATGCCATGTCCTTCACATTTACCCAACATTTATCCAATTGAAAATGTATGTGAGGCTCTGGAGTGTAAGATATTTATAAGACACTGGTCTTCAACAGCATCATTAACATTAATAAAATACTGTATGTTTTGGAAAAATGGCATTGATTATACCACAAAAAGAAAGTCAAAGAAAAGAAAAAACCCAACCATGACCTGCTGCTATCACCCAACAAAATTTTTCTGCAGTTATAGACAAGTGTACCAAAAATGACAGTGAAGGTTATTATAGCAAACTACACACACTGAACAGCTAGGGCCGCAGACAGGACTGACAGGAACAGAAGCTTTACCATATATCATTTTAGTAAACTTATGGAATCTTGTGGAAGAACTCAGTACATCAACCTACAGTATTTCACTCCTGGTAACAGATGCACCATAAGGTCCTGAGGCTTTTAGAGCTAAGCTATACAAACCTGTACACCTGGCTAGCACCTGAGAGCATCTTCAGCCCCACTGAATGATTAGGCAGTGATCTTCTAAACAAGGCAACCTTCCACCAGCTTGAAATAATTGTCCTACATTAGCAGAAGTGGGGTTCTGCTGAGCGATATGGGCTGCCATGGAGGGCCACGGCTTCATAAAGTCCTGCTTCCGAAGCAATAACACACTTCATGACCTGAAGACACCTGGCATGGACACTTCACTTGGCAAAGTAGCAAATTGAGCATGGAGGGCAGCAGGAGATCACTGACAGAATATCATCAGTAATACTTGCACATTCTTTACATAGTCATCTCATTTGTATAGTTTGTGATATTCATTGCTCTGGCAAAGGTACAAAAGGAGACAATGCTTTGTAGGCTAAATCGATAAATTTTCTTGTGCAAACATAACCTTTTAAACGTGTTTGAACATGTCATATTATGAAAGATTGAAGCTTTGAAATGCCATAGCCAATTGTCATTCACTGGCAGTTCTCTGGAATGCAGAGCAGACAACAGGTCACAGGCTCAGCTTGTAGTGATGTGACTCAAACGCAGATGAGTGGGATAGGAAGAGCAGTGGGCCTTGAACTCTGTGTTTATTATACGATAGAGGTTATGGGCACAGCAGGAGAAAAATAACAAAGGTTTGCAATCCATGGTGCTGAAAACTTGGTCTTGGCTGAAATACCTCCTATCACTGACTTCCTGTTGTGTTATGAAAGCCTCAATTCAATTTTCTTCAAACATGAGTGAGAAACTGAGGTTTTTTTTTAAACTAAGTTATGTGCTAGACACACAGCGCTTCACAATACGCAAGTACCAATGCCTCAGGTTATGTTTTCTTTTCCAAGAGGCAACTTGATCAAATTCATGGAGCGTTTCAGCCCAGCACATGCCAAAATACCAGCATTATTTAATATACTTTAACAAAAGGTTTAGGTCAACTGTGGAACAGGGTCCAACATTGTCGCAGAAGCATCCGTTCGAATAAATGCAATGAATCGCCACTATCTTGCAGTTTCCACTACTTCTACACAAGTAGTAACAAAGTCCTCCCAAAAGTGTGTGTCTAGGTACTCTGACTTCTGGTTTATCTGTGTGTCAAAACTGATTCTGGGAATCATCTAGAATGAACTGCTAAATGACTTTAAAAACAATTAGAGGACAATTGAGTTATAGCTGAAAACTCAAATGTCAGGTAACTATAGTGGCAGATTAATTTTATTCATCATGGATTCACTTTTTCCGGTGTAGGTCATGGTGCAACTGGCTGATAAGGTTTGTCCAGACTTCTGTATTCTCACATTCCAGTTCCTCCTGGGGATCCCCAAATGTTCCCATGCTAACTGCTAGATACAATCTGTCCTGCACATCTAGGGTCTGCTTCAAGGTCTCGATACACTGGGATGTGCTCATTACACTCTTGGAGGTGTGTTTCTAAGTTTGAACAAACCACCTCAAATGGCTTTTGTCAAGGGCAATGGCTCTCCTCCAATTCTATAATAAATTGTCATGCTTCTCTATCTATAATGAAGAATAAGCCCAGGAACCCTACGCAGAAACACCTGTTCCAACTGCATGTAATTGATGCTACCAACAACTTATGACTAAATGTGCAGAGATGGGTGTAGACTGACTATTATCTAATGGGGGGAAAAACAGTTTTGGATGATAAGTATGACATTTAGAATATCACTTTAGAAGGAACTGTTTTAAGCCTGATTTGAACATGATTAATTAAGGAGTAAATCCTAATTAGAAGAAAAAGTATCCATAAATCCTGGCATCATAAAAAAAAGCTCTGTTGGAATGACTTAAATGAAATGAATGAAACATCACCACAAGGGCACTACTAAAGATTCTGGGCCCCTTGAAATCCTAGCATGCTGGGCCCAAGACCGTGATGAAGTCAACACTTTTGAATTGCCATAGCATATTATGGGCCCTAGCTAGATAAGAAAAACTTGGGGGCCCTTGGAATCTTCCTTACTTAGCATCCCCACCATCACCAGTAAACTAATTTTCTTAACATAATCTCCAATGGTTTAATCAATCATAAGCTGGTCTTTATCTTCACTACAAGGTCAATACAATATTTATAATAGATTACTGTATATATACAAGCTACTTGACTAAAAAAGGAATAAATGCGTTTGAGAAGCGGCTCATGTTCCACTGCGAGGCAGAGTCATCCACTCATAAAAGTGAAGGTAATTTATGATACAGAAAATAAATTGTGACTCAACAACAAGAGCGTTGAACTGAAATGCTCTTTATGCTTCCTCACTACCTACAAAAATGCCTGCAGTCTAATCATAAAGAATATTTAAGAGACAGAAAATATACAATAATGCAGTTTATTATATATACCATTCACTCACTCACTCATTCATCATCTATACAGCTTTATTCTGTATACAAGGTCACGGGGGGCCTGAAGCCTATCCCAGGAGACCTAGTTCAAGAGGTGGGGACCATCTTGGACACAGTGGCAATCCATCACAGACACACTTACACACTCATTCACACATGACGGGCAATCTGGGAACGCCATTTAGCCTAATCTGCATGTCTTTGGACTGTGGGAGGAAAGTACCTGGAGTAAACCCAGCAAACACAGGGAGAAACTCGACGTACACAGACCCTAAGACAGCAACCCTCGACCCTGCAGGTGTGAGGCCACAGTGCTAACAACTATGCCACCATGTCACCTGTATATACAGTATCACATTCATCAGAATAAAGTCGAAAGGTATTTGTTCAATTATAAATAGGGTTTATTAAACAATCAAATTGAAACAAGACAGCTGTTATGCTTTTGGCATTTGCCATCTTAGGCTTTCTAACACACAAATGTGCCTGTGCTTTTTTTTTAATGAGCTGTAATTTTATCATTGCTGGTGTTGTTGTTGTCGATGCTGTTGTGCTACTTTCTTGTTAGTGCCACGTCCTAATTTCTGCGCAAGGCTTCATCACTGTTGCTAATTAGCCTTGAGAATGTAGCATCACCATTAAATCGATTTATGTGCATCAGTGTTTCTGATTGCAGTGTTGAATTGATAACCATATGTGGGCTGGTAGATTAAGGCAGGCATTCGGGATGTCACAGTAAGCCAGGGCAGGCTGAGCCAAGCACCACGCGATGCTGCACATGTGCGAGTGCATGTTTTGATTTCCTGCGAAAACCCCCTCAGATTAAGCAGGCTTATTGCAGCAGTCTTACAAAACACAGCGCCTCAGCACAGCTGTCAACATGATGGTGACTCAAGTGGCGCATTAGTGAACACAAAACAAATGTTAGAGGCAGGGTGATGTCCAAATCATGACAAGAAAAAAACACCATCCTTTATGATTTTAGTGAAAGTAGGCCATTATGTGCTGTTTCTTTGAGGGAAGGAATAAAGCATGACAGGCATACAGTTGCAGCAAAATAATCATTAGCAGAGTGGTCTGATGCGCTATTAAACACATTAGCCCAATGTGTCTAATAATCCTTTGTTAGTTCACAAATCTTTTTTTGCCAGATTATTAGAAATCTTTCATTAGTGATCAAGATCAAGATTAGTTAGATCAAGTATGCCTGAATGCTGTGTAATAATACGCTGTGTATATACAGCGGAAAATCGGTGTATATACAGTATATACTGAGTATTGATGTCCTAAAGTGCTTGATACAACAGCAAAATAACAAATCACCATGCAGAATATTAGAACCGAGTCTGTGTTCGGGAACAGTAATGTGATAAACAGTTGATTTCTACAGTCGCACAATACTACTGAGCCAATTCTGAAACACTCACAGCACTATAACCAGCCCTGACACTTCATTGACTTTATATAACAACAGCCCAGATTGAATAAGCAGCTCTACAGAAGTTTGATTGCACCTACGAAGCAATGTTCTACAGTAGCCCTTTGTAATGTTCTTGTTGTTGTTGTTATTTTTCTTTCTCCACTGCACTGTATTACTTGCTGTCAGGTGGGTTCAAACACTCATTTAGCCTATATCAATGTGATGAGCTGTCCTGATTGCTTAGCTGACACTTGGCCTGTGTGCTTCTGCATATGCATGAGGACTTCCTTTGCCTCTATTCAGTTCTGCGGTCACAGCAGGTTAATGTCATCTCCTTTTCACTTGCTAGAAAACGTCCTGCATCCATGCTACATTAAGGGTGATATACACCACCACCACACACTGAAAACTAAAACGCTATTATAAAAGGTTGTTCCAGCGTGATGTTCCACTGTGATAAAAATACATTCCTCTCAGGAAGTACAGCAACAGCGAAATAAATCCTTTTGTTTTTGCTAGACATTGAAAATATCTGGGTTTGGGCTCAAAAGAGGAATGACAAATTATGGATTATTCAGTTGATTCAGGTATAATTTCAGTTTTCATTTCCTGACAATTACATCTAGATGTGGTAATCAACTTAGAACATGACACCTTTTGGGGCGGCGTACCCAATTTTTAGGTGTGCAAAAAGGGACAGATAATTTTAAATCTAGGGATGCCAATATTAACACGTTAATATGTGATTAAATAAAAAAATTTTATTTGTTTTTTAAAAATTATGCGAATTAATCATATGACCAGGTTTGGTCCTAATGGCTTCCCACAATAGCAGCACAGTTACTTGGCAGTGTGTGATAATGGCACATTTAACGCGGATAATAAGATGACTGAGGAAACAGCATAGCAAGTTTCATTATAAAAAGCTTGTGTGCTCAAGCTACTTGCAACAGAATCTATTTCCGTAAGAATACATTAAATGTACAGTAAGACACTGAGAAAGGTTATGAAAGTGATCCAGTGCAGAAGCTACTCTTATTGCACATACTGGAGACCACTGGACATCAGTAAGTAACCGTAACTACCTCGGTATAACAGCACTGCATTCTTTCACTCTGGGCATGCTAAAAATAGAAAAACAACATTCTGCCAATGTACAGTATGTGCTAGCCAAATGTGCTAACCAAGTTGAAAAGAAGATAACGGACATGGTCACCACTATAGGAGCAAACAGAGCTCACAGTATGATCGCTGCTGCAAGAAGTTTATTATTCAAGAGATTTTAATTAAAAAATTTGTTAAATGTTAATATTTGAGATATTATAAAGCTGCACGTTTAGAAAAAATAAAAAAAAACAAGTATGCCATGCATTTCTTTCTTCCACCATTGCATGTTTATAATACAAATAAATCTGAGTATTTTAAAATCGTAATAAATTCTGATTAATCATAGTATAGATTACCTAGATTAGCACTACTTAAACTAAAACAAACAGCACATAATAGTTAGTTACTTATTCCTTGATTGTAAATTATGCATTCTTCTTTTGTGATGCTTTTACTGGCTTTTCTGACTGCTTGTTTTTTTTTTTATGTAGTTTGTTTTGGGAGATTTTCTTTTTCAGCTGAGAGCAAAAATTTGCATATACATGCATAAGTAAATGCACATAAAAGGTTCAGGATATTTATTGGTTACATTTTACAGATATTCCTTCATCAAAAAGAGTACAATAAAAAATATGAGTACAATAAAAAATATGTGTTCTACGATATTAATAATGGAAAGAATTTAACTTTAAGTTTGCATTATATAATTATTTTCTAATAAACAGCATTCTCATCTGTTACCTTCACAACTGCCTTCAACTACTGTCATATCAGTTAAGAAATATGTTTTAGCCTTGCCAGATTTCTTGGCTAACCATCCCCAAATCATCTTGAAATATGTCATAACCCTACACTGTCTTCTTCAAATCAGGTATGGAGCCTAACAGTGTCATGGCAAATCTTAAAGACATGGTCTGCATCAATCTTCTACCCTCTTCTCCTTTCGTGTCTCCCATCCACTTTCATGGTCCAATGAAGGAGTAAGAGATTCTTGTTTACGATGGAATTCCAGAGTTTTTACGAGACTTACTTGTTTTGCACTCGACCTTGAACAACGCTCAAAATCTAACAGGCTGATTCACCTCTTGTTCCATATATCGATTTCTATCAGGGGACTCATTCCCCAGCCATCATAAGTAGCCCATCACATTCATGAGACAAAGCCATATAATACCGAGAGGGACTGGTGCTAAAGGTATGTCTATTACTCCCTGGTTTATAGAATCGAAGAGAAGGGCAATGTGTCATTTCATTTGTCCTGAGTCCTAAGTTTTGTAACCTGAAAGTAATTTTGAGAGAAAGCTTTCCTAGAGTTTTACATGGATGAATGAATGAACGAACTTTAAGTCAACACTACAAGCAATTGCTTAATAAAGTAAAAGCTGCCATCCAAAACATCTCTGACCCATCAATGCATGTACTCCACAAGACCCATAAGATCTGGCAACAAGAAAGAGCTCAGGTCAGCACCTTAAACTCTTTGCCATGTTCCACAAATCATTTCTGTACCTTTCTCTAGTGTGGAAGGGTGCATTATACTTCTGAAAGAGACTACTGACATTACTGAATACTGTTGCCAAGAAGGAGTGTACTTTGTCTGCAACGACGTTTAAGTGGGTGGTACATGTCATACAGTAGGAACTCAAGGTTTCCCAGCAGAACTTTGCCCAGCATCACTCTGCCTTTCCTGGCGTCAATTATTTCCATAGTGCATCCTGGTGGCATCCTGGCCAGGCCTTCCACATGAAGTCAAACAAAATAAGATTTATCAGACTTGTCCACCTTCTCCCATTACTCCATAATCCAGTTTTGGTGCTTATACTGTACATATGCCTATAAAGTATTAGCCTTGATATACTGTACTGATGAATTTTATTGCATATTTGTCACACCTAAATGATTCAGATCCTCAAATGATATTACATTTAATATTACACAAAGATAACGAGTAAATACAAAAATTTTTTTTAATAATGATCTCATTTATTAAGAGAAAAAAGCTGTCCAAACCTCCCTGGCCGCATGTGAAAAAGCAATTGATAAATCATGAATGAATTGTGATTTTTCTGAAAGCTGAGTTAAATTTCACTAGCCACCGCCAGGCCTGATTACTGCCAGACCTGTTGAATCAAGAAATCACTATAATAAGCCATATTCCACAAGTGGTGAAAACTTGAATCAGTGGTGATCCTTCCCAGGAGTCACTGGCCGGCAAAATTGACTTCAAGATCACAATGACTATTCATCCATCACCTCATAAAAGAACCCAGAACTACATCTAAAAGACCTACAGGCCTCACTTGCCTCAGTTCAGGTCAGTGTTCATGATTCAACATTAAGAAAGAGACCAGGCAAAAGTGGCAGGAGAGTTCCAAGGCGAAATCCACTGCTCACCTTAAAGAACACAGTCTCGTCTCACATTTGCCAAAAAACATCTGGATTATCTCTAAGACTTTTGTGCAAATATTCTGTGGATTGATGAGACAAAAGTTGAAAGTTTTGAAAGGTGTTATCTGACATAAAACTAACACAGCATTTCATTAAAAGAACATCATACCAACAGTCACACATGGTGGAGGTAGAGTGATGGTCTAGGGCTTCTTTGCAGATTCAGGACCAGGGCCTTGCCATAATTGATGGAACCATGGATTCTGCGCTATATCAGAAAATCCTAAAGGAGAATGTCTGGCCATCAGTTCTTGACCTCAAGCACAAGTGCACTTGTGTCATGCAGCAACACAATGATCTGACATACCAGCAAGTCTACCACTGAATGCAAAAAAAAAAATGGTGGCATTGTCAAAGTCTGAATTTAAATCCTATTGAGATGGCCTTAAACAGATTAAACAGGGGTCATCATGGGTCAGTGAGGCCTTGCAACCTACATACACAGCAAGCTGTGATGCAGTGTGTTTAATGACACCTTTCTATCATACGCGGAATATTTTTTTTTGTAAATTTAGGCAAATCCTTCTGTGGGATTAAACAAGACAGTGTTAAACCAACTAAGTGCCAATTTAGCAACATCTCTAAATTAACATCATCAGGTCAAAAGTGTATTAACAAATCTAATGGCTTTTATCATAATGGCCAAGCACCAATTGCCATTATTTTGACAACCAATCACTGATAACCACTGTTCCTAACAGCTAATCATTGTTGGTCAAATTCGCATATTACATTGTTCTTCATTTTAAACTCTCATCTCAGATGTATTTAAAAGCAATTAAGGTAGTTATTCCATTAATAAGCATTTACTTTATGTCTATTTTATATTCATTTTAAAAATACACAAATTTTATTTATTAATGTGTATGATTTACCCTCACTCACTTACTCATCCATCATCTTTATCCTGTATACAGGGTCTCAGGGCCTGGAGCCCATTCCAGGGGAATTAGGGCGTAAGGTGGGGTACACAATGGGGTGCCAATCCATCACAGGGCACACACACACACACACACACACACACACTCATATGCTTATTCACACACTACGGGCAATTTAGGAATACTCACTCACTCATCTTCTATACCGCTTTATCCTGTATTCAGGGTTGCGGGGACCTGGAACCTATACCAGGAAGCTT
Source organism: Dolichallabes microphthalmus (assembly GCA_026413445.1). Classification (NCBI taxonomy): domain Eukaryota; kingdom Metazoa; phylum Chordata; class Actinopteri; order Siluriformes; family Clariidae; genus Dolichallabes; species Dolichallabes microphthalmus. Next base: position 8,226,245 of record JAOTQY010000029.1, read on the forward strand.
AGGGCACAAGGCAGGGTACACCCTGGACAGGGTGCCAATCCATCGCAGGGCACCACACATACACACACTATGGACAATTTGGCAATGCCAATAAGCCTAACCTGCATATCTTTGGACTGTGGGAGGAAACCGGAGTACCTGGAGGAAATCCACCAAGCACAGGGAGAACATGCAAACTCCATGCACACAGAGACGAGAATCAAGCCTGGCCGCGAATCAAACGAGGCCCCTGTAGGTGCAAGGTGACAGTGCTAACCACTACACCACCGTGCCACCAATTTGGTAAGTGCTCATGGTGCCTATATCTTAATAATATAAAAAGAAACGTACATCATTTTATTCCGAAAGAAATCATGTACTTCATTTGCTATGCACAATGAAAACATGAATATTCTCACCAATTACTTTATAAAGACCGTTATATATCCAATGCATGCATTGCAAAATAAGCTTATTTAAATACATGTTTTTTCGTGACAAAGTGTTGATAATGATCGTTCCCAAATGAGAATAAAGCCTGGCTCTGCAGCTCCACAGTGTCCTCCCACATCATGCAGTCACCTTGCATTTGATGTAGTGATAGTCTTCATTTCCCAGGCAGTTTTGCCAATAAACAGGACAAAAGCACTGAGGGACAGAGATACAACTCAAGGACCATTACTCCAAAATTGCGGGTGTGTGCTGCTGTCAGCTCTGTAGCTAATAACAGATATGATGATGACAGACCACACCATTCCCATCATATAGTATACATACCCTCAGGGCATGGCAAAGATGAACTGGAATTTTAGAGAGCCATTCAGAAAGACATTATAGGTGCAAGGCTAAAAAACACTGCCTAGTGTTGTCTATCTATAGTAACAGGCAGACACAGAAATGTCAAAAGGACAGAGTAGTTGAAATAGGACATTTAAAAAAGTAACACTTTTGTGGGACAAATACGCTGCAGATATAGAGCTTACTGAGATTTTTTCATAGGGCTTACACTTTCTTCTGGCAGAACTATGCATTGCACATGGAAAGATTATAAAATGTGCCTTGTGATTGTCATGATACCTTATTTCGCCCATTAGTTACTTTAAGTGTGTCTCAGTATTTTTACATGCTGTAGTCTCAGTTTTTAAGCATTTTCATATGGCATACATAATTGCCATCCTTACACCCTACCTTTAAGAATATACACACTACCGCTGAAAAGTTTGTGAGCACTTTCTAACTCCATGGTCATTTCTGATTTTTATTTGTTTTTACTTTATAAAGCAAAGGAGAAGGCGTCCAAAATAGGCAATAATCTCCTTTGAACAGATAATGTTGAGATGTATCTGCTACTTATGCTCTGTAAAGCCTTCATAATGGCTCTAATCTGATGTTTGTTAATTAGTGATTTTTGAGCCTGGTAACTCTAAATGAACTTCTCCTCTGCTGTAGAGGCAAGTTTTGGTCTTGCTTTCCTGGGATGGTCTTCAAGAGATCCAGTTTCATCATGGTGTTTGATGGTTTTTGTAAATGCACTTGCCAGTACTGTTCTTGCAAGATCTATTCCAGACTGGCCTACCTCCGTGTCTTAAAATAACAGGTGACTGTTGTTGTTGTTACATAATTACCTAATTCCATACATTTAATTTCATAGTTCTGAAATCCCCAGAATTATTGTAGAATGTAGAAAATGCATACTAAACAAAAACTGTAAAAAGTGTTTTGCAAGATGAGCACAATTTTCTAATAAGTTTGAACTTGTTAAATCAGAGAGGGCTTGATATTCGAGTACTGTAGTATGTATATGCTTTGTTGGTCGAGCATCAAATGGCCACAACTGAGCCAACGTTTCTTCTCTCGTGCGCGCTGTGTGATTGTGGGTAATCGTCTACCATGGTCCGTCTCAGTGCGCATGCATCACTCAACTTCCATATAGTCAACATCCGTGAGCGCGTGTACTAGGGATGTGCACGATTACTCGATCAATCGATTACTCGAACGCATCAGCGATCATCGAAACAGCCGACCGATTAAAAATGAGAAAATGTGGTAAACAAAGTCAGAAATCCCGGAGCACAGAGCGAAACGTAGAGTTTGGAGGAGGAAGGACTCTCTGGGACAATGGCGCTGCACGCTTTCCTGCACACGGAGGAGACCGAAAA
>JAOTQY010000029.1:8238861-8248861 GCA_026413445.1 Dolichallabes microphthalmus
ATATATTGCACGCCACAATATATTTGAGATTTTGTTACAATTCTAAACAAACTAAAGCCCCATTTACACAGCAGGTCTCGATGCCCAATTCTGATTTGTTGCTTATATCTGATTTTTTTGTCTGTTTACACGTTCTTTCAACTATGACCCATATCTGATTCAAGTGTTTACACTTTCCATACCATCTGAAACATCGCGCATACTTAAAGGGAGGTTCTTGCGCTACACACTAGCCAAGATGGACGAAGGCGAAATATGCTTCACGCTAGCTCTGCGATATAGGCAAAGTTCGCGAAACGTCACCATGATTTTGAAACGGACTAGGAGAAAACAAATTGCAGCCTGTGCATATCCTTCATTCACCAAATACTGATTTCTTAATGTTATTTAAGAAATGAAACCGATCTTGAAATATCGGAATGCATTTTTCCTGTTTACACGGACATAGAACATATCCGATATGTGTCACATACAGTATGAGCAAAAAATCGGAATTGGGTCACATTTACCTGACAGTGTAAACGTAGCCTAAGTGAATATTCTGCCCCTACCACACAGAATGCTGTACTGCCTGCCAATGTGTGAATAGTTCAGAGTGTAGACACACTCAGAGTGTAGGCGCCACCTGCAGGGATAAAATAGGAACTGCAATATATTACAATTTCAAATGCAAACATAAATAAAAAAATTTAAAGTGTGGCGATACATGAATTTCCACTCCAAAAAATAGCTGAATCTAGACCTCTCTAGTAGACAACCCCTGGTTCATATATGGGTCTTTCAAAGCAGAATTTGTCAGCAAACTGTCAAATGATTGGATTTTAAGTGTCTTTGGAACTTCTCCTAAGCTCTTTCACTTTTACAAAAACCTACATCCACTGTAGCTGGATTAGTGAGAGAAGTCTTCCAGTTAATAGCTTAGTACACACTGAAAACTGAGATTGCAAAACTGCAAATTCTTTCGTCATGAAGCATAGTCAAAGAACGCAGAGGTATGTTGGGGTTTATTGAAAATTGATTAAAGCAGACAAACTAAAATGAGAAGGCAACAGGCCAAGGTAAAAGTTACTGTATGCTGCGTTTTCAAAAGTTATCACTGCCTTTATATACCTACAGTTATAAATGCTTATTTTATTTTTATCCCAACCTTGGATATCTATTTATTCTCATACAAAATAGCTGATACATCAAGATATATTACTGTTTAGTGACAAGGTTGTCACTGGGTTGAGGTTGTCACACCTCAGACTCAAAGCCTTGGATAAGATCTGCACTGGGACTTGGCAAATGTTAGCTTTTGATGGAGCAGCTTGCACGCAGTAAAACAGCTCTGTGTCCTTAAGAGACACCCAACAGGTGAAATTCAGCAGAAAATGGATATATGAAATTTCTAAGCAGCCTTGAACGTTGATAAAATGACAATGTCACCGGCTGTGCTTTGAAATTGCTAGAATCAGCAGTGCAGACTCTGGTGTCACTACATTTCATTATGCAGTAATTTTGACAGCTGTTTCCACAGAAAAACTTAAATCTTGTTTGTGTTGATTCCACATGCACACACATTTGTATGGAAAGTATAAATGAATAAAAAGCTTTCTCTGTACTATATTAAAACATAATTTATTATCAATAATACGCTCACCATCCACTTTACAACAAACACCTGCTCATTTATGCAGTGGTCCAAATAGGCAATCATGTGGCAGCAGCAGAATGCTCAAATGATGTAGGTGCGGGCCAAGAATCAGAAAGGGGAGAAAGTCTGATATCTGTTACTTTAACCGTGGTATGGTTGTTGGGGCCAGATGGGCTGGTTTGAGTAATGACTGGGATCTCCTGGGATCACTCTCCAGGGTTTACACAGAATATGGAGGTGTGCAAATCTCTTAATAAGTGGACACTAAGTGTAACTTAATTAAATGAAGTTTAAAAAGTATGATGCATCAGGCAGTACGGTGCCAGAGTGTTAGTACTGTCGTCTAGCACCTACAGGGTCAGGGTTTAAGTTCTGCCTCGGGTCTACAGTATGTGCAAGTGGTTTGCGTGTTCTCCCCGTGCTTGGTGGGTTGCCTCCGGGTGCTCGGGTTTCCTCCCACTGTCCAAGACATGCAGATTAGGCTAACTGGCATTCCCATATTGCCTGTAGTGTGTGAGTAAGCATGAATGTATGTACAGTCGATCCTGGGTGTACTCTGCCTCATGCCCAAAGTCTCCTGGGATAGGCTCCAGGCCCCCTGAGATTCTGTATGCAGAATAAAGCACTATAAACCATGCCTGAGTGAGTATGATGCATCTATAAATAAAAATTCAATTATTCAGGAAAGGAAAACAAAAAAGGAATACCCTTGAGCCTCTGATACCGTAAATTAGGAAAGTCACCAGATAATTCCAGATGTTAATCTAAAGTTTATTTGCAGATTGTAACTTTTAGAACAATAAAACCATTAACAAGCTTCCAACCGGGTACTGTTTTTTTTTTTTTTTTTAATTTAAGTAAAAGATTAAAAGTTTATTCAGAAAAAAAAAGTAGTTAATAGAATGTGCGCTTAAATTGATTAGACAATTTAACTGCTATTTTGTTGATCAAATCGATTAATTGAATTCATGTGTCAGTTTTGATTCTTCTACTTTTTACGTTTATGGGCATTAGTGCAATTCTGCCACCTCCTGGACTGGAGTTTGGTGCAATAGATTGTCAGGGGGAAAAAATCAGTTTGTATGAGATACTAGTGATATAGCACTTCAATCCATATAAGTTAAATAGTTTTAAGTGGTTTAAAACCTGTAAAAAACAAAGTTAAATGAAATAAATCAGACAAGAAACATTAGTGCTATCAAGTCTAACTGATTAAAAAAAATCTAATTTAATCAAATTGATAGTCTGCACATGATTCACTGCTCTATTAACCAGTGGTTTTAACTGATGAAATTGACCTTAATAAAAAAATAAAATTAAATAAATAAATAAATAAATAAATAAATAAATAATAATAATAATAATAATAATAATAATAATAATTTGACTTGCTGCCTAGTCAAGAATATTGGGAACTTATGGAATATATTAATGGCATAACTGGACAATAGTAAACAGGCACTTAGTTAAATATAGCATATTAACTTAAGTAATTACCAAAATCCTTTTACTTTAGCATCATATTAAAACAGTTTACTGAGAAAGTGCCGGCTACACTCCTGCTCAACATCACACCACATTATAATGGCTTATTCAGATCCACTGTACTTATACAGCTACTGTACATGCTAACTGCAGTCACATTTATATCTGGAAGTCAATTTAATTCCTAAGCCACGCTCCCAGGCAGGTTTTAAAGTTATCAAAAAAGCAAGGATGAGTACAATAAAAAAAAATTCAATAGTAGATTCTGTACTAATTCTTTCTCAGGAAAGAAAACTATTATAGGAAAAATATTTAGATTTAAATATTGGCCTATTCCGCTTGCTGCACCATAATTCCACAATGTACAGTATACTGTAGGACCTAACATGGTACGGTTTGCAAATCTGCATAATCTTCATTTATTCATCTTAAATCTCTGGGTAAAGACTTTGTATATAGTGAAAATTGTCGGCAGAGATTATAAAATCTTAAACAAATATATATACAGAAAAAAATATAGTAAAAGCATGGGCTGCAATAGCTCTTGACACCTTGTCTGCAATGTGAATTAGTCTGTAATATAAATTAATCCTGCTTTCAGGATAAAAAAAATCATAGACAAACTGCTTTTTACGATTGAGAACTTAAGCCATACAGAGAAAAGTTTCCACTTCTATAATGGCCAAGCTCAGCAAGATGCCATTTTTTTTTACTGGATTCATGTGGATGCTGATAATAGATTTCTTGTGGTGGCAATAAGTCTGAGGATCAACAGGTTAGCCATGATACAGTACAGTATGTCCACGATCTCGGCGATGTGAAAGCAGAGGCAAGCCCCCATGTGAATACAGGATTTTTTCTTTATCATATCATATTCATAAACTAATAAATTTACTTTAGAGTATTTTTTTTTTAGTTCTGCTGTTATATTACACTCAATGGTTAGTTTATCATAAATCATAAAAAAATTATTCAGTAATAAACATAATCTGGGAAACAGATAATCCTTCAGTGGTGCCTGCTCCTTATGCAGAATTTAAACTAAATAATTAAGCAAACATAATTATTAATTAAAGATAAATAATTAATTAATTCTTGTACAAAATTGATCATTGGTATCATGCACTGCCATAGTTGTCTTTACACATACCATGTATCGCTGTGATTGTAATGTGATTTCTAAATGCAAGTGTCCGTAATATACCTTAACACTATTATACTTGAACAAGATCTCCAATATCTTTATAAGTTGCACTCTAAAATTTGGCATAACTTTGTAAGTGTTCTTACCTGGTGTGTCACCAATTGGCTTCTGTGGCTTGAGGGTCACACCGAGATTAAGAGCAGACTGTGTGGTACTCATCCTTTTTGGACGAGTGGTGGTGACCACGTGAGTCCTTTGTGGGCTACGTGTGGTCGTGGTTGTAGTGGTTGTTGTAGTGGTGGTAGTGGCCTTTGAAGTGGCCGTGGTTTTAGGGATAATTTTCACCTCGTCGTCCGCCCCATCATCCGTCCCAGTGGGCCCCCAGTCAATAAATCCTGCCACTGTAGTGGTCCTTCCTTCCTGTGAATAACTGTCATAACTATCCCACTTCAACTGCCTACGTTGTCGCAACAAGTGCTGCACAATGTCGGCTTTACTCCCATCCAAAAACTCCAATGACTCACCTCCCTTTGAGGCATGGAACCTGGAGGTGCAGTTCTCACAAAGATTACGTTTGTGCCTCTGTGGCCGTAGTTTAGACCCTAACCCCTCTCGTCCGTCTCCTCCACTTCCTTGGTGGTTGAGTACTGGTACAGGATGTGAGATACCACGCTGCCATGTGCCCAGAGTCCTCCAGTGTGGACCAGTGGGTACATCCCGGTTAAGAAGACGAGGGCGTAAGCGGGGCAGTGACCGAGGGAGCAGCCTAAGCCCAGTGCCCACTGGAGCACACATGGAGAGATCCATAGTGAGGTGTACAAGGGTAAAGAAGACCCACATTCTGCATCCCAGTAGTCCCAGTGGTCTCAATGCAGCCATGAAACTGAACAGAAGAAAAAAAGAGGATTATGAGTCTAATTGGGGCACCTTGACACACTTATACTACACCCTCCAGCATCATCAGCATCACCTTGAATAGAGTAGATGAGAGAAAGGGTGTTTACGAGGCGTGTATCATTCCCTAGGATCAAAATTATGCTTGTTGTAGTTGTTCTGTATTTATAATGTAGCTTCACAGCTCGCTGACTCTCAAACCCTTATGAATCGAACTCTAATACTTATTAATTTTGTCTTTCTCTTCATCCTTAAAGGATAAAGTGAAAAATTCAAAGTGAAAGACTTGTCTTGAATTTCTTTAATCCTGAAATATCACTGCATTGCTCCAGAAATGTCCTGTATATTTCAGCTATGTCAAAAAGTAGTGTGCGCATTTGTGTACATGGTTTGGTCACAGTGACACTGACATGCATTTATAATGATAAAAGGATAGATAGTCGACATAGATTGTCGAAGAAAATTTGCCAGTCCCAAAGAGGAATAACATACAAGACAAGGATTTAAAGTAACCAACATGTATCAGATTGCAATATTCACAGTGTATAGGCAGATAGTATTTGTACAGTTTTTAAAAATCAGATGAACACTCTATTTAAAAAATAATTCAACGTTCCATTTTAAGAAATCTACCGCCAGTCAGTATTATGTCCTTTCCTGAGCTCGATGAATTTGACAAAGTGGACATTCGGAGACACAGTCAGTGTTTTGGATTTAACAAACAAATACAGCGATTGGACAATGAAAATTAAACACTGGCCAATTTAGTGTTGGCGGTTTCATGGTTAAAATTGACCAGCCTGGTGGCCAATCTTCATTGATTGCACATTCCACCAGTAAGAGCAGAGTGTGAAGGCTTAATTAGCAAAGTAATAGCACAGTTTTGCTTAAAATATTGCAATGCACACAACGTTATGGGTGACATATCAGAGTTCAAAAGAGTCCAAATTGTTGGTGCGCGTCTCTCTGGCATATCTGTGACCAAGACAGCAAGTCTTTGTGATGTATCAAGAGCCACGGTATCCAGGGTAATGTCAGCATACCACCAAGAAGGACGAACCACATCCAACAGGAGTAACTGTGGTCGCAAGAGGAAGCTGCCTGAAAGGGATGTCCAGGTGCTAAACCGGATTGTATCCAAAAAACATAAAACCACAGCTGCCCAACTCACTGCAGAATTAAATGTGCACCTCAACTCTCCTGTTTCCACCAAGACTGTTCATCAGGAGCTCCACAGCGTCAATGTACATGGCCGGGCTGCTATAGCCAAACCTTTGGTCACTCGTGCCAATGCCAAACGTCGGTTTCAATGGTGCCAGCAGAGAAAATCTTGGACTGTGGACAATGTGAAACATGTATTGTTCTCTGATGAGTCCACCATCACTGTCTTTCCCACATCCGAGAGAGTTATGGTATGGAGAAGTCCCAAAGAAGTATACCACCCAGACTGGTGCATGCCCAGACTGAAGCATGGGGGTGGATCAGTGATGGTTTGGGCTGCAATATCATGGCATTCCCTAGACCCAATACTTGTGCTAGATGGGGGCGTCACTGCCAAGGACTACTGAACCATTCTGGAGGACCATGTGCACCCAATGGTACAAACATTGTATCCTGAAGGCGGTGCCATGTATCAGGATGATAATGCACCAATACACACAGCAAGACTGGTGACAGAGTGGTTTGATGAACATGAAAGCGTAGTTGACCATCTCCCATGGCCTGCATGGTCACCAGATCTAAATATTATTGAGCTACTTTGGGGTGTTTTGGAGGAGCGAGTCAGGAAACATTTTCCTCCACCAGCATCACATACAGTAGTGACCTGGCCACTATTCTGCAGGAAGAATGGCTCAAAATCCCTTTGGCCAATGTGCAGGACTTGTATCTGTCATTCCCAAGACGAACTGATGCTTAATTAGCCGAAAAAGGAGGCCCTACACCATACTAATTAATTATTGTGGTCTAAAACCAGGCATTTCAGTTTCATTGTCCAACCCCTGTGTGTCCATATGTTGATTAATACTTGTATATAAACAATAGGAAATGGTTAAAGTGGATCAGGATGGTCAGCACCTTCTAGCACCTTCAATAAATAAATAAATTATCAGATTGGTATTTCATCCTAAAGATTCTAGAGCGTTAAGCTCTGTGTTCTTTGGGTCCCTGTTAATAGTGTTATAACAGTTAAATAAATGTATGTGTGTTGCAATGACCTGTATTTGCACCTTGGCTTTCCTTCAGGCTCAACAAATTAAAACATAATACATGACATTATATGACATTACATTACTTTCAAACATCGCCAGAGTGAAAAAAGCACATTAAGCATGCTTTTGTCTCAAAACTGCAAGGCTATGCATGTTTTTAAACTGTCCACCTATGTCCACTGGTGATTTTTCTTTATTTATTTTATCATTTTGAACATTGTACATGAATACAGAATTATGAAAGAACATGTATAGAATTGTGTAGTAAGCAAAAAGTGTTAAACAATCCAGAATATGCTTTATATTTTCTTGTCCAAAGTGTCTACATTTAGCTTTGATAACAGCTGGTACACATTTAATTTAAGTAATTCTTTGCCTTCTTAACATGGTTTAGACCCTCAGCTGTTATGTGTAGACGGGTGGGACAAACACCCAATTAGTGCTACTACCACTACTGTACATATAATGACAAGAAACAATCAGTTAAGAGAAAAGAAAGTTCCTCATTACTTTATGAAATGAAAGTCATTCTGTCCAAAAATTGTCGACAATCGTGAATGTATCCCCAAGTGCAGTCGCCTAAATGATGAAACTGGCTCTCATGAGGACCGCCCAAGGAAAGGAAGACCAAGAACTACCACTGCTGCAGAGGATAAGTTTATAAGACTGACCAAGTTCAGGTTAATTTTCCTAGGATTAGAGCCCACATAAATGCTTCTTGGAGTACAAGTGACCAATATTTTCCAACATCAACTTTACAGAGGAGACTGCGTGAGTCAGGCCTTGAGCCAGGCGTGAGTCAGGTCAACGAATAAATAATTACTTCGGAAGAGCAACATGCAGAAGGAAATTTCTTAGATATTAGATCAGTGAAAAACAGAACAATTACAACAAATATAATCATTTAGTGTAAAACTGCACACATGTAATAAAAAAATCAGTTTTGCAATATATTTTTATAATATATAAAAAATATATATAATGTTAGTCATAAATAGTGGTATGCAGTAAAACTCTTTCTGCACTGAAACTTTTTCAGAGTACAAGGTACTGGCACACTTTAACTTCAGACGAATCCGAGAATATCATAACCCAGTTTGCTTGTTTTTTTTTGTTTTTTTTTTAATAGTTAAAAAAAAGTTAATAGTTTTTTCAATAGCAGGGCACGTTTTATATACTGTACATATTCTCTATCCATGTCTTCACCTAAAAATTGCCCTCTGCATGTCTGTAGACTGTTTTGAGTTAAGGAGTCTTTCAGAAAGGAAAAAATAAATAAATTACATATGGCATGGTGTCCTTCAGTTGCTGTCATCATTTTCAGGCCTGGGCCTTTAATAAACCTCTACAGCAAAATTGGAGGTTTGGCACCATGGCTCAAAAATGATTTATTTCAAAAGCACTCACAATATCCACTTACAAATCCTGCCACTGAAGAAAGCCAGAGTCACTCTAAATGTAGGGGAATTTTACTGATCAGTGGTGTTACTACTTAATCAAGATCTGTCAACTGTCATTCAGAAATAGTTCAAGGCTTAAAGGATCTTATCATTTCATGATGCATCATTTCATAATTTCCAACATCTGGGGAAAAAAAATCATGTCATTAGTGCAATTCTTGGAAACAGCATAATTTAAATAGTTAAGTGTTCCTGAAGTGATCTGCTTGAAATATTTGCTTACACTTCTTGATTTGTACCTGGGAGGAAAGAATCATTGTTTTTTGTGGATGGTTAAATGTTTTAAATGTTTCAAGAGGTTCTACATAAAAACATTTCCTTAAAGTAACCCATGTGGCATAGGACGCCATATGAGAATAAACCAAAGAATCTCAGTGTCCTTGTTTATGATGTCCTTGTTTGTGATGTTTAATTCTTCTAGATATTTAAAGAGATCTATCTGAAAGCTTTTCTTAGAGTGAACCATCTGCTATTCAACTCCTTAGAGGAATTCCATTTACTGGTCCAAAGCAGGAGCTCTCTAAAAGCTCAATAGTTCTTATTCCTCTGTTGGATGCTACTTCAACAATACATGAATAATGTCCTATGATCTCACCCCCTGTTATAGCTTCTCAGAAGTTGGCCCTCTGGAGTTTTCACCCTTGTGATCACTAGGTTCTGCCAAATGTGCCCCAGTGCCCCTTCACTCAACAGATGCATTTGATGTTCTAGCCATCTGCCACACTAAGATGAAGCTCACTCAATCAAGAACGTCAGCCAACGCTCCAGCCTCTCAGAGGTAAACCCCCTGCAGTTTCAACCTTATGATTATCAGGGGCTGCCAAAGGTTTTGTTGCCCTTTTGTCTGACAGACACTGTTCATGCTTCAGCCATCAGCACAATCAAAGGACCTGCTAGCTTTGGCACACCATTCATGAAGTCACAACAAGAAACAACTGAGTCAATTCTTCTTTCATACAGTATATGTTAAAACTGTTGAATTTTGCATACTTATTACATCCTACATACTGTATGCACCACATTGTCTGTAAGGTAATTATATAAATATGTAATGCCTATGCATAAACTACAAAGGAAGTTGTCATGTTTTAGGTTAAATTAATGAAAGGACATTCATGACGCCAATTTTATGAACTTATCTTAATTTGTCTGTGATGAATAATCCATTTAG
>JAOTQY010000029.1:8372874-8390107 GCA_026413445.1 Dolichallabes microphthalmus
AAGCATTTCACTGCATATCGTACTGTGTATGACTGTGTATGTGACAAATAAAATTTGAATTTGAATTTGATTTGAATATTAATAGTATGAGCTCCAGGCACTGTGGAAAGAGCACTGCGTGGTTATTACTGGACCACTAGAGGACATGCTGTTGACACTACTAAATGCATGTATACAATACAAAGACAACATTAATTTGCTAAAATAAAAGATTGGAAAGCAGTATTTTGCAGTAAATTGGGAGCTATGATGCACCTCACGTAATATTTCTGATAGAAAAGTGATGCATGACATGAGATAGACACGCAGTGTGTGGGAAGCTGTTATGTCCATCCCAATCCCTGGTCTGAATTATAAACCCTGTTAGAAACGTGAGGGACCATGGATGTGGTTGGATATTGTAAAACTGGATATTGTAAAAATAATCATTATTCTGATTATTCTTAATCAGAATAATGCTCTAAATAAAGTTTAAAATTTCCTTTTGTTGAGGTAGTATTTGCAGCACTGTGTTTGGAACATTCATTCAACATTGTCTCATGGTCATTTTAACAAGTCATTCTAACTTTCAAAAACATAATTTGAAATAAGGCTCATCCAGCATTAGTGTTCTGCTGAGATAGTTCACTTGCTCACTTGTTCATCTGTGGTAAAGAGATAACCAAACTGACCAAATTCCAAAATTTAAAACTTTCTTGATGATACCACCATTTATACTATCTTGCTCGTAATCTTTATAAATTGTGAAAACCTCCCATATTGCACCAAAAGAACTCCTATGTTACATTAAACAATGGCTAATTGGAATAGAGTATTGGAATAGACCTCTGCATACAAATGCCACGCCTTGAAATTTTGCAAGAAATTTGACTCAGCATGTGAAGCATTTTCAGCATATGAGCAAACGATCCGGGCAAACTGAGCGCCGGCTAAGTTGCATGTACGTCTGGGAGCCATTCAAAATTTGTTTGTGTCAGTGGAAAGCTTGGTGAAGCGAGTTTATATATTTTTTGTGGGTTCCCAAGAATTCCTAAGAATGTTAGCAAGCAAAGCCGCAAGAAGAAAAGGGAGCAACTTTTAGTTTTGTTTTAAAGCAAGGAAGTGTGAAAGTGCCAAGAGGAATCATAAATTAAGGTTAAGTGAGGTTTAATGTCTAATTAGTTCATATTTTACTAAATATTTTGTTTTATAGTTTAATTTGATTGCAATATTTTTGGGTGGATGGAAAGGATTATGTGCATTTATTTCCTTTGGGAAAATGCATTTCACAATACGAAATTTTGCTTTAAGAACTCACCTCCAGGACAGATGAAATTTGTATGCCAAGGTACCACTGTAATTAAAAAGCATCATCTAATACATCAACAAATTAGCTAGAGAATCACAAATATTGTAATATAAGCAAAGGTTTTTCCTTTAACTTCTCACATCATAATTCAAATGTCTAGTCCAATGTTAATCCATAGAATTCTAAATCCTTGATTTACATCTGCAGGGCTTACATGCTATGAGAGCTGACTGGCCTTTGCTTTAGCCATATCAGCACCAACATGCTAACCCCATCACAGAGCAAGAGCCAAAAAGCCTGTGATGCTTCGCATTTAATCTCACTTTGACAGTTTCAGATCTTTCAGCGTCTGAAAAGAGATCAGAGGAAGGATTCGGAGGTTGGGAGCTCTGCTGCTTGAAGATATCAGCAGCTAAAGTGATTATTAGCTGCTTGTGAGGATGATGCAGGCTACAAGCAGCCCACAGGTTAATCAGACAAACAGGTAATCCTTCTAGGAAGAAAAAAAAGTCCTAGGTGGGCATGGAAATGGGGTGAAATTATCACTTTAGCTCCAATCAAATTGCAATGTTGACAACACAGAACAAAACACATACACTGTGTATATTTGATCCTGTTTTGTGATTCATCAAGGGTCATTGCTCTATAGCTGACAGACAGCATCAAATATCCAAGAGCTCTCTGTATCAGCTGCACCAGCTTTTTGCTTTTTTTTTTTTACTCCACTTTGCCTTTCATATCCAGGACCATAAGAGCACCTGTGAGACTGGATAATCATTTTGAGATCACATGCCCATACAGTACATTTCAAACAAAATTGAAAACTGATCTTTTGCACTGTGAAACTTGACAACACCCACCACTGCTATGGGGATATGAGACAGGAGGAGAAGATCAGGTGAAGATGAGTTGATTGGCAGGTTGAACTGTAGCAGGTTCAGCTCCAGGAACCAGATGGCGGGAATCACAGTACTGAGATAAAGAAAGACCATAGGAGAAAACCTGCACAAAAGAACGTCAGAGAGAGGGAGTCATTGGGGGGAAAGGGGGGGGGGGGGGCGGTCAGCACAATCTTTCAGATTTAAGCATGGATTGATCTGTGCTTCTTTTGACAAGGCATGCAGGTAAATTGACAGCCTTATTATGATTGATAAATAGATTTGTTTTTTACGTCATATAAACTCGTGCTGTTATACGGAATATTGGTATGGCTTTATTGCCTGCATAACCAGTATTACCACACTCTTGCCATTTATCTTGTGATATGCCTTAAATAAAATTTCATTCTATTTGCCAAAATAAACTGCCTGGCCAAAAACAGTTTCTGTCCTGCATCAAGCAAAGAAAACAACTAAGGAGTTTGCTGAAATTTTACAAAAGAATTGTGGTCAGAAAGAAATGATTGACTGTGATTAGAGGTCACTTAAATGTTGGTGAAGGTGCATTGAAAAAAAACAATACAGTCGAAATCACAGCCATGTTGAATAGTGAGCATTTCTAGTAAGAGCATTTCCACATACACGGTAAGTTAGGAATTCTATGGATTATCACTAAACAGCTGTGTGTCCAAGAAAACCACTTGTTAGTGACAATCTGGAATTTGCTAGAGAGCATAAATATTGGACTTTGTAGCAATGGAAAAAGGTCATGTGGTCGTGCATAGTACCAACTGTACATGTAGCGATCATGCATAGTACCAACTGTACAAGCCTCTGAGGACAGTATTATGATCTGTCATTGCTTCAGTTGCTCAGGTCTTGGCTCATCAACATTATGTGGTAAATAAACTTAAGTCAGATAGATGGATAGATGGATGGATGGATAGATAGATGGATAGATAGATAGATAGCATTTTTTTTATTAAAACCTACATACAACATAGAAACAGAAGAAAACTAGTTAAGGATTAACACTAAGCTAGACCACAGAGGCTCTTCATGCCGCCAGAAGGGACTCAATTCAGACTGCAAATTATTCCCATCAGCTATGCAAATCCCTTTCGATATAGCCAAGCCTCTCTAGAGAAGAGAAGCAAGACTTCAAAGTGTGGATGGGAGAGAGAGAGAGAGAGTGAGCAAGTGTCAAGAAACTAGAATGTGAATAAAAAAGAAAATGAGTAGGAAAAAAGGAGCAAATGAAGGCCAAGTACATCATGAGCTACTGTATCAGTTGGTTACAGGTCCGAAGACAGTGGAGGCGGCTGGGATCTAGAAATATTTTACCCTGAAATCTGCAGTGATTTGATTTTGCCTGGCAGATTTTTAAAGGTAATCAAACAAGATCTTGAGCTGATTATGTAAATGTTGAGATTGTAAAGACACTGTGGGGCTGAAATATTAATAGCAATGTTAAAAGAAGCATCACTTGGACAAAAAAGAAATCAAGAGAAGGGAATTCTGTATCAGAGAACAGCTACCAACTGGGTAGGGTAAAGGGCAGTGTGCTTCCTCTGAGACATGAGGAACCATCCAGTGCATCTTTTTTGAAGTGCTGCTCGTCTAGTGCTATATAACGAGGCATTTGAACACCCCCAGAGGAAAGGGCTATCTGCTCTCATCCATATACATGAGCTCACAGATGGCCATGATTGGCTAGTGTCACACTGATTGATAAGGAAGACAGTAATGCTACTCATAATCAGGCAGCATGGCCAATTTTGATCTTATGGATTCCTCACGACAAACGGTTTGCGATTTAAACTCATGATCTCTCAAGCATTAAGCCATTTCTGACATCCAGGCAAGTATGTGGTACAGATTAAAGCATTCAGTAAGATATGAAATGCTTTATCATCAAAAAGTAGATTGTAGCTATTTCTAAAGGTATAGTTATTTAAATATAAAACAAAACCAAAATCAAATATCACCATTTCCACTCTGCGTTGCGTGTGCATTTGATAGTAACGGCCATCTCTACACCCAGCAGTGCCACACCGATCAGCAGCAGCCAATAGCAGGGCTCTCCCTTCACCACCACAACACGCCACACCGTCACAATTCCATGCACTGCGAACAGGAAACGACTTAGCAGGGCCAGGAGGACGTCCAGAACTCGGCACATTGCCCCGTCTTTGCACTGTGGGAGGGGGAATACATTATTGTCTCTGAGATGCATTATGCCTAGTTAATACACTTCCAGCCAGAAGTTTTTGAACACTTTTATTGCAGTTTTAACATTATTAGTGACACATATAAAAAGAAAACTTTGCAAGATGGCAATTAAATAAGGGAATATATTAAATAAATGGTCAGCCAAACCTCTCATTCTTTAAAATTCAAGACTAAAGGTCCACTCTTAGGTCCTAATGGGACTTTAAATTAGTGCTTTATTAAAAGGTGCACTTGGAGAGTAAAGCAGTCAAAGCCTGTAGATAAAAAAAAATAAAAAAAACTTATAGACAGTGCTGGAATTAATTATTTTGCGTGTTTAATTAGAGTGATCAAGATCTGGGGCTTTTACAATTACAGCCAGTTAATTACCAATTAAATCAAAAATCCTTTTTTTGTTCACTTATACCTATTATTTCCTCACTCATTTTTGAACAGAATAAATACATACATAAAACCATCTCTAATAAACAATGTATGTTGTATCATAATAAAGACAAACTAATAAATGCCAAAAATGTATATAAGAACAATGTTCAAAACTTAATGAGCAAGAAAGGCTGATTAAATAATCATAGAATAGAATAGAATAGAATAGAAGGAAAAAGTAGAAAAATACATAGAAGCGACATATGAGGATAGAATATAATTTAATATTTTGTAGGTAATAGTTAAACAAACAGTATATTAACTAGTCAATTAGAGGATTATCTTAAGAATACCGTAAAGAAATGATGGACACCTACCTTTGTCCATACTGTTTCGTCTTTTGTTTATTAACTAATTGTAAACTAGCACTTGAATATAAATTTAATTCATTCACCAAGTAGCTGTCAGAAAAATATAACAGTCAGGTTGTAAAATTGGGTCAGATTAAAAAAATAAGACTGAATACTCACCCAATGAACACTACACCCAAGAAACGAAGTTCAGGAAGCAAGCAAATGTTCCTCTGAAAATGTCTCTTTCCTTTTACATCTGTCTACCTTTAAAACAACATACCCTATCATACGCACAGTAAAGTGAAGTGGGTATGGTTAGGGGGAAGCATTATAGTGGTTCTGATAACATTTCCTTTTGAATGATCTTGTGTCATGATGTCATCTTTAAAAGACACAAGAACAAAGTTATCATAGTATGGAGCTCTTTTGTAAGTAAGTATTATGAAATAGACATTCATTCATGACATTCATTTATTATCACCCAGTCATTCATGAATAAATGAATGAATAAATAAATAAATAAATTACATATATTTGTGTGTGTGTGTGTGTGTGTGTGTGTGTGTGTGTGTGTGTGTGTGTGTGTGTGTGTGTGTGTGTGTGATTGAATTTTAAAATGAAGCTATTATGAGCTTCTTGTTTATTTTACTATCAGTTACTTTACAATGTATGGTAGTATAATTGTACAAATAAAGGGTCAATACGATGTATTATATGCAGTATAAAGTACAAAATAATATTTATTATTTATATCACATAAGCATGTAGTACTTATAAGCATATATCCAAAATATATATATTAGAATATATTTATTAAATATACAGAAATTAATCAGAAAATTATTATGAATTAGTCTAATGAGGTGAGTTTTTGTCATTTTATTACAGTATGCAAACAATGCACTGTGTACTAAGTGTATAGCAACAATATTTGTACTGTTTTTAAAGTGTCTACCTTTTAACGCATCTTTTTTTAAACATTTTTAAAAAACTGTTAGGTGGGTTATATAACTGTTATATATAACATAATAACTGTTATTAAAAACACTGGGTTAGGTGTTCTTACTGATCTTACTGTTTTTACAGTAATATACTGTATGTAACAAAAATGCAATTACTGTATGACCTATTTTGGAAGCTGATGAAGAAATATCTGTTTATAACTTATGCAATGTAAGGAACTGACACTTGAACTGATTTCATTGCAAAATGTTAAATGTAGTTGTATCCTGAGAAAAAGGTATGTGTTATTCTTTAATTAACAAAGAAATGTAGACCTTGATGAATTGATGTACTTTAGTAGAAGAATAAATCATTTGGGGATATGCTATTACAGTAAAACTAAGTACATTTATTTTGTGTTAGGCTGCCTGACACTACTCCGCTTTTTATTATTTTTCTATAACCTCATGTCCTGTTTTATTCCAAGCATAAATCATGTGCAGTAAGGCATCCTGTGAATCTAGTGTTCAAATTTCATTGGAAATGCATTTACAACTTTATGTAACATTTACACATTCTAACATATTATTCATTATTCTGTATAAAGGCTTTAAAGGTATAATATCAACTTTAAAATGCGCTGTACATATTAATGCTGAAATGCAGTATAACACAGAATATAGTTACGCATGTGCTAAATGACTTATATACAGTACACACACACACACACACACACACACACACACACACACACAGTTCAGGTGTACAGGACAAAGTAATGCATTTAAAAAGTTGTTTGGTGTAATCTAAAGGCAGGCACAACTGGCAGGATGTGATAACAAGCTCTACATTCAGCCCTCAAACGTAATGGAAAAATGGGTGGAGGACTTAAAAGTAAAGGAAAAAGGAGGAGATTTTTAGCAGAGAGAAGAAAGTTATGTTAAAACTATACACCCTGATAATCTAAGGCTCTTGTTGTGATTTCCTATCAGATTTTACTATGTAACAGCTGTGTAACATGTGTATTATGTGTATAAAGTAAATGAGCATTTAGATCAGTTGCATTCATTTGAGGTTTATGAAGATCAAGACACAAATATATCTCTCAAAAAAAAGTGACAAAATTGCAACAACAATTACCTTTTAATTCTTAAACACTAATTATTAATTCATAGATATCAATAAGACAATATAAAATGATTATGTTGTAAGTAAAACAAACAAACATAAAAAGAACAAAAAAAAGTTAAAAGAAGAGAATAATTTTAACAATTAACCATGTTAAGAAATCTAACTGTTAGATCATAATTCTGTTCTCAAAGTGACTGGCTTTTAGACAAAGAGCAAAATTTTACGTGCATGCCAAAAAAAAAACAAAATCACATCAATAACCATGGACCAAACATTCTGATTGGCACAAATACATCACATTAAACCTTTTTATACTGTATGAGAGAGTCAATCAATATAGAAATTCCTGTCAGTTAAATTCACCCAAACACTGAGGCAAGGGTGTAGAAAGATTAAGCTGCCACAGTAATTCATCTACAAAAAAGTAAACTACCTTAATTTAGGTATAAATTGAGCGTTCTGATAGTACGCCATCTACGGTAGTGTGGGGCACATTCGAGTTTATAACTCTGCAGTGCTGCCAGCTTCACGTGGGAACATTAGTTCAGGAAAAGACTTTAGTTCAGGAGAAATTTCAAAAGAGGACAAATGGTGTTTGCGTAGCGGTTTGAGTGGCCATTAATTCTGTCCATTAAGAAGCCCTTTGCTTTCCCACCCAGTCACCTCCAACTGCCTCTGCTGTTAACAGGCTCTGCATAAAATGGGGCAGTCGCATTGTGGATGGAGTCATCAGCATTTTTATGAAGTAAGAGAATGGGAAATACCAACGTCATTATAACTGACTGGCAGACAGGCAGATATCTCTCTACAGATTTGAGGTGGTGCTCGAATTGGTCTTTCTACTACCACTGGAGCAGTTGTGAAAGTTTTTGTCTAAATGTAAGGTAAAGGTCCAAGGCTATGTGTTTTACTGGATATTTGCACACATTTGTCACAGAGAATGGGTTGTAAGAGGTTTTAAAATACATTTCACCCAGTGCAAATGAGTTGTACAAGAAAAAATTGGCATTTTCCTTTGCGTAAATCTGCTTAAACTGCTTTTATGTTTCTGGCTGTGCATAGTCCCCATACTTAAATAATGCAAAAGTAACCCAAACATGCTCATTCAAACTATTATAAATCACAGATGCAGGACAGAAATCCAAGGGCTATCTGGAGATCCGCTAGAGACCATCGTAATTACCTATACAAAATTATAAAACAGTCATGAGGCAAATACATACAATAAATGTATATTTGTTCATAATAAACACCCTTAATAGGCACTTTCAGTCAAAAAGGAAAATATCCATGCCTTTATTAAAAACCTCTCAGTGCTAGTGTGTCTAATCTGTAAATGTGAATTATGTCATGAGAAAAAGGCATTAAAATCCTTCTCTCTATGTAGTGATGTCTCTCTATGTCTCTCTAAGTTACCATTTTTTCCAGATTCATCAATTACTGGATCAAATCTAGCATCAACTTAGTGCAACCAATCCAACTACTCTTTTTTTTTTTTTTTAACTGGAAAAGGCCATGTACTGTACTGTAGACACAAAGAGAACACGCAAACAGACATTTAGCTGCACTCAGGATCAAACAGAGACCCTGGAGCTGTGAAGTGGTGAAGCTCTCCGATGTACCAGCCCATGAAATATCCTTTCCTTTTATATTTTTCATGTAAATTTCCAGGATGACAGGTTTTATTTTGCATGTTGTTACACATGATTTGTTGACCATTTGCATAGCTATTTGCATATATTATCATTCCAAATAGGTAACTTGCTGAGAAAACTGTGTACTGTGGTACATCAGCTCCGACCAACATGTTTTATTAGATTGATGAGTTTTTATATACAATGTGATGCTTCTCTAGATACTTTGTAAAAAAAAAAAAATAAATAAAAAAATGTTATCAGTGACAATAATATTTGTGTGTTTTCTTTAGATACTTGAGAGTAGACTGTAGTTACAGAACAAGAAACCAACAACAGAATCACTGTTTTATGAGGTGTGTAAGGGACTGCACCTAGAGGGCACTGTGGCCGTGTTTTGTGTTTTTTGTAGTTTTTGTTTGAAGACCCAGTTTCCCAGAAGGCACCTCGGTCAGGTGATGAGGAAGTTTCACCTGTGCCGAGGTGGCTCATTAGTGATCCTATAAGAAGCTGTTAGCTCTGAGACACTGGGTCGAGCATTAAGATTGTCTACTGGGCTTTGTTTTGTTTAAAATTAATTATGTTTGTACTGGCTCTGTAGGTTTGTTTACTGTGGTTAAATGTGATTAGGTGTCTCCTTGGTTTTACCTTGTATTTATGTGAGATTGAAGTATGTGATTATTGACCTTTTGTTTCTAATCTCCCTTAGTCTCGTCGTTGTGTGTAAATCCCCCGTAGAACCGGCCCTGAGCATAAGACATCCCCTTGTGCCCACATCTGGTCAAACTCCGGTAGTCATCTTTAGGAAGGTGAACTCAACTTTTAACCTTGCCCTAACCAATGCTATCAGCATTCTCTCAGCATCGTGCGCCCCCACCCCCTCATTTAGTTTTTTCTTGTGAGCCAGATTGAGAGTTTTGCCTGGCCTATAGTGTAGTTTAAAAACACCCCTAACTAAGCAGAGAGAACAGCCTTTCCAGTCTTTAGCATTTTAAGAACAGGTGGTCTACAGTTTTCTCCCTCCCACAGAAGAGACACTCTATGCCCCTAGTGGGGTCCATGTGCGCCACGTGTCTGTTCATGGCCACAGCCCTTTGTACTATCCGCCACTGTACTGTAGCTCGGCTGTGCGCTTTTCTATGGGCGGTCTATGGGACCTCCAGCGTCCTTGTGGGGATGAACCTGGCATCAGCCACTCTGACCACCGTGAGTTCTTTATTCCAACCAACGAGCCTGTGTGCATGACCTTGACACACATTCCATACAGCGCTTTTTTCTAGGCGGCCTCAAAAGTTGTTAAAAATGGTGTTTTGAAAGACAGGAGAGCTCCTTCCTCTTACTGGAGGTTTTCACCTGCTGGGGGTATGTATAGCATTAGGGAAGGCTGCTGATGTTCTCTAAGGCTTTGTCCTAAAGATTCTCGGAGTTGGGAGGGCAGTGCTGACATCACCTCGCCCAGGAGTCTCTCGATTAGGCGGCTTGATTTTAGTCCCGTTTTTGTACACAGTTCATCTGCAGTCTTCCACTCCGTTTCGTTCCTCAGGTCCCTGATTGTGGAAGCGGTGTCGAATGAAAGTTGATGATAGCATCCTCGTGTTTATGAGCGGGTTGTGGAATAGTGGTTCCTCATCTGTGCTTTGGAATGGTTGTGTGTCAGCTCTTCTCGTCGTTATCTTTAATGTCCAGGCTTTAAGTATGGATTGATAGAACTGTGTTGTGGCTGATAAGTCCATTTCATTGAGGTTACGCGCAAACAGATGTGTGTCATAGTTCAGGCCTTCTACCAGTTGGAGTAGGGCTTTGGCTATGCCTGTCCATGCCAGTCCTTCGCCACAGAGGAACCTCTGTGCAGCCTGCAGTCTGAAGGTTTTTATTCTGCAGGACAGGTCAATCAAGCCCTGCCCCTCTTCTTGTACAGGTAGATATAGCACCGAGGCTCGAGTCCAGTGTTGGCCAGTCCAAAAAAGTTCACCAACTTTCTCTGTATTTCCCTGATTAATGTCTCCAGGGGCTCAAGGACAGTGAGATGGTGCCAGAGCATGGAGGCGATCAGATTATTGGATTATTTTTCCATCTACACCCTCCCAGTTTTTATTCTGTAAATTTTGTGTCCCTAAAAACACCCCAAGGTACGTAAGGCCGACTTTGCCCCATTGGAGACCACCTAGCAAGATTGGGGGACCTGTTTCCTGCCCAATTAAAAAACTCTCACATTTTTCCCAGTTCACACGTGCTGAGGAAGCTCTTGCATAGATGCTCAGGTTCCTGGTCAGAGCCTGAACATCATCTTGATTTTTAATAAAAACGCACAAGTCTCTCCTGTGACTCTCTGACAGGAGAGCTCTGTAGCTCGGCTCTTAATCTGTGCAACAATGGTTCAATAGCGAGACTATAGAGTTGTCCAGATAGTGGACACCCCAGTCTTATTCCCCATTTCATTTGGACAGGGCAGCTGAGACCACCTCCAATCTTAAGTGTAAAAACAGCTTCAGTGTATAACTGTTTAATCCACCGTAAAAAATTGTTTCGTATATCAAACGATTAAAGTGTGTCAAAGGTATTTGTGGTCAACTCATATCGATTTGTTTTACAAAGATCGATTAAGTCTCTTATAAGAAAAAGGTTGTCTGTGATGGTGCGATGAGGTATGCAGTAGGTCTGGCTGTTGTGAACTACCAAGTGGATGCACTGTTTAAGTCTGTTTGCGAGGCACTTTGAAAGAATTTTGTAGTCACAGCATAGTAGTGACACCGGTCTCCAGTTCTTCAGTTGCCCCAAGTCTTCTTTTTTTGGGATCAGTGATAAAACCGCCCTTGTGCAGCTCACCGGTAGCTTCCGGCTTTAAATAGCACATTTAAAAACTTCATAGAGATCAGGTCCTATTGCATTCCAGAAGTGTTTATGAAATTCACTTGGCAGTCCGTCTATTTCTGGTGAGCGTCCTGTTGTGAGCTGCTGCACAGCGTCAGTGAGTTCCTGCAGCTCGAGTTCTGCGTCCATCACAGTGCTTTGCTCCAAGGACAGTTCTGGAAGCTCTCTGAGTAGTTCCTCTCTGCAGGATGGATCACAGGGCTCTGCACTGTAGAGCTGGGTGTAAAGGTCTATGGCTGCTCTCCTCATCTCGCTTGGGTCAGTTGTTATTGTTCCATCTTCTCGTTTCAGATATCACCATCTGATTTTGGGGTTTAGTGTTTCTGGACAGGTTGAAGAAGAAAGCACTGGGAGCATCCATGTCCTTGATGCAGGAGATGCGATGTCTGATCAGGGTTGTTTTGGCTTGTTCGTGGAAGAAAGAGCTTTGAGCTTTTCTTTTTCCTTCCAGGAGACGGCCCATTCTGACAACGTTCTTGCTGACCATTTTTCTTTCTATTTGAATAATTTAAGCCTCGAGTTCTTTTATAGTGGTTTTAAAAGCGTCTGATGTGTGTTCAGTGTAGTTTTTACAGAAATTTTTTATTTGATTTTTTTCCCACCTCCCACCAAGAGACCAAACTGATAAAATACCATTTTCTGTCTTTCCATTCATTCCATAAAATTTTTTTTAAATTTCATTAAAAATCTCGTCCTGTAAAAGTTTTATATCAAAACGCCAGTATGTTCTCTGCATTTTTGTGTTTGGTATTTTCAGCTCTATGCTAATCAGATGATGATCAGAGAAACCAGTGTGGAAAATGTCTGCTTTGTGAAGATTGTTTCTGTAGGGTTTGGTGATATAGAGCCTATCCAGTCTCGCTGCAATGATCTTTGTATTGTTAGCTTTGACCCACGTGTATTTTCTTATATTTGTGTTTTTTTCCCTCCACACATCCACCAGACCACTCTGCTTAATAAGTTCTTCGAGCACCTCAGCAGACTTTGGGTGTGGTTCCTTACCGTTTCGGTCTAGGGTGAAGTCTACTGTGCAGTTCCAGTCCCCTCCCATTACTAATGTGGATTTATTTCCACTTCATTGTGTTATATTTTTATTCTATTAAAAAGTTGAATTCTCTCGCTACCATTGTTAGGGGTGTACACATTTAAAAAAGTTAAAAATTCCTTTTTTATTTCTGCTTTTACCATTAAAACTCGACCTTTCACTAATTCTGTAACTTTGTGCTCACTGCTTTATTAAAAAGTATTGCCACACCAGCACTGACGTTGGAACCGTGACTTAGGAAAAGTTTCGCTTTCAACCATAAGGCCCACTCAGTCTCATTAGCTTGGGCGCTATGTGTCTCCTGTAGGAAGACAACATCAAAGTACTTTTGTGCTATAAAATCTCCAACTACTGCTCTTTCTTCTATCCCTGCCACCATTCATATTTAAGGACCCTATTTTTAAATTATCCATTAGAAGAGTTAACAGAAGAAAGGAGAAACAGATATAAAGTGTATTACAGAGAACAGAAAGCACCCAGTGTGATATGTTCATTTTTGTTTTGCATGAGACTGCCGCCATTTTGCAATGTGATCTTTTAAGAGCCACCTCTTTGTTTTTGCTCAGTAGATCATAGTTTGTGGTACGCTGTAATCTTGCAACCGATGCTATAAATCTTTTGACATCTGCAAAATGGTTTTCAATGTTGATTGTTTTTTTGTACGATTTTCTCAAGTATTCATTTATGTCATCGAGTGTATATAGCTGTTGATCACTGTTACGACCCCCGGTCTAGGGTTCAGGGATGCTACAAAGAAAATAATAGTAAATAAATAATAAATAAACTTTACAACAAAACTGTGCGTGGTTTTCTTTTTATTTTACGCACACACACACAAACATACAGGAAGCTCTGAGCTTCAGGGTAGGGCCAAGGCCAAAACAATAAACAATCCCGCCCCCTGTCTCCACCCTCAAACTAACTAAACTAAAAATAATATAAATCAAAATACAAGGACTAAACTAACTATACTGACTAACACAAAAACACAGGAGAAAATGGGGGACAACAGAAACGGCACCCAACCCCTACTGCTTCCTTACTATATACAAAAATAAAGAAATTATATATATACGATATATACACCCCCGAAAACTATATACAAATAGCGGGAGGAACACTTCCATCCACGCTAACAAATGAAAAGAAAGAAACAAACAAACCGGGAAAGAGAGAGAGCTCAGGGCGCGACACACACAGTCTCTCTCTCCCCCAAACAAACAAACAAAAACACTACTCACACACACTCAATCAAACAATCACTCAAACAAACAACAACATTCAACAAATCACACAATCCACTACCAACCAACCAACTAATTCAACAATCTCTCGGAGCACTAATCACAAAGAAAGTAAGTCGCGCCACTTCCTGGTTTCGTCGGCCATCTTAAAAAGACCTGCTGATGCAGGGCCAGCCAATCCCGGCGCACGTCACGGCACCTTCACTTGGGCGGGACTTCCTGCAAGAAGGAAAGCGGGAGAGAGAGAAAGGGAGAGAGGGCGCGCACGCGCGCAGCAAGCAGCCACGCATGCGCAGATACGTGCAAGACACACGCGCACGTAACAATCACCCCCAAAACATGACACACTAATATCTGATATATCAGAAAACCTGTCCTCTTCAAAATCTTCATCCATTGAGTCTTCATCCTGCACCACTACGCCTCCATCCTGCACCACTACGCCTCCATACTGCACTACTACTCCTCCATCCTGCACCACTACGCCTCCATCCTGCCCCACTACACCTCCATCCTGCACCACTACTCCTCCATCCTGCACCACTACACCTCCATCCTGCACCACTACTCCTCCATCCTGCACCACTACGCCTCCATCCTGCACCACTACTCCTCCATCCTGCACCACTACGCCTCCATCCTGCACCACTACGCCTCCATCCTGCACCACTACGCCTCCATCCTGCACCACTACACCCCCATCCTGCACCACTACGCCTCCATCCTGCACCACTACGCCTCCATCCTGCACCACTACGCCTCCATCCTGCACTACACCTTCGTCCTGCACCTCATTGCATGCTAATAAGTGCAAGATGAAATGAAGCAATGAGTAATTCGAAGTTTCAAGAACAATATTATCAATAAAATTCTAAACTGTAGTCATATCATTTTCACAAGTATTTCTATTTTATTGTTTCCAGGAAAAGATTTGAAAGCTATGAGTCATTCATCATTGTAATCAAAGTAATGTCAGAATAAGAAGCAGGCAACTAAAAATATATTGGTAAACACACTCAAAATTTTCACTTAACCTATTTCTGCTCTCCAGAATTTTTGTCTAGCTGTGTCACCGGTGGGAAGCTATACATCTGAACAGGCAAATTCTCTGTTTTATTCTTAACTCATTTTGTCTGGGGACAGTTTTTAAACAGGGTAACTGGCTAAGCAAACATATTTAAAATGTTTCCTACATCATAAATTTATTATACAATTTTGCTAATATTAACTGCCTTGGTTTATGCTATCAATTTGTTAATTAGGTTTATTTGCTAGTTATAATATCAGTACAGTGTGCCACCTAGCTAAGATATCATGATGAGCAACATAACAAAAAAAAAACTGCAATGAACGCCCCCCAAGGGTCTTAGTGTTCTTTTGATTTTATTATGTCAGCTGAACCCGACCTCTCTTTTGATATGATTAATGCCTTTTATAGAAGGTATTTTATTTAACATTAACTACCTTCAATAAAATTTATTATGGATACCGTAAGTAGTATCAAAAAGTTTTGAGTCTAGTTCTGTAGGTGTCACTGAGATCCCATTTTTTTGTCAATTCCATATCTTTAATTTGAACATTAAGCGAAGCTATATTCACATGACCATATTGTTGATGACTATATTGCTGTAACATGATTCGCTGATTGGATAATTGCTTGCAGTAGGTGTGTTCCTAATAAAGTGGACTGTAAATGTGACATCTTGTTGCAAATAAAAGCATTATTTTGTAGGGTGACAAGGAAAATTGTTCCAAGTGAAAGTTGTATAAAGTCTAGTTCCCAGTACATCCTGTAATGTGACTCAGTAACAGCTGGTCACAAGCATCAAAGTCAGGATATAAAATTCAAAAAGGAATTAGACAGTCCACAGCCTAGAAGCAAATGTCTAAATACAGATTTAAGAAAATAATGAAGGAAATGGTAGGGCCTGTAGAGGGAGAGGATGGAGACTGTAATGTTGCCAGGCTCTCTGATTGGGCTCAGGGGATTGGCTAAAGGGCTGAAACCTGTGCTCAGCTCCCTGACAGCAGCGCAAGTTAATTTCCTATTTTTTCCTCAGCCAAGCTTCCTCTTTAATTCACTTTCATTAGACTGGGTTCCCTGAGAGCTTGTCTTACTGTCTACCCCGGCATGAGCGAATGCACCAGGGTCAAAAGACAAAAGACACGGCACACGCGACAGCAGCGTTTGCACTTCTGTGTAATATGTTCAATTAACTCTGGACAATGCAGCTTATTTGAGCACCCCACTACAGGAAGCACTCTGTCTTCGCATGTTTGTATTGCAAATAAGGAGCAGGTGTAAAATATAATTATAATTATAAGGTTGGAAATCAGTAGAAGGAAATAATGAACATAGATTATGCTGGAGTGAAAGAACTCTCTTGCAGTATCTGGTGTAATAGGGCTAAATCTGTGAAAAGATTTTTAGTATTGTGTGTGAACGTCAAACACAAGGCAAGGCCATGTCCTGAAGATTACATGATGAAACAAGGCTACTGCAGTCATGATTACCTTCAAATGACTGAGATGGACAATCATGCCGAAACCTTTCAGGTGCTTTAACTGAAATGCTGTCAAGTTTTTATTATATTTTTTTATATTTATTATGTTCATATCTACATAGAAATAGCATAAACAAACTGTATCAGTCATGATTTAGGACTCATCACAGCATAGACCAGTAAATGACCTCCTCTTGGCCTCTGATTAGGGTTGCGTTACTATGCTTTTGTTACACAACCTCATTGCAGCTTTTGACACTATTGATCATAGTATTCCTTCACAGATTAGAAAATGTAGTAGGAATTAAGGGACCGCCCCTTTCCTGGCTCATATTCTAATTGACTGATCGTTATCAGTTTGTAGATTTAAATGGTGACCATTTTGCATTTTCTCAAATGGAGTTTGGTGTTCCACAGGGTTCAGTTTTAGGCCCACTGTTTTTTTTCTTTACATGCTTCCTCTGTTCAACATAATTCGTAAGCATGGTATTAGTTAGTGGTGCTTGCGAAGCAGGCTTATAAAAAATTTTTTCTTTTACTTCTTCTTCCGTATAAAAGTTTGGTGCGTAACTAGTCCCACGCCGTTTGTCGTAGCCCCATGAATGAGGTGTCAAATCATTCGGCCTATTCGGGAATGGGGTGCTATGACTTTACATTTACATTTAGGTATTTGGCAGACGCTCTTATCCAGAGCGACTTACATTTTTATCTCATTATACATCTGAGCAGTTGAGGGTTAAGGGCC
>JAOTQY010000029.1:8493446-8503687 GCA_026413445.1 Dolichallabes microphthalmus
CTGCAGGGAGGCATGAGGACTGCTGATGTGGCTAGGGCAATAAATCGCCATGTCCGCACTGTGAGACGCCTAAGACGCCTAAGACGGGAAGTAACGTTGTAATGTAACTGATTACTTTTTAATGACAGTAATGTAATTTTTGTAATGTAATTAGTCTCCCAACAATGCTGGTGGATGAATCGACAATGGCTAATGGGGCCAAAGGAGGGATGAATACCTGTGTTTTAGTTGTATGGAATCTGTCCCAGATAATGACTCCTGCTGCACCCATAGCAGCGCTTTGTCCTACAGTATTCACCAAACAAGCCTGACACATAAAGAAACACACATTGTGACAACAGTGCTATATTGCATGTTCACAGTTACACCAAAGAATAACAAAGTGACCCATTAGCTTTGAAACATAAATCATATTAATTTACTCTCACTTATTACCTCAGAGAGAAAGTTACTGGATGAAGTGTACATACTCTTGACCAGTGGAAAAACAGGAAGCTCAAATGTTGTCCCTGCTAGAGCAGCCACTCTTAATGCTTCCCTGATCTGATTGGATGCATACAGCCATGCACCCTTGGTTCCTTCAGGGAGTTTCTCCAGTGCAAGGATGGGATAAAGTGCATTGCTTTGCTTCCATAACCACATTAGTTCATCGTTTAGTGCCATCTCTGCAGCAGGGCAGTGGCCTGTGTAATTAGCTAGCAGCATCTGAACAGGATCAGAGTTGTAGCAGCTTGGGTACGAAGCCATGCCCCACAGTCTCTGTGGGCGGAGTCTCTTTAGCTCTATCAGGGTCTCCATGAGAATAAATTGGGCTGCTGCTTGAAAGTCCACCTATTAGGAAAGTACATCAATGTGTCAACTTTCTGCTCAAGACAAAATGTGTACACCATTTCAGTGAGAAATATTGGCACAAGATATAGAACTTTGTGTTTTTATTTATGGTATCAGTTTCACCTGAGCCCATTTCTCCACCTCGTCTGCGTTCCAGTCTGGGAAAAAACCCCGGAGCAATGCTCGCGATGTCTCCAAATACCTCTGCTGATTACCCCGGTTTCTGCTCCACTGCGGCTCCCACTCGTTCCACCTCAGCACCCCAAGGCCATGCGCCCCAGCCTGCGGCAAAGTTGCTGTAAGGTCCCATTCCAATTTTTTCAGGTGGCGCTCCAGGCTGGTATGCTGGGGCAGCCCACCATTCATAGGTACTCCTTCTGCACTGAAATATGGGTATAGTCCCAATGAGTCTTCATTAAATTCAGCCACGCTATCTTCCAACTCCATCCCGAAAGCTGCTGGGTCAGGGCGACCAACACAGTCCTTGTTTGGTACAGCCCAAAAAATCAGGAAGGGCTGACCAGACAGGAGAGGAGAGTGGGCTGGCCCATTAAGACACAAACAGGAGGAAAAAGGGAGCAGAATAAGAGGGATGAAGGGGTTGAAGGATCCTCTGTAATCCATTGGGATGAATGAGAAGTATCCGCAAATTCCTCATCCACACTCCCCCTTCAACTCCACCTGAGACAGAGAGAAAAGGTCCCGGTATTTTTCATATGCTTTGGTTTTTGGAAGGAAAAAAAAACTCTTTATATTTACCAGATGACCTATCCAGAAGGACTCATAATTGATTTGTAGTCTCCAACCAAAACATATCCTAATTAATGTTCATGGTTTTTCTAAGAATTCCATCAAGCAAAAATTGGTACAACAAAGGACCCCAGAAGCAAAAGCACATTTTATTATTGCTCATTTAAGTACTTGGTGAAGAGGTTGTTCTTCAGGCTTTATTCAAAGACTGCCAGCTGTTTTGGCAAACAGAGGAAGTTCCACGTAAGAAAGAATGTTGAGTTTTGATGCCTGTCTTCATTGAGGACCGGTGGGTCAAGTCAAGCCTGGACTGTCTTTTGCAGGGAACATTGTGCTGTGTGGCGTCTTCAAGTAGGTGAGGGCTAGTCTGTTTTTGGCTTTGTATGCAAGCATAAGTGGTTTAAATCTGATCTGGGAAGCTACAGGAAAGCTGCTATTTTTATCAGCCACTATACAGTATAAAAAGAAAAAGCACCAAAGGTGCTCCCTAGAAGCTTGTATCAAGCTAGGAAACAAACCTTTAATTTTAGAGACTTGATTGTTGAGGAAAATTTTAGCTGGTTCAATATTTACCCTGAGATGGTGTGAAATATACATATTTTGAAGGTTTGCTTGGCATATGCTTGGTGGGTTTCCCCCAAGTATTCCGGTTTCCTTCCCCAGTTCAAAGACATGCAGATTAGGAGAATTAGCATTCTCAATTTGCCTCAAGCGTGTGAATGAGTGTGTGTGTATGTGTGTGCTTCAATTAAATTGGTACTCTGTCCATGGCGTATTTAGCCTTCTGCCCTAAGTCTCTTTGAATAGGCTCCAGGCCCCCCCCCTCCCCCCGGCCCTGTAAACAGGATAAAACAGTATACACAGTGAATGAGAGAGTGTTTGTCATGTTTGTCCAGCCTGTATGTGGAGAAGGTTATCCTCTTATTTTGACTGAAAGAGGTGAGAATCTTCAGGTGGGTGGAACAGCGCTTCTTGGAGCTCCTTTTTTTTTTTTTTTTTTGCCTGGAAATGAATTTTGATCTTAGAATTCTAAATAATGTCCTGTGGAAATATTTACAGCACAGTGCTCTCAAAAGCACAGAAAAAGGAGCAAGCCTCAGACTTCTTGAGGATATTTTGCAGTACCTTGATGAGATTAATTAGAGGTATTGACTCTACAAAGATGTCCTTGTGCTTTGGTATTTATTCACAGCTACCTGTAGAGGGCAGCAATGTGCCACACAACATAGTATTATACACTATAATAGTGTTGTACATTTACATATACTGTACTGCAGGTGAAACATTTTATTTTTATTGTATGTAGTGTATGTAATATTGTAGGTGTCATTAAAACTGGAACATTCATAAACATTAGTCATTTTAATCCTCCGAAACATTAACCTCAATTCTATTTATCTAAATGTTGCATTCTTTTTTATCTAAATGTTGCAATATAATTGTTTGAAACCATAGGATAATGCTAAATTCAAACCAAAAAATGGTTGGAAATATAGGTTTTACCTCTGAAATGTCTTCCCTACTGTAAAAACATCCTCACTCATTCTTAATATTTATGTTCAGTAAATAGGACCAGTCTGTCCTGGTCAAGGTCATAATAGATCCGGAGTCTATCCAGGGAACACTTGGTGCAAGATGGGAATGCACCCTAGATGAGATTTCTAATGTTTTCCAGAGCACCATACACATGTTCATTCATCACAGGGCAAACTACCTACTAGCTGTTTATGAAAAGGGAAAGAAAACCAGGTGGATCTTTCTAGAACATGCAAATCCCTGAAAAGACAGTAACTTGAGATCAGGGTCACTAGTGATCCAGCAGCTGCGATGCAAGCAGTGTCACCGTGCCACTACAAAAATATACAACAAATGAACAAGAATTTGAGCAAATTAATTTTAAAAGGTGTAATTTCCTATGTTGTGCAGACAGTGTAAATGATATAACCCATAGCGGTAAAACATCTTCAATCATTCCTGAATGGAACGCAGTTTTACTGTCGCCTTCCATGAACATAACAGCACATACTCATACACACACATCTGGTGCACCTACTGTACCTGCATGTTTTTGTGAGAACCCAGAGGAAATCACACTGTAAGATTTAATTCATTATTCCATTAATGCCATATTTCTAGGTCATATCAGATGCCTTTGAGGAAAGTAGAATTCACTGATCTGGATAATTTAGAAAACTTTGTTTTTCTAACGCAGAAACTACAGTATTTCACAGATCTGTGTGAAATGATCATATTCAGAAACACAAGGTCATAAATCAGCATTGACTTCCAAACACTTGCTGGATGTTGTCACTTAATCTCACTCTGAGCCTCTCTTTCACGCTAACTTAAACCCCTGAGTTTAGAGCAAGAGAACTGAATCTAAAAACCGTAAAATATTGCTACATTGGCGCACAAGACCCGAACCTCGAATGTTTTATGCTGAAGTAAGTTTTTTTTTTTTTTTTAATGTATGCCTAGAGGATTAAGTCCTATGAGGAAAGAGTAATAGAGCCAGCGCCTTTTGGTGTCAGCAAACCTAATGAACCAACTACAGACGCTGAATGAGGAAGATATGTGCATTGGGAACAGGATTTGATCTCTGTGGGCCAAACATCGTCTCTGTGAGCTGTCATGCCTTTTTTTTTCTGGCATGCCCATTTTAAACTTGGCAGGCAGACTCGCTTTTGTTGATGCTAGTGATAGTTTTAGGTCACTTCCCTCGTCTGCTAGCAGAAATCGAAAAAATATATAAACTATCACAAATTCACACTTAAAGCTTTGATCTATAATGACGTTAGTTTATTGCACAGTGAAAAGTAAAGACTTTTATTACAAAAGTCACTTTTCTGTTGCAATGTTCCAACACCGAATCCAGTCTCACTACATAAGCAATATTGTTAGTAAAGATCCTGTGAGGAAGAGGATGGTGAGGAACATTGCAAAGTTTGTAGGTCAAACTTACCTCCATGTCAGTCCTTCGACCAAATCATACAATCTGTAGAAAGGATGATGGTGATGATGATGATGATGATGATTGTAAAAGGTCCGTGTATTTGAATATGAGTAGATATCAAAAGAGAATGTATGAAGTAGGCATATGGATGGGTGGATGGAAGAGGTTGCCTCATTTGCTCTTGCGTAATCTGGGTAATAAGCTGCATGTCACATGACCGGTCTGATTGTAATCCCATAATCCAGGAAATAACCAAATGCTCAGATGCACTCTTTTGAATCTCTTTCTAAAAAACAGACACAATACACACACACACACACACACACACACACACACACACAATGCTTGAAAATTGGGTTCCTTGTCCTCAGCAGCAGCAGTTCGTGACTATAGGTTTTGCTACATCAGAATGACATTAATGATGATTTAGCTTCAAATACAATTAAGTGGAGAGGCGATCTCGTATGATAGAGGTCTAGCTATTATAGGCCGTTGTGAGTCTCTTAGTGCGTTTTATATGGTTTTATACTGGTGAAGCAGCTGAATATCCTGTCACAGAGGAATCACACACAGAAGAGCTAATAGCATTAACCCTTTCCCCCCCCAAGATTTCCAGCCCAACTCCATCTCAAAAACCCCATAAAATACAGTACATACAATCTACATTGTCCATTCCTTAACATTAAAAGCATTAAAAACATTATTTATTCTGGCATGGTGGCTTAATAGTTAGCACTGCTTTCCTGAACATCCAAACTTGGAGATTCTCTGGTTTTGGTGGGAGGAGTTCGCATGTTCTCCTTGAGCTTTGTGGGTTGTCTCCCACAGTCCAGTTTCGTGCTGTAGGCCAGCTGGTGTAGTAGTGTGTGTGATGCATCTGTGACCTGAAATAGGTTGGCACCCCCATCCAGTGTGTGACCTGCTTTGTGCCTTGAGCTCCCCTCATCCGTCTTCCTCGTCCCCATCACCTCATGAATGAACACATGATATGGAAGAATGTATCATAAAATAGCCCTATGATGGATTGGCCCCACATCCAGGGTGTACCCCGCCTTCTGCTAATAGAAAGGTTAAGTACATTTAAGCACAATAGGAAATTACACTTTTTTGATAGTTAAAACTGTTGTTGTTTTTTATTTTTCAGTAACACCATTTTAACTGGTAATACTGGAAATCCTACAGAGCGTCTAGGACCGTTTTGGTCTTTGTGTATCACCATTAAGATTAGAAAATTCTGATATTGGTGTCTGGTCCCAGTGAACCCCGAGAATAATAGGCTCATTCCCAGAAGTTTGAGTAAGATTCCTGCACAGCATTATTTATCTACACTAATGCACACGTTAATGAAAATGCCCCACAGTGTGTGTGTGTGTGTGTGTGTGTGTGTGTGTGTTTGTGTGTGTGTGAATTGATTTGAGATTATCTGCTTGAAGTATCTGAGGTGATGCCTGCTCCTCATGTCCTGTCGTCATAGAAACGGCTCAGATAAGCCTGACCGACACAGCGTTGAGGTCCACAGGATGGTGAGCGAGTGAGTGTGTGTCTGTGGTAGGGCAAGTCGTAACTGATTTTATGTCCATGGACAGTGTGTGCAGTCATACCCAGTTATGTGGCATCTGTGGTAAACTTAAGGCGTGTGTATATCTTCCATTATCTTGGATTTGGGGTGCGGGTGATGGACGTGCGGTTTGGCATCTCTGACTGATGCAAGCGCAGATTGGGCCCGTACTGTACCTACAGGCAGAGCAGATAAGATTTAGAACTGATTTATACAATGAAGGTAAATGGAACCCTTTGTTGCAATATAAAGTCTGCTGAATTGAACCCTGTCACTGTAAATGGCCCATGTACTGATCATCAGATTATCAAAGAATGTTTCAAAGTCATAGAATAAAAAAACTTACACTCTCATTCTTGTGTGACAATGTGTGTTTATGATTGTATGCTATACTGTATTACTTATAGTCCTGTGTCAGTCTGGAGTGTTTCGATTTGGGTTTAATGGAGCTAAATGTCACCTTGGGTAATTTTACTCTACCATCTCAGATCAAACAGATTAAACCCCAAGTAGTTAAAAAAAAATACAAGGGGTGTTCAAATCAAGCCAGGACTTGAAGGTGTAAAAACCGATTGACATTTACAGAAGATTTCAAGCACAGAACTTTTCGAGCTTATCGTTCAGCGAGTGGAACGCCTGATCCTTGGAAATCGATGGATAACTTGTCACCAATTCGCGACAGAGACTCTACACAAGAATCCCCCATACAGTCCTGACCTTGACCTACAGTACATGTCTGGGCCATTAAAGGAATTCCTTGGAGACCGGCATTTCAGACATGAAGCAGACAGTCTGATCATGTCTCCAGCGCACTGAGAAAACTTTCTACCACTATGGTATCCAAGCACTAGTGAAACACTGGGATAAGTGCATTAGTGTAGCAGGGGCATTATATAGAGAAAAACAACTGTGGAGAGATAACTGTGTTCTCTTGTTCTGCACTATCAAAGGTCCCGGTTTGATTCGAACAACACCTCGTAAATAGTTCTAGACTAGCGTTTTTGCCACACTCAGAAGACATCCATGTGATTTATATAAATTGTGGAATCATTTTAATAAATTGTGGCCTCGTTGATTACAGCCTAGTTTTACTAGTTTCGTCCAATACTAAAGTACAGATCTAGACCATTCAACCGTGAGCCTGGGAGCAATAAAAGGCACTGCACCTCCCTCTTGTGGAAACAACGCTCACACCTGGAGCTATGAAGTCACTTCCCTGCTGCATTAAAGTCTTATCTATGAAGACTAATGTTAATAACTAGGATTAAAGTGGCTTTATTATCTCTTTATTCTGCAATCAGCACAAACATTAATCCATCATTCATTCATTCATTCATTCATTCATTCGTTCGTTCATCTTGAGTAGTCCTGCTGAGTGCTGAAGCGGATACAGAATCTGAGCTCTGAGACAGGAATACACCCTGGATAGGATTCCAGACCCATGCACACACATATACAGTACACACCTTCATGGATTCATTCACACTTAGGTGAGAACATGAAAGAAATCCACACGGACATGTAAAACTCTGCACAGTAACCAGGTCTCAGGATCAAATCGAGGGTGCTAGGGATGTGTGGTGGTAACACTGTCACCATGCCAGAAAGCAATTTCTGTATTAGAAAAAAAAAAAGAATGAAAAAATATTTGCAATAAACCTACTTGTATCTGATAAGTCTAGCAGTAGTTGTGACAGTTTTGGAACCAATAAAGTTTATGTCCTTTCTCAGACAGAAGTACTTTTTCAAAGGGAATAGCGCATGCTTTTCTGTGCACGCTGAGAGCCACATAGTCATATACAGTCATATTCATTCTAATAAGGTTATTGTATCTATGCCGTGCATAATTTATTTCTTTTTTCCTGCTAGTTAGAATTACTATTTCATTCAACTGCCGTTAGCTTTGATTATGTGTTGGCCAATTTTTTTTTCCTTGGGCTTGATTCCTTTCATAGGGTCTCCTTGCAGCTCCGGGGTCTTTTCGAACCGGGACACTGGAGGTGCAAGGCGACAGTGCTAACCACTACACCACCGTGCCGCCCACAACAGATCATTCAATCCAAATTACTGGCACAGTTTTCCCTGCCGGAACCCTCACACACATTTGTTTAGGCTTGGGATTGGCATTGAGGATGTCCTGCATCTCCAGTTCATGGGTATTGTGTACTGTATGAGTCCTTAGCCAAGGGCCCATCAGTGGCAATCAGCTAGTGGTAGGGTTTAAACTCAATTAGCTGGGCCAAATGCAATAGTGGGCAGTTCATGTGTGAAAATGATTCGTCATGATCCCAAAACCACTCTTTCACAGTTTGAGCCATGGAATATGCAGGTGCCATCAAGGAAGAAACACTTAATTGATGTAATAACCTGTTCATTCAGTACATTTCAGGTCGTCAGCTGACTTCATTTTATTGCCACATAACGTTGAACAACGCTGAGCCTGGACCTGAACAACTGAAGCAAAGTCATGCACTTAACCTGACGCGCACATGGCTCTGAAATGTCAGGTGACTCATCAGATCACATGACATCTTTCCATTACTCCAATGTCCAATCTTTTTCCTGTATAAACAGATGTGTTCATGAAAACCAAACTAGTGGTCAGACAGCCAAACTTTCTCACTACTACTGAAGTCCTGACTGTTTCCCTCGCCATCACTCAGGCTTTGAACTGTACCGCTGCTAATCCCCCTACTCCCCAGGTGGTTCGTCCCAGCACTCTGTGTGTGTGTGTGTGTGTGTGTGTGAGTATGTGTGTGTGTGAGTGTATGCACTCGGCCAGATGACAAAAGAAGAGTTTGGATGTGGCATGAAACCGGAAAGAGTTACACAAAGCGAGAGTGACAGAGTGAAGGGAACCATAGCGTCTGGAGGAGGCGGAGGTGGGGATGCTTTGATCTGTCCGTTACTGGAAGAGGAGGAGTAGGATCACAGAGGAGCGAAAGAAAGAGAGAGAGAGAGAGGGAGAGGGCGAGAGAGAGAGAGCAGCTATGGATTCCTTCATCAGGATAGTGGACGGGATGGGCAGGTGAATCAGTCAGGTCTGTGAACAGTAGCCATGATAAGAGAGAGACAGAGAGAGAGATGATGGTAAAGAAGTGTAGAGGAGAAATCTGTGGAATTTCCAAATGAAAGAGTTTTTTTTTT
The DNA here is from genome assembly GCA_026413445.1 of Dolichallabes microphthalmus. Classification (NCBI taxonomy): domain Eukaryota; kingdom Metazoa; phylum Chordata; class Actinopteri; order Siluriformes; family Clariidae; genus Dolichallabes; species Dolichallabes microphthalmus. Next base: position 8,502,686 of record JAOTQY010000029.1, read on the forward strand.
CCGACTTTAATGCGATTAAAGTTTTCCATCTCACTGCATCTCTTGTGCACAATAATCTGAACTCTGAACAGTCTGTGTATGAGAGAAAGAGAGAGCATGTGTGTGTGTGTTTCTGTGATTTGAACTCGTTAAACCGAGTCTCTCAAAGTATGCATGAGTTCAGAAGGAACTTCCAGTCAGTCATAAGTCATCATTAAAAATCTTTTTGACAAGGAGATGATCATGGTTCTAAAGCCTCGGTGATACCTGTGTGTGTGTGTGTGTGTGTGTGTTGTGTGGTGGGGGAGGCGTGTTGGTGCATGGCATATGGCCTTTGCTTTGAGGTTGTTGGTCATTGCTAATTATATGCTGATCTGCTCTCCTCTCCAGCTGCTCTGAGACAACTCCTCTCACATACTACACAACACTCTGAGCAATTAATTACACCAAGCACAGGCGACCAAGCTCGAGCTCCGGCAAGGGTTAATGTCGATTTTTGCAGGTTCTGCCTGTGTGTGTCTATGCTTCTAATGGCCTTACAGCCTCTCTATTTATTATTATACAACAAATTTAATACAGACACTTACCTGCCACTTCATTAGGTACAGTAGTACTGGGTTGGACGGCCTCTTTCCTTCAGAACTGCCTTATTTCTTCATGGCATAGATTCAACAAGATGCTGAAACCATTCCTTAGCGATTTTGGTCCATGTTAAATTATAGCATGATGCAGTTGATGCAGATTTATCTGCTGCACATCCATGATGCAAGTTTCCCGCCTCCACATTCCATAGATCTATTGGATTGAGAAGTGGTGACTGTGGAGGCTATCTGAGACCTCATTGCCATTTTCCAGAAACCAGACGATTTTAGTTTTGTGACATCGTTCATTATGCTGTGATCATAAAGGGATGGACATGGTTGCAACCATACTCAGGTAAGCTGTGGCATTTACAGTGGTGTGAAAAACTATTTGCCCCCCTCCTGATTTCTTATTCTTTTGCATGTTTGTCACACAAAATGT
>JAOTQY010000029.1:8577163-8587832 GCA_026413445.1 Dolichallabes microphthalmus
TAATGATGATCAGGGTTATACATAGGCTGTTTATATATTTGGGCCCAGGGGCCAACAAGTTATGTGTTAAAAGTTCGGCACATACATAGTACCCCTACTCACCCCTACTCACCTCGGGGGAAAGGAAAAAAAGTTCACGCTCAGGAATTTTTTCCACTATCACCCCTGTAAGTGTTTCCGTTCATGCGCGCAGGCGCTGTGTGTGCGCGCACATGTGTTCATGTATGTGTGTGAAGTAAGAGGAGGAATCAGCCTCCCCATCTCATCTTACACAAACCTTTCTCTTTTATTTGAATTTCACACAAACACACAGCGGCTTTGTCAAAATGTTTTGCTGGAAAAATTAGCAAGGAACATCGCTAATGACATTTGCGTGAGTGCATACTAACGGAGTCACTGCTGTTAAGTAAAACAAACCAACAAATGAACCTGCACTTTACCTTTAAAAAGAATTGCGACAGAGCAGTGTTTCTGTGTAGAGCAGAGAGAGTGCATGTGTCTGAAGCCGAGAGGGGTGTAAAGGCAAAAGTGTGTGTGTGAGAGAGAGAGAGGGGGCACACATTATCGGTAATCTTAACCCAAGACTTGTTCATATTCCAAGTCAAAATTTATTTAAAATCTTTGCTCGTCTTGCGGAACACTCACAAACCGCGTTACTCGCAATCCGAGGTTCCACTGTACCTCTTTTTCTACCAAGGTGGTTCCAGAGCTAGTTCGGAGCAGGTGCCCTATTTCGAACCAGTTTTTTTTTTTGTTTTCAGATAGCCAAAGCACCAGCCCTGAGGCAGAAAAACCAGGTCTTTAGAGGAATCAACATTTTGCTGGGCTAGAACAAAGAACTGTTTGTCAGGGGCTGGGGGACAGGATTATCACGACCAGCTAAAGACTTGTGACCGCCATTTTTAAACTTGATTAGTGTAGTCACGCGTATTGAATGTTGTATCTGGCACAAAAGGTAATGGAAATAGACACACAATTTAATGGGCAGCACAAATATTTTCTAGTAATGATGGATTATTTTTGCTGGGGAAGTAGACATAGACTATACAGTACATTGACAAAATGTCGTGACTTTCTACCATGTGTAAAAAAACATTTCTTGGCAGATTTGCTATTGAACCGTTCTGAACCAGCAGTAGCACCAAGCATGAACTAGCATCTAGCTTACTTTGATGGGGGAAAAAGGATAGCGGAGCATTTCATGTCAGCACTGGACACTACAGTAGATCTTTCCAGGTGGCCTCAAGGTAGCAGTAAGAAAGGAGACCGCCTTCCCTGGAAAGGTGAAGAAGGCAACGGATTTCATGAGGAAGACGTCACATAGATGGATCTAGCGGCCGGTGGCGACACCGAGTGCTAGAGACAGCTAGGCTGGGGTGCTTTCTGTGGAAGCTTCTGCCAGGGGTTCTGGTTTGTCTTACTCGGCAGCATAGTTACTGAACTTGACATTATACATTAAGCCACATTTCCTTTCTAAGGGTGTCTTGTTGTTTGAATGGCTAAACAGCAAATTGGGGAAATGACTGCACATCATGGCTTTAAAAACATGTCGAAGGTATTCAGAGATTCCAGGAACAAAGGGTAACCATGCTGAGTTTGAGCGGCTAGTATCGGAGACCGAATTTGACTACTTTTCTTTCTTCTTTTTCTTCTTGGGGAGATCGAAGATCCATTTTTGGTACCTACTCACCCCTAGAACATGTGTTTTTGAAATGCTGAAGATGTTGGATACGGAATGTAGACTGACTTGCTTGTTTGCTTCTTTCACCCCAATTCTTTCTTTTTCTTCGGCAGTGACTTCCTGATTCTTCCAGGCTATATTGACTTCACATCTGACCAAGTTGTAAGTAAAGCTTGTGTGTTGGGAACAGAATGAGTGCTATTTAAAATTATCCAGGAAAGCATAAACATGGACTTGCTGCATGGTAATCCGAGGAGTGCTGCTACATCGCAAGTGCACTATGTCTGATCAGCAGGCTATATATTCATTAGACTACAGTACATTGAAATTTGATTTGTAAATTCATGCATAAAACACTTCAAATAGATACCCCCCCCCCCCAGTCTTTTTAGTTTCTATACCGATGAATTATTATGAGGGAAGGTAAAAAATTATCCGCAATTTGATAAAGAACGGCACCAAGTACACCCTCAGACTGCAAAGAAACATCACTGCACGCTGCTCTTCTTTCATGCAAATCATAAATGAGTTATCCCTTGCACCACCGTTCCAAATGAACTGATGCAACACGTTCACACCTGCACAGCAGTGACTGGGAAGACGGTAGCCTTGAACGTAAAGCGCTGATAAAAATAATGCAGCCAACAGAAGTTGACCAGAGTGCGGATCATTTTTGACTAAGCTTCCTACATATCTTAATGTAGGATTTTTCGATCCTTGTAGGACTTGACATCAGCCCTGACCAAACAGATCACGCTGAAGACGCCGCTGGTATCCTCTCCCATGGACACCGTCTCCGAGTCCGGGATGGCCATCGCTATGGCTGTAAGTGAATCAGACGCAGATGTGTTTATAACAGAAAGGACTTCTTAATAAAGACCCGCGGTGAAATTAAGACAAGTCTGGAGAATCCATTTAATTACCCCTTCGGCTTATTTAACAGTTTTTAATTGTGAAATCTTTATTCTGTGATCTTCAGCTCACCGGTGGGATCGGCTTCATCCACCACAACTGCACGCCGGAATTCCAGGCCAACGAAGTGAGGAAGGTTAAGGTAAGTCTGTCTTCTCCTGTTACCTGCTCTTTCATCGCCAGCTCTTTGTGCTTCCTGTATCTTTCATAAAGGCTAAAGGCTGATTCTAAGCAATGATCTCTTATTTTGGGAAAGAAATCAGACAAACTATCATTTTTATAAAGGCATATACAGTATGCTTGAGGCATCTAGCTATTCCAGGATGCACTTTAAAAAGCATATAGAATCAAATGAAACCAGTTTTTATTTTGTAATTTTTCGAGCTGTATTCAGTAGAGATGGGAATCACGAGTAACCACCTGATACTGTGAACTTGCAGTACCATACCTCGGTGAAGAGTCGATTAAAACTGCGGTTCTTGAGGTATCTCTATTTTATAAAAACCGTGATCCGATATTAAAAAATTTTTTCCAGATTTTTGTTACAATTTAAAACCTTTAAAAAAGTTTAATGAGTAATTAAATGTAGCGCATTTCTTATAACATTGGTTTTTAAGTGAGAAAACTAGGCACGACATTTAAACAATACAGCTAACTTCAAATACAAGAGTTTAACAATTCAGTTAAAATTAATTCAAACAAAAAGCTACGTTTTTACTGAGTAGCACACATCTCTTTTGTAATTCATTATAATCAAACTTGGCAAATTTAGTAATGTGTTTGTGAGGCTTTTGAAAAGCATAGACCTTTACAAGTCCAAAATATTTAGGAGCCAAAGCAAAGTGAAATTTTAATGAATGCTGATTTAAACTGGAGCTGTGTGAACAAAAATGTGTATGAAAATGTGTGATGAAACTTTGTAAATAGTTGAGTGCGCCACCTGTAGGATCATAAAGTAATAGCAATGTTTTACCTCCTCAAAGTCTCAACTCAACATGCTGTTCGAGTGGCCGCGAGAATAGACTTTCCACAAGTTTTTTTAAAAATGAAAAAGGGGTATAGAGAAGTACGTTTTATTTATTCTGCTCTTGTACTACCTTGTATTCTGTTTTGAGACAGGATGTAGTGAATGGGTCTGAGACTAATTCAGGAATTTGAGGAAAAAGGCAGATCGGAGGCTTTTAACATGTGATAATGTAACTTGATAATGTAACACCATTAAAAAGTGTTTTTGTTGCGCTGCTCGGAAGCTTCTGCGCTCGGTGTATAATCGATTGTATCTGAGGCTGTCTCCACGATCACCGGTCAACCTGAAAACAGCCCCCCACCCCCACACACACACACACACACACACACCTCGTCCAACCCACTGCGAAACAAAATAGTTGGCATAACAACCCAGGGGAAAGGACGTTGGTCTTCTTTAGCGCTTTCTCGCTTCTTTTAATCTTTATCTCGCTCCGATGGACTGTTTAGTTCCTCAGGTTTAATTTCCTTTATTAGTGTGTTCCCGCTTTTCCTACATCCTGCACACTTTTCCCCGTTCCACGTTCTTCCCTTCCGCCCCGCCGCGTCTCTCAGAGATACGAGCAGGGTTTTATTACAGATCCCGTGGTGATGAGCCCCAACGAGCACGTGAGCGACGTCTTTCAGGCAAAAGCGCGTCACGGCTTCTGCGGCATCCCCATCACGGACAACGGACAGATGGGCGGCCGCCTGGTAGGCATCATCTCCTCTCGAGACATCGACTTCCTGAAAGAGGAAGAGCATGACCTGCCACTCAGTCAGGTAGGAGGAGCTTAAATACATTTAACAAAAGATCCAAGATTGTGTGGTTTTTATTTTATTTAATTTATTTATTCTTTTTTCACACTAAGTTTTTGTTTTATGAAGATTTGCACAGATTTACATTTATGTATTTAGGTGATGACGAAGTTGGAGGATCTTGTAGTGGCTCCTGCTGGCGTGACGCTGAAGGAAGCTAACGAGATCCTTCAGAGGAGTAAGAAAGGTAAAGTCACTTAAATTTGCATCTCTTTTTTTTTATTATTATTTTTTTTTATTATTGTTTATTTCGTGGAGAAAATGAAAGAACGCATTACTTGTAGAAAATTATACCGGTTATTACACACTCAAATTACGTCCTTTATTACATTACATTCCTTTTTCATGGAAAAGTTATTACAGAAGGATGTTCAATTTGGAAAGTTTATTTATTTTATAATTAGATTTCACAGATCGTTACTAATTTTACTGAAATGTTACCAAATAGAATGACACAATATTCATGACGTAATGTTTATCATAAGTTTTGCGATGATAATGGTTTCATGAGAGATTGAAAAGCATGCAAATACGTTCATGGAAAACCCAAACTCCAGAAACGCAGCTTTTATCCTAAAGAGAGTTCATAAACTGTACTAGCAACGGTATTGCTGAACTATCAGTCTAATACAAAACAAATTTATTTGAGTTCCAAAATATATAACAATAGTAAAAGTTTCCTCATGGTACAGCAGGACTTCCCACAGCTGCATTTTAAATCCGCGTGATTACATGAGTTCATCTGGTTAAGTAATGAGTATTTTTTTTTTTTTATTTGGCTCTTAAATATTTCGGGCTCAAAAAAAGTCTGTTTTTCACTTTCCGTTCCTTTACAGTCACTAAAATATGCCAGGTGTTTATTGACATGAAGTTGAAGTCTGTTCTGTGTAGTTTTCTTCTCGTAACATTTACTTTAGCAGTTCTCCGTGTTTAACGTCCCCTCAGGTAAACTGCCGATCGTCAACGAGGAGGGCTGTTTGCTGGCCATCATCGCTCGCACAGACCTGAAGAAGAACCGAGATTTTCCTCTGGCCTCCAAAGACTCGCGCAAGCAACTGCTCTGTGGTGCTGCCATAGGAACACACAATGACGACAAATATCGACTCGACCTGCTCGTGCAAGCTGGCGTGGACACGGTCATACTGGTCAGTGCGCTTGTCCTCTTGTGAACTTTGATTTCTATTTAATTTTTATTCCCCCTAATGCTTATGATTCTGTCTCTAACAGGACTCTTCCCAAGGAAATTCCATTTTCCAGATCAACATGATCAAGTACATCAAGGAGAAATACCCGAGCCTGCAGGTTATAGGAGGCAACGGTAGGTGTCGCTTAACACACACTGTTTCACCAGCGTCAGACATGGTGTCATGATCTAAAGGGATAGATCTCAAATAAGTGACTGTAAAGTTGACTGTATTTATTATTATTATTAGTTTTTATAACATTATTACAGGGATCACAAATCCGTTACTTATCATATTCAAATAATTGTTGCTTTAGGAATTAATTTTTTTTTTAATACGCTAATGCGTAAACTAGAAGTGCTGTTAATATTCTGCAAAATGGGTCCATTTGTTTGGGTTTCAAAGGTTACAAATGCTCATGAGACCAGTAAATGCAGATAGTATTCTGCATTTATGCATGAAATGAAAACCCAAACTCCAGACACGGCTTTTGTCTTAGAGGTCATAAACTGCATTAGCACAGGGTAACCACTAGAGGGCACACATTTTTCATGATTGATGCATTTCATTCTTCAATTAAAATAGGATCAAAATAAAGGTTGTATTGATAAATCAGTATATTGCTCAACAGAAAATAGATTTTTTTCCCCTTAGAAACCTCTCTCTCTCTCTCTCTCTCTCTCTCTCTCTCAGTGGTAACAGCAGCTCAGGCGAAGAACCTGATCGATGCTGGCGTGGATGCTCTGCGAGTAGGCATGGGCAGTGGGTCCATCTGCATCACACAAGAAGGTGAGCGCTGCAATCATACACATCACTGCTTCCCTTTCAGCCCATCCCAAATCCTGAATCTGCCACCATCAATTAATTAACCATCTCAAACCCAAACGCCTGTTTGTCAACAATTTAAACCAGGGATCTAAAAATGAAAGTTTAGAACAGAACAAGTTACACTGTAGTTTTTTTGCAGTATGATGAAGCACACTTCCTTGGGGGTAGAGAAATCGCATTGGGTGTATTTTTGGGGAAAATGTGCATCTGAGTTTAAGTAGTGACAGGGTACACATATCTATACATCTAATCTAAGTAAAGGTTGAAGTGTGTGGCCCAGTCCCATGTCTTGGTTGCCCAGAAACCCCATGCTAGGCTTAAAAGTGGTAGTCTAATTATGTATAGTGGGCTGAAGTGCATTCATTAGGTATGTGATTCTCCAGGAATTACCTGATACCGTATTATCATGATACCTATGTGCCATTCTGTACATATCGCAATTTATTTTGCATTTCCTGATTTGATTATTTTTCCAAAGTTCAAATCATAACTTATCTGCACAAACTTGGCGAATAATTCACTCCAACCGCACAGGATGGCGATGTGCGAGTAGTTTGCAGTGCGCCCCCTGTTTTTGTATAAAAATGACTCCGATTTGCCGCCTTATTAGTGCGGGATTGGTAGTCATGAGAACGTGTATGCGTGGCCCTTAACCAGGGCACATGCAGCTTGTAAACATGTAGGTCATTCGAGACTAATTTGTTTGCTTGTCTGGTGTAAGCTTTTACAGTAAGTAGGTTTCAGCTAATTTGCCCGCGGAGTTTGGAGGAAAATGCCGGCCACAAGAAAAGAATCGTTATTAATAATTGGATCGATTAGTTCCCTCATCTCTAGCATTCTTACAGAAGCACAAAGTATATGATCAGGAAGGACATTATGTTGTCGACACTCGAAAATGTCCTCCTAATTTACAGTCCGACAGAATCGTTCCCGCGCTGATGTGTATTATTGCAGAACAAACTCGCAGAAACCTACAAAAGATGTGCTGTATTTACAGCGTCTAGGAGCATGTTTATCTTCTTTATCACAAGACTGTTTATCGTTACTAAATCCTACATAGCAAATAAAACCCTTTGAATGCACCTTCTAGGAATAATGATCCATCCATCTAGGAACCTCTGTAGTCCAACCAGGGACCGTGGAGGCCAGTGGTGATCATTGTATTTATTCCCATTTTATATGACGTCCGGTCGACATTCACACACTACGGACAATTTTGGGAACGCTGATTAGCCTAATCTGCATGTCTTTTTGAACTATGGAAGGAAGAGGTGGGAATCGAACCCAGGACCCGGGTATGCCAGGTGACCGTGCTGAGCACTACGCCACTGTGCCACCAGGAATGATGATTTATAAAGAAAAAACTTGTAACTTAGCAAGAAACCCTGCTAAACTTCTGCTAAAGCAGAAGTGCTGCTTCTCACTCCGCTATAAATTCCCCAGAACTGCAGCTAGTGAGTTAATGCAGCGTTGTTGGGAGGAATGGGAACACGTACGACTGTCCTCACTTTCTAGGGCAGCTTCATTTGTTCCTGTTTTTGAATCTTCCTCTTATTACCACCCTGTGTGTGTTTAACTCTGCTCCTCCTCCCCACCAAATTTCTTTTGCTCACTTCACCAATCATCCACCTGTCCTTCATTTATTTTTCCTTGCCTTGATCTTTACTCTCTATTCACGGTTCTTTTATTTCCATGACTGACTTTCGCTCTTTGTGCTCAATATGTTCGATCTCTCTCTAGCTCCTCTTACTATTCCTCCTGATATAAAGCTCCACAGCCCCAAAGCCCCAGCCACTGTAACGGGATACTGCAGTAAGTCCATCCCCTTCTGACCCAGGGCTTTCATTGGCTCAGTGCTGCCCTTCCTGCCCGCCTACCTTTCACAGCCCGCTGCTCCGATTGGCTAACGGCTCTGCATCAGTAGTGGTAGTAGTAGTGTTTGGGGTTTTTGGGGTTTTGGATGCTTGTTATACTGCAGAGGTATCAGGCTCCAGTCCCGTCCATATTCCTGCAGAGATTTGATCTAATAACACGTCTGATTCGGCACATCAAGGTTCCGGTGTTGTGTGTCGATGCTGCAGGACTGGAATGTGAAACCCCTGCTGTAATCTGACTAACCTGTCAGTCACCTCTGACTCCACTAAATCTTCAGGAGAAATATATTTGGGATTAGAACAAAGTTGTTTGAACCAACACTTAAATTCAGAAAAAAAATTATTGTGGTTTTAAGAAAACAACCAGAGTTTTGTAGATTCTTGTGATCAGAGCCTCATCAGCACATCTAACACACTGATCTAACATAGACTTGTTCAGATTATAACTCATTGTATAACGGTCACCTCACTATCCCTTTCCTTTTTTTTTTTTTTTTTTTTTTAAATCCAGACTGCTGCTTTGTTTTGTGTTACACAGACACTGACGTTTACTGCATGGTGTGCATCTCTGCAATGCTCATCTCAGTCCGTGTAGCATTCAAAGCGGACCACAATTGAATAAGGTCAAATTTAGAGACTTTTCAGAGCAGAGTGATGAGGAACGGTGTGATTGAGTAGGATTTAGGTTCAGGTAGACAAGATTTATTTATTTATAAAAAAAATTTTTAAAGCAAATAAAATAGATTTTTCAGCATGTCTCCAACTCCAGTGAAAACCACTAATGCAAAATTGGTAAACTAAACTAGAAAAATTCATATACAAGATATTTTCCCCCACAGTGAGGAAATAAAATTTTTTGTTTTTTTTCTTTACTTAAATGTTTTTTTTTACTTATTTATTGGAAGACCAAAAATTTAATTAAAAGGGAAATTATTATAAATGGTAATGTTTTAGCTATTTTTCTAATTGAATCCGAATTGTCTCCTCTATCCACAAGGGGGCGCTCAAGGCTATTGATCACCCAGAAACTGTTTATAAAATGTATTGCGAAATCAAGCTTGGAGAACAGCATTTGTGACTGGAGGCATTTTAGACATCCTTACAATCGACTGTACATATTGAGTGCAAATCTTTGCATATAAATGAAGTTTTGGACTTGGTGTTTTTACTGTGACACACCAAGAGAATTTTTTTATTGCCGATTATAAAGGAAATTATTATATGATCGAATATCATATAGCTCGTTTATACAGGGTGTCTGAAAAGTCAGGAACCATTAAGAGTAAAGCTACATACTGGGGCGTTCAAATCAAACCGGGACTTAAATGAAGAGAATTTTTCTTTAAGGAAGCTGAGGTGGTTTCGAGCACGCTGCAGTCAACATCTGATTCTTGAAAATCGACTGATAACCTTTCTCCAACTTGTGGAAGAAACATTACAGGGAATTATTGCCACATACCTCTTACAGTCCTTACTTTCCTCATGTTATTTCCTCATGTTCGGGCCATTAAAGGAGTTCCTAGGAGGGCAGCATTTCACACATGAAGCAGGAAGTTTGGTCGTGGTTCTGACATAATGAGAGAATTAATTTTTTTTACCATAATGGTGTTTAAAGCGCTAGTGAAACTCTGGGATAAGTATATTAGTGTAGCATGGGATTATAGAGTTTTTTTTCTTTTTTTTTTTTTCCTGTTCTGTTATTCTGTGCAATCAAAAGTCCTGATTTGAATCGAACGCCCCTCAGAGTTTTATATAATGTGATTAGTATCCACTGTCCTCAAAGCACTCCACCCAGACTCATCGAATTAATCATTAATGAGTGATTAATTAAAAACCGAGCATGTCATCAACGCGTTTATCCTTGGAGCATGTAGATCTGATGTGATTGTGTATCTGTAATACTGAAGGCTAGTCGATTTTTCTTTTCGTCAGTGCTGGCGTGTGGCAGGCCGCAGGCGACCGCGGTGTATAAGGTGTCGGAGTACGCGCGGCGCTTCGGCGTGCCGGTCATCGCAGACGGGGGCATCCAGAACGTCGGGCACATCGCCAAGGCCCTGGCACTAGGGGCGTCCACAGGTGAGGAACTGTGTGTGTGTGGCGCAGAAAGAGCTCAATATTGAAGGATTCGATGTCATGTTTGAGGTCTGTTGTACATGTATGAATCTCAGACAGTGAACTGTTCTGCTTTTACTGCCTTTATTAGACAAAGTTTTTACTCAGCATATAGATGTGTACATTGCTCAGCTACAATTTTCTCTTTTAAATAGTTTTACCTTTAAAATATCTTCAGTTGGCGGCACGGTGGTGTAGTGGTTAGCACTGTCGCCTTGCACCTCCAGGGTCTGGGTTCGATTCCCCGGCCAGGC